>CM041777.1:1557560-1975499 GCA_023374045.1 Limonium bicolor
CAATCGGCTGTTGGACACGACATAATAAAACCCGACGAACTAGAGATATTCTTCTTCAAACTACCATTGCGTCGACTCTTGGTCAATGTTTTAATGCCACGACTCATGGAACCTAAAAAAAATTGCTGTATAATGACTCAAAAAGAGTATACTGTTGACAAGCTACTGGACAAGTTGAACACTTTTTCCATGAAATATATTCGCACCGTACGAAGAGGACTACAAACTTGAAGTCAACACTGATTAGATTAATACGTACTATGATATTACTGAAAATGTGTCTACAACGCCCTGCTTATACTAAATTTATCCAGCCTATTAATGTCATTCCGCACTACCGAAGACCTCAGCCTTCCACCCCATCAGTCTTGTAATTATACTCCAAACCGTTCCACAAGCTGCTACAAATTTTTGCCCTTAGCTCCACCCCCTCCCTCAAGGCGTCCAACCCTGAATAACATGGCACACCAGATGAATACATAATGGTCTTTTTACAGCAACACATTAATCAAACATCAGATACTACAGCAATCTGCCGATCGAATTTTAGATGTAACAGTGCGTGAATACCTCAACAGCCTCGGTTCATTTCGCATTGACCGTACAAATACATATTGTGCTCTCATGGTTGTCCTGAATAAGTTGTCCAAATGCAACGCCCTCACTGTTTGGTGTTGCACTCTGCTCATAAATCGAATACAGTACGCGGATATAAATATAAAGACGACATTCGAATGGTCCCATAAATTCCCCTAGCGGATGTGATGACATAATTTAAGGATGATTCAATCCTTACGATATATTATTGTTCAACGAACGCCATTTGACGTTGACTACAATGCTAAATGTATTATCATATACCTGCGGCACCTTGGCCCTTCTGTGATTCTCTTTCTGATTATAAATCAAGCCACCGCATGCCTTCCTCTTCCTTGTACGGTAGGACTCGACAGCAGCTTCTTCTCCAACATTTGAATCACCGGGGGTAATGGTTTCTACGGCATGGTCCGGTAAACGGTCCATTAACCTAGCTAACCGCTGGTTCCATATAGCTATCTGAGCAATGCATTCACCTTGTGCTTCAATTGCCTGCGTATCAGGAAAATTATATTCAACGTCGCAAATTTTGAAACTACCACATGCAACGACGGTACCACAATACCTCCTCCGATTGGTCTTCGCAAATACTGCAACGTCACGAGATGGGCTGTCAGCATGAAGATTATCCATAAAACAGCCAGGTTTCGAGGACAATAAGCGCGGGTGACATGTACTGGTTGTGGGGTGTACGACCCGGCAACCGTGTATGTCACCTATTGATTGCAAACCCTGTAACTTCTTGGTCACAGCTTCTTTGGTCCACCTTCCACATGAGGGAAGAATATCACATGTGGTTTCATCGCCGACTAAAATGCAGTCAAGAAAGTGTATCTGCATTAATGACAATATATGTCAAATAGTTTAAGAAACAAAAAAAAGTTTCATCAAAAAATCAAGAAACATGACAAAGGCAACAGATCAATGAGGAATAACAGTTGCATGGGATGCAGTAAGTGGTCGGTCTGGTTCTGTTTGGACTTACAAACAGAAATTGTATGTCCCCCCTGATCAATGGGCTGCCACCCTTTGAGCCGTTATCAGCATATCTGTCCAAACCGCTAATCAAAACATCTGACACATGCTGACACCAGTTGTAGCTTGTAACATGCTCAATGTCATACATGAACTCCGCGTAATTAAGGTTTACCAGGCTAACTGACACAGGGGACAGCAGAACGCCCAGGCGTACAGCACAAACATCTTCACGATGTTTTCAGGGTCTTGTGACCGCATGGTGTTATCATACACATCTTTGACTGACGAAAACATGGCACTGCTGTGTGAAAGACCCAGCTCTTTGCCAAGTTTTTTAGCCAATCCAGTACCACACCCTTCCAACCTGATCGGCAATTTACCAGCCGGAAGACCGTAGACTCTCTTGACATCGTTAGGACCAATTCCCAGTTCCTGTCCGTTACCCAAACGGAATGTCTTCGATTTCTTATCGTACAGTTGGAGCACACTGTCTAGGAATCCTCGATCCAAACGGGTAATATTTACCTTCATTAACCCGCTGAAACCAATTTGGCGTAGCAATCCTCTGACTGATGACATCAAATTGTCGTTACAACGGAATAAACCATCTAGCATGTTGGTAAACCTTTTAGGAGAACATCTATTCTGGAAGGTATACGGATGGACCTTGCCGTATGCATCCACGCAGTCAACATCATCGTGATTATCACCATGGTGATGACCATCGTGCTTATCACATTGCTGTCGCACTTCATTATCATACTCTGTTGCTTGTGGGATATCAGATTTCTGATGCGATCCAGACGTCATCTATAATGTGAACCTGGATTTTTAGATAACAGATGTTGCTGCAACAACATTTGGAATGAGCAAGACCGTATAAGGATGAAGACGTATGATAGTCAAACATATTTATACATAGATGTAAGGGTTGCATCTTTCTGTAATTCATTAGAAGCTGTGGAATTGTTTTTCCCATTGCTATATACATTACTTGCGGATGGGCTGTTCATTGATAATCAACTTGTCCACAACATGTCATAATTTGTTTCTGAAGTGGTAGCGTCAAGTCACGATATTTAATTCCAAGAATGACCAATCAATAGGCGACTACAGAGAAGAGCACATATCTTAAGTCGGGGATTACCAGTTCAAAACAGTATATTTACGTCAAATGCCCCAATGGATAACCACCATAGTTGATCCAGTGAGAGGCGTTCCATTAGACTACTCCTACTGCATTTGTACGACGTAAAATGAAAGAAGGTGCCTAAAGCTTAATAAATCAAGCAATTACCATTTATAGTTCGCCCATGTAATCCACCCCCAAGACGAGTATTAGCTGTCGACCTATTAGACCGGGTATTTGCCATTTTACGCTTGTAAGAAGTTAAATCAAAGAGAACATTACAGACCTAGATAACAGTATAGTTAAAAATGAAAGCCCGAGGGTCAACGGACAACCAAACAAACCAAACATAGTCAAGTTTTGGGACACATCGCAAAAGCCGTAATGTACTCAGCGAAAATACCAACATACGGGCGCGCGTACACCAAATGGTCGACTCATTAGATAAGCTTACCTTCACTGACGAGAGAATCTGGTGATTATTACCAGTATTCAACAACCTGGAAATACCCGGCGAACGCACCGTCAAATCCCCGACGAAGGACTGGAATTAAGATGGTCTGGACGGACAGCGCTGCGCAGTTAATGAACCTAGCCGGGTTCGGTGGTGGAAGGGACGAAGTTTGCAATCCAAGTTTATTTCGAATGGCAAAAGTTCCGAAACGAAGGGTTTTAATTAAAAAATGGTATCTGGAGTAATTGTTTCCGAGTATCCTACCTACCAAGCTGGACCCACGAATCTGCCCTACAATTTGTTTTAGGAAAATTCACAATATACCCCTATTATCTTCTTAATTCACAATATATCCCGTTAGTTTTCGAAATTGAACATTGAACATGCTTCAATGTTGTCCAAAATTGATGTAACATTACATGTACGATGATACAGTGTTGTATCTTTGTCCAATATCCAATATGCCACTATATTCAGCGTGCATGTGACTTGTGGGACCCATAGAAAATTGTGACATGTCCATTGGGTCCTAAATGTCACATGTGAGCTTACAAAACTTCAAATACGATGATGGACCAAAATATAACAATTTACCATGGTTCATGTAAAGTTTCATCAATCTTGGACAACATTTAAGCATGTTCAATGTTGAATTACGAAAACTAGCGGAGGTCTATTGTGAATTATGAAAGGAAAAGGGGTAGATTGTGAATTTTATAACTTTCATTTTGGGTTACATCGAAGGGGGTCTAGTAAAGTTCATCCTGTTGATCAACTTAGGGGTCGTTACAGGTTCGCCTAAGTCGGGTTAAGGTTAAATTGTGCCTTGTTCTTGACAATGTCTAACAGAATTTGGTTTGGGTCAGTTCGGATGAAGGAGATCATTTTAAATAAATAGAGTAAATTACTCGGAACCCCTTGAGGGTTGGGCGTAATACAGTTAACCCCATTGTGTTTATCATAATTATTGGTAACGGTTTTGCGTTTACGGTATGGAGAGCCTTTGACTCTTGGCCCCCGAACTATAATTCTGTTATCGAAATGATAACTACGTGATGTCCCATCAGCTTAATCACATTATTAATGACATGTTGGACAGGGCTCAAACCACACACCTTAACCAGCATTTTCTTGTCCGAAAATGTCAACCCTACCGTGTAAAATGCATATGGATTGGGATTAGAGAAAGTTAGATGATGTTGATTAACTATTTTTGTCGTCCGAGCTGGCTTTAATAATGTGATTAAGCTGACAAGTGAGCATGTAGTTAACGGTTTGATAATAGAGTTATAATTCCGGGGCTCATAGTCACCCAATGTTACTCAAAATAGTGTTTCACATTGAGTCTATGACATAATATGACATTGAGGGTAATTGTAACGGTTGTATTTAAAATTAATGCAGCGGAATAAAATCTCTAATGGCGAGTACAAATCACCGGGTTCCAAACATCCGGTACAAAACCTCACCAACTACTACTTACAAATGTTACAGTTGGAACTCGAGAGAACATAACATAACTACAATAATAGCAAAACACAACAGTTCTTCACAAATCCTAATTCCCATCCCAATCACTCATACTGTTCGTTGCCACCTGTATAACAATCAGCACCTACAAGATAAAACCAAGCAGCCCACCCCAGCTGGTGAATCATACAAGTTCCCTGGAATGGAACTAGTACGATCCTCCAAAACAAAACCTTTAGCATATCTCTTAATATAACTACAATCAAACTTAAAACATATCAAACTCAAACATATTAATAGAGGATACAAGTATAAGCACTTTAAAAACACACGTCATAGATAACAAGTTAAGAATAGAGATAAATAATAGGAAGGTAAGGTACTCACTTAAAAGATCCGACACCATAAGTTAGTGAACACCCGTTGGTTGTGTTAGATTCAGTTCCAGTTAGGAGTTGAAAGAACCAGGAAAATTTTCGCCGAAATACCCGTTGAAAAAAAGATTACTTGCGGTGGCTTTTTTTCAAAAAATTACGCGGAAATACCAAAACGATGCAAATAAACCGCATTGGGCTGATCCGTATTGCGGTAAACCCCATCGGGTCAACGCCATTATCGGTTATTTATGTCATAAACCGCATCAGCCAAACACATCTTTGCGATAAACCGCATCAGGCTGATGCGGTTTATTTGCAAACCGTTGCTACTGAAAAAAAATCTCGGAATTAAATTTAAGCCGTCGGTACTCCACGATTTCCGCGATTTTGTCGGATAATCTTATCCAAACATTTGTAAACTAACACCAAGTTAATAAATTAGTGAATTAATTAATTACAAGTTAAATTTTTAATTATTGAACTGAAACTACCAAGATTAACTTTTTCATATAACATAATAATACCTACTTAATTTTTTGGAAAATTTATACACCATTTTAAATAAACAACAAGTTAATATATTAGTGCATCAATTAATAACGAATTAAATTAATAATTAAACAACTAAAACTACCAAGATTATAAAATTGGTGCATTAATTAATTACGAATTAAAATAATAACTAAACAACTAAAAATAGTTCCTCATTTTTAGTTAACTAGTCTTTATGTGGATTTGTTGTTATAACTAAATGTAATATATTTATTTATTTTATTGTTTAATTATTATGCTAATTTGTATTTAATTAATGAACTAATATAATAACTTGTTTTTAATTTATAATGGTGTATAAATTAGCAAAATAATTAAGTTGGTATTATTATGTTTTAGACAAAAATTAATCTTGACAGTTGTTTAATTATTATTTTAATTCGTAATTAATTAATGCACTAATTTTATAACTTTTTTAAATTTAGAATGGTGTATAAATTAGCCAAATAGTTAAGTAGGAATTATTATGTTATAGACCAAAATTAATCTTGGTAGTTATAGTTGTTTTTTATTATTTTAATTTGTAATTAATTAATACACCAATTTTATAACTTGTTTTTAATTTATAATGGTGTATATATTAGCCAAATAATTAAGTTGGTATTATTATGTTATAGACAAAAATTAATCTTGGTAGTTTTAGTTGCTTATAATTTAATTTGTAAATAATTAATTCTCTAATTTATTAACTTGTTAGTTTACAAATGTTTGGATAAGATTATCCGACAAAATCGCGGAAATCGTGGAATACCGGCGGCTCAAATTTAATTCCGATATTTTTTCGAGTAACAACGGTTTGGAAATAAACCGCATCAGCCTGATGCGGTTATCGCAAAGATGCATTTGCCTGATGCGGTTTATAACATAAATAACCGATAATGGCGTTGACCCGATGCGGTTTACCGCAATTTGCATCGTTTTGGTACTTCCCCGTAATTCTTTTGAAAAAAACCACCGCAACTAATTTTTTTTCCAAATTGTATTTCGGCGAAAATTTCCCGAAAGAACCAAGTAGTCACAAGGACTAGGAATGAATGAAGAACGACAAATTGAGAAAGAAAAGCCAAAACCAATAATCAGAGCATAAATATAAAAGAAACATAAAATAATATGGATAACATTAAAAAATTTCTAATAACTATTTATTGAAAAATGTAGAAAGTAAAACTTAAACAAGTAATCATAACTTACAAATATTTAGAATGCTTTTAAAATTAACATTAAATATTTTTTTAGTAGAAAATTTTTGCAATTTTAAATCTTCGGCCTTATTTTTTTTTTTTTTTGGAAAAACAAGATATATATTATATTATATAAGAAGGGATATATGCAAAGAGACACATGTAGGACATGTGTCAACTTCCCTAACCAGCAAATTACATATGTCATTTCTAAAAAAGAGTGTGCTGGATTGCCTTCTTCTCCACGCTGACAGTGTGAACGCACCATCACCATGGCTACCGGCATCGGCACCACCGTTGGTGCTAGCGGCACAACCGGCTTTTACGGTATCATCTGCTACGCAGACTTCATTGACAGATATCTGCTCCATGGAGCAAAGATTAGACACTTCGGCGCTGGCAACAACGTTGAAGATGGAAGCTGTCAGCCTTATTTATTTTTGATAGTAAGTAAATATCGAGTCTCCTCCTCTCTTCCTCCACAGCAAATATCGGCATTAGTCTTCCTCAAATTGTTGTCATCTTCCCAGTTCTCATTGGCGTTCTACCCAAACTGTCATTTTCCCACAGTTCATCCCTGGGATTTCAGTCACTCAAACCGTCATCCTCCCACACTTTTTTCTTGACGAGCGGCTATACAGGTCGAAACAAAAACCAGATTCAAGGCGTCGGTTTAATCGGTATGCAATTGCAGGCTTCTAAATTTTCCCGTAATTTAAGATTAGGGATTACGTTATTCACTTGTATATGGATTTTTGCACACTTGTTTGTCAATTACAACAATTGGAGGTAAGACTCAACTCACTCGACGCGCGCTATTTCCAGGCGATGAGAATTCGTTTTTTTCAACTAGGATGGGTTAATGAGTTCCGGCGCTTCTGGTGGTTTCAGTTTAACTGGCGTAGCAGTTGAAACAGAAGAAGCTTCCAACTACTCGTTCTTCTATTGGATGTAATTTGTTTATTTTTGTCAAATTATGCATCTACGTTACTATAATCTGTTGCAGTGATTCTGCAGTACTAACTTAAAAGACTGTTGAAATAGGTGATTCTGCGGTACTAATTAAAAAGACCCCTGAAATAGGTGACCTTGCTTTACCAGAGTCACGGTGATTGCCACACAGTCTTTGAGTGTGAGATTAACCTACATCAGACGAGTGATTCAAATCACTAGAATGGATTAATGTTATAACCCGTTTAATTGCAACCTTATTTTATGTCCGGTTTATATAATGATCTAGGTTGGATTACATTTATTATCAGTTGGGACACCGGCGGCATTGTTTTAATTGCAGAGGGCAAGGAGGTCCATCTATTAAAACAATTAAGGTAATTGTTTTCTTTAATTAATAAGGAGTGGGAGCCTTATTTAATTATTCATCATCTAATTTATTTTGCATCACGATCGGTCTTCCTCCATCAGTTGTCATCGTGCGTTCAGAGCGAGCGTTCTTCCTTTCTTCTCTCTCTCTCTCTCTATTCTCTCTGTCGCTAAGGATCGTGAAGGCTGCTGCTTCAACCGAATTGGAGGGGTCTTGCTACTGTGTTTCTCTGATCGGTTCAGGTTTGTGTTCAGGAATTCGGGACTGCGTTGATGGTTTCCTTCTCTCTCTCTGTTTTCTGATTTTGAGCCGTTGTTCTTGATTAAATCAGAAGGCTTCGTCGCTGTTGAATTGTGATTGTGCGGGCTGTGGAACTGCTGCAGATTGTGGAGATCTTTCACTTTGAATCAGGTTGGTGTTGCAGATTTTGGGGTTTGGATAGTCTAGGGTTCTTCTTTTCAGTTTCTGATTTTGTGTCAATTGGTTTGGTTAATCAGTGGCTGTCGATCTGTCCGGATTGTTGCTCTGCGTGGATTGTGCCTGCTGCCTCAGTTCGTTGTGGTTTCGGCTGATAATTGAGGTAGGTGGTTACTCGATTCAGTTTGGAAGTTCAGCCATGGGGTGTTGCAAGAGCGTTGTCTGATTTTTGTGTGTGATTCTATTAGCATTTTTGTCGTGAATTTGGATGGCTAAACCCCCATGGTTTCCTGTTTTAATGTCTGATTTGGTGTGTGTGCTTCATTGGCATTTTAAGGCTTTGATTTGGTGTGTTTTCTGCTCTGTTCGTCTTCTGGAAACTGCATTTTTCGCACTGTCCGAACTTCCGTCCGGACTTTGAAGTTCGGACAGTGCGTTTCTGCCTTTCTGATTTGCAAGTTCGGGGTATGTCCGAACATCTGTCCGAACATGGATGTTCGGACACACCCTCAGGTTTTCCCTCTGGTTTAAGTTCGACCTGTGTCCGAACTTCGACGTCCGGACACAAGGTCGGACCTTCCGCGTGTTTTCCCGAAAACCTGTAAACATCCTCCGAACTTGGATTTCGGACATGAATTCCTCTATCTGATTTCAACTCGACTTGTGTCCGATTGATCCGACTACTGTCCTTCTTCTTCGATTTCGACTTTGTCTTTCTCCTCATTTGCTTCCGACATCAATCGGACATTTCGTTGGCTTTCTCTGGTCTCTGAGTCTCGACTTGTGTCGAACTTCGACGTCCGGACACAAGTTCGGACACCCCTCTGTTTTCAACATAACTTCTTCGTTTGAACTCCGATTTGAGTGCCGTCTGCGGCATTGGATTCCTTATGTTCTGTACTACTGATTTATGAGTGTTTTGGCATATTTGAATACAACTTTGCTTCTGTTTAAGCAACCTTTCTGTTTTGGGACATTACACTTTGTTTCTGAGCCGTGAATGGCTGGGTCGAGCTATTCCGTGGTATACCATGTAGACGTCGTTCTGAGTGTGGGTCATTCCCTTTCTGTTCTGTGGGGTTGACGAACCCTTTGGCTCTTTCGAGTCATTTCTGCGTTGCCGAGAGACCTGGTATGGTCTATGGGTCTTCGACCCTTCTGAGTGTGTGCATTGTGTTTTGTCCCCCTTCTGTTTAAGTGCTCTGACTGTTTCTGAAATGGGAACCCTTTGTGTTCCACTCTGCTTCTGTTTCTGAAAGCTTCTGACTATCTGAGAATTGTGTATAAGATGTTTATCTTCTCTTCTTCTGATTTCAATTGTTTTGAGCGACCTTGCTGATGACGGTCGCTGCTTACTGGGCATAGTTGTGTGCTCATTCCCCTACTTCTAACATTTTTGCAGATTGATCATCGAGGATCATCTTGAGTTCTGGAGCTGTAGTGCTTAGCTCTTTTGTCTGTTTAAACTTTTGTTATGACGCTGTAGCCTTCGGGCCTTCCTCTGCTTTGAGTTTCTGTTTCGGATATGTATTTGGAATTCCGTTTACTTCCGCTGTATTTGAATACTTTGGTTTACAATGTTAAGTGAACTCTGTTTTGGGCCTTTATTGTTTTTGATCGTTTAGAGCCTTGCGTTATTGGTAGTAATACGCGGCGTGTAATACCCTTAACTCTTAGGCCGGTTTTAGGGGTGTTACATTTAGTGGTATCAGAGCCAGGTTTGGCTTTCTTTGGTGTATGTGGGTGTGTTTGCTTGTGTGAGAGTCAGTTGTGACAGTGGTTGACAGTATGAGTTAGTTCTGACAAGTTTGGATTTGTATATCTCAGAATGGCTCCTCGTAGGACACCAGTGACCCCTCAGGGAGATGCTGCGGATGTAGTGCAGCAGTTTGTGACGCAGTTGATGCAGACGATGGCTGCAGCTGCTGGGGGAGCTGGTGGAGGAGCTGGTGGTGCTGGCCCAGCAGGGCGAATGCCGTGGGAGGCCGAGTCCGAGCTCTCCAGGAGTTCATGAAGCTAAAGCCTCCATCCTTTGATGGCTGTGGTGACCCTCAGGAGGCGAGCCACTGGATTACAGAGGTCGAGGACCTGCTGAGAGTGATGGGGTCGGAGGATGACCAGAAGGTGGACTTCGCCACGTTCCTCTTTAAGGGGGAGGCGAAGGAGTGGTGGCGCATGGTGATGGGTAGGCATCCCCAGCCTTGGACCTGGGATCAGTTCTGCTTGGAGTTCAACAAGCAGTTCTATCCGGATGTGTACAAAGACCAGAAGATCAATGAGTACAACCGGCTGCGCCAGGGGAGAGAGATGACTGTAGAGGAGTATGTGAGGAAGTTTGTGACGCTGTCGAAGTATGCTCCAGAGCCGGACGAGCACAGGAAGGCTCGTAAGTTTGAGAGCGGATTGAGGCCAGACATCAGGTCGGCGGTGACACCCCTTCGTCACCGGACTTTCAGGGATGTAGCGGATGTCGCCCTGCTGGTAGAGGCCGACATCAAGGGCAGACAGGCTGGCAAGGACCATAAGGGGAAGAGGCGTGCTGAGGAGCCTCAGAAGAAGGAGGCTGCTCCTCCTCAGAAGAAGCAGACCTATGGAGATCGCCGGGGAGCTTCTTCATCTTCGTCAGCTGGGACGAAGTGTGGGTCTTGTGGTCGCTCCCATCCTGGTAGGGAGTGCTATAAGAAGACTGGTGCCTGCTTTAAGTGCGGGTCGATGGAGCACCGGATTGCTCAGTGCCCTCAGGCGTCCAGTAGAGGCTCAGGGGATAGAGGTACCGGCTCAGATTCAGGGGCGAGGTCCGATCAGAAGAAGCCTCAGACTCAGGCCCGGGTTTATGCTATGGCTGGAGAGCGTGATCGAGCGGGTGATCGCGTCATCTCAGGTATTCTCCAGATCCATTCTCGAGATTGTTTTTGTCTGTTTGATTCTGGAGCTACGCATTCCTTTGTCTGCTATGATTTGCTGGGTGATCTTGGATTGACTGCTGTGTCTAGTGAGGTAGACTTGTGTGTGAGTAGTCCGTTAGGTGGGGTTGCCCCTTGTGTGTTGGATTCTGTGTGTAAGGCTTGTCCCATAGTAGTTAGGGACAAGACCTTCTTTGCTGACCTCATCCCGATGCGGATGACCTGCTTTGATGTGATTCTGGGCATGGATTGGCTAGCAGAGCACCATGCCCATATAGATTGTGCAGCAAGGAGAGTAGTATTCGATCGGCCAGGCGGGACTCGTTTTGTCTACGCTGGGAATGTAGTTCCATGTGCGCCGGTGATTGTGTCAGCGATGCAGGCAGCCAGTTTCTTGAGGAAGGGCTGCCAGGGCTTCTTATGTTATCTGCCAGAGGTGCGTGAGGGATCTAGCTTGGAGAGCATCCCGATTGTCAGAGAGTTTCCTGAGGTCTTCCAGGACGACGTGCCCGGACTCCCACCAGTGCGAGAGGTGGAGTTCACCATCGATTTAGCGCCAGAGACTCAGCCCATCTCTAGGGCCCCTTACCGTATGAGTCCGGCGGAGTTGAAGGAGCTGAAGGTCCAGCTTCAGGAGCTGTTAGATAAGGGCTTCATACGCCCTAGTGTTTCGCCTTGGGGAGCGCCAGTGCTGTTTGTGAAGAAGAAGGATGGGACCTTCAGATTGTGCATCGACTATAGAGAGCTGAACAAGGTGACCATCAAGAATCGCTATCCCCTTCCGCGCATAGATGATTTGTTTGACCAGTTGGCGGGCGCCACAGTGTTCTCGAAGATAGATCTTCGTTCAGGCTACCATCAGTTGAGGATTAAGGCCGAGGATGTGCCTAAGTCCGCTTTTAGGACTCGTTATGGTCATTACGAGTTCCTGTTATGCCGTTTGGTCTGACTAATGCTCCATCAGTATTCATGGACATGATGAACCGGGTTTTCAAACCCTATCTGGATCAGTTCGTAGTGGTCTTCATAGATGATATCTTGGTGTACTCCAGGAGCGTAGAGGAGCATGAGGAGCATCTGAGGATTGTTTTGCAGACGCTGAAGGATCATGAGTTGTATGCTAAGTTGAAGAAGTGTGACTTCTGGCTTGATCGCGTAGTATTCTGGGACATGTGGTCTCGAAGGACGGTATCTCAGTAGATCCTGAGAAGATTAGAGCTGTGATGGAGTGGGCGAGGCCCACGAATGTTGCTGAGATTCGCAGTTTCCTTGGGTTAGCTGGGTACTACAGGAAGTTCGTTGAGGGGTTCTCTAAGATTGTATCCCCGCTGACCCGTCTGTTGAGGAAGGAGATCAAGTATGAGTGGAGCGAGGCTTGCGAGCAGAGTTTCCAGGAGATTAAGAAGAGACTGACGACGGCACCGATTCTGACTTTGCCTTCTGGGACCGAGGGGTTCGAGGTCTTCTGTGATGCGTCCCATAAGGGACTGGGATGTGTTTTGATGCAGCAGGGTAAGGTAGTGGCTTATGGCTCTCGACAGCTTAAGCCCTATGAGAAGAACTACCCTACCCACGATCTGGAGTTGGCAGCTGTAGTGTTCGCGCTGAAGATTTGGAGACATTATTTATATGGAGCGTCGTGTAAGGTTTACACTGACCACAAGAGCCTCAAGTATTTGTTCACTCAGAAGGAGCTGAACTTGAGACAGAGGAGGTGGTTGGAGCTACTTCACGACTACGATTTGGAGATCCTCTACCACCCGGGTAGAGCGAATGTTGTTGCAGATGCCTTGAGCCGGAGAGGTGCTTCGGGTGTAGCTTGTGCTCTGACAGGAGTCCAGAGGTCCGCCTTAGAGCTTCAGCGTATGGGAGTTTGGGTAGTCAGACCAGCCAGTGCCAGTGTGATAGCAGCGCTTCAGGTGCAGTCTTCGTTGGTCGACAGGATTCGGGTTGGTCAGGAGTCAGACTCAGCTTTATGTCGGATTAGAGAGGGGCTGTCTTCAGATCAGAGTTCAGACTTCAGTGTCTCCAGTGATGGTTGTCTGCGTTTCAGAGGCCGTGTATGTGTGCCAGACGATGCAGTGCTGCGTAGGGAGATCCTTCAGGAGGCTCATGGAGCGCCATATTCAGTTCACCCAGGAGGGGTGAAGATGTATCGAGATCTCAGAGAGTCATTCTGGTGGTCTGGGATGAAGCGTGACATCTCCGAGTTTGTTTCGAAGTGCCAGACCTGTCAGCAGATTAAGGCTGAGCACCAGAGGCCAGCGGGTCTGCTTCAGCCCCTTCCCATTCCCGAGTGGAAGTGGGAGAGTGTGGGATGGATTTCGTCATGGGTTTGCCCAGGACTCCTTCGGGTTGTGATGCTGTTTGGGTGATAGTTGATCGTCTGACGAAGTCTGCTCATTTTCTGCCGGTGAAGAAGACCTTCAGTTTGGAGCGCCTAGCTCGTTTATATCTGGATGAGATAGTGAGACTTCACGGTGTGCCTACTACTATTGTGTCTGATCGTGACCCTCGTTTTGTTTCGAGATTTTGGCGCAGTTTGCATAAGGCCTTGGGTACGAATTTAGCGTTCAGTTCAGCTTACCATCCTCAGTCGGATGGCCAGACAGAGAGGACTAATCAGATTTTGGAGGACATGCTTCGCGCATGTGTCCTGGACTTTGGAGGTAGCTGGGAGCAGCATGTGACTCTGATTGAGTTCGCCTACAACAACAGCTTTCAGGCGAGCATTGGTATGGCTCCGTTTGAAGCGTTGTACGGTAGGAGGTGCAGGTCACCCATCTGTTGGGATGACCTGAAGGAGAGGGTCTTAGTTGGACCCGAGCTGGTACGGGAGCGGTAGAGAAGATCAGGACGATTCGGGAGCGTTTGCTTGTTGCCCAGAGTAGGCAGAAGTGCTATGCAGACCAGAGACGTAGACCGCTTGAGTTCGATGTTGGAGATCATGTCTATCTGCGAGTGTCGCCGGTCAGAGGCGTGGTCCGGTTTGGGAAGCGTGGGAAGCTTAGCCCGAGGTTCGTTGGACCGTTTGAGGTTCTGGAGAGGATTGGCCCTGTGGCCTATCGTCTAGCCTTGCCTCCATCCTTGTCAGCTGTGCATAACGTCTTCCATGTGTCTATGTTGAGGAAGTATCTGCATGATCCGTCTCATGTGATCGACTACAGCCAGCTTCTGTTGAGAGAGGACTGCAGTTTCGAGGCGGTGCCTACTCGCATTTTAGCCAGGATGTCCGTCGGCTTCGTAGTAAGACCCTGCCTATGGTGAAGGTCCAGTGGTCAGATCAGCTAGAGAGTGAAGCGACTTGGGAACTCGAAGATGAGCTGCGTGTCAAGTATCCCTCTCTGTTCGAGCAGTAAGGTGAGTTAATCTCGAGGACGAGATTCTTTTAAGGGGGAGGTGATGTTATACCCGTTTAATTTGCAACCTTATTTTATGTCCGGTTTATATAATGATCTAGGTTGGATTACATTTATTATCAGTTGGGACACCGGCGGCATTGTTTTAATTGCAGAGGGCAAGGAGGTCCATCTATTAAAACAATTAAGGTAATTGTTTTCTTTAATTAATAAGGAGTGGGAGCCTTATTTAATTATTCATCATCTAATTTTTTTGCATCACGATCGGTCTTCCTCCATCAGTTGTCATCGTGCGTTCAGAGCGAGCGTTCTTCCTTTCTTCTCTCTCTCTATTCTCTCTGTCGCTAAGGATCGTGAAGGCTGCTGCTTCAACCGAATTGGAGGGTCTTGCTACTGTGTTTCTCTGATCGGTTCAGGTTTGTGTTCAAGGAATTCGGGACGTGCGTTGATGGTTTCCTTCTCTCTCTGTTTTCTGATTTTGAGCCGTTGTTCTTGATTAAATCAGAAGGCTTCGTCGCTGTTGAATTGTGATTGTGTGGCTGTGGAACTGCTGCAGATTGTGGAGATCTTTCACTTTGAATCAGGTTGGTGTTGCAGATTTTGGGGTTTGGATAGTCTAGGGTTCTTCTCTTTTCAGTTTCTGATTTGTGTCAATTGGTTTGGTTAATCATGGCTGTCGATCTGTCCGGATTGTTGCTCTGCGTGGATTGTGCCTGCTGCCTCAGTTCGTTGTGGTTTCGGCTGATAATTGAGGTAGGTGGTTACTCGATTCAGTTTGGAAGTTCAGCCATGGGGTGTTGCAAGAGCGTTGTCTGATTTTTGTGTGTGATTCTATTAGCATTTTTGGTCGTGAATTTGGATGGCTAAACCCCCATGGTTTCCTGTTAAATGTCTGATTTGGTGTGTGTGCTTCATTGGCATTTTAAGGCTTTGATTGTGTGTTTTTTCTGCTCTGTTCGTCTTCTGGAAAACTGCTTTTTCGCACTGTCCGAACTTCCGTCCGGACTTTGAAGTTCGGACATTGGCGTTTCTTCGCCTTTCTGATTTGCAAGTTCGGGGTATGTCCGAACATCTGTCCGAACATGGATGTTCGGACACACCCTCAGGTTTGCCCTCTGGTTTAAGTTCGACCTGTGTCCGAACTTCGACGTCCGGACACAAGGTCGGACCTTCCGCGTGTTTTCCCGTAAAACCTGTCCGAAACATCCGTCCGAACTTGGATGTTCGGACATGCTGAATTCCTCTATCTGATTTCAACTCGACTTGTGTCCGAACATTGATGTCCGGACACAAGTTCGGACATTTGGCTTTCTCTGGTCTCTGAGTCTCGACTTGTGTCCGAACTTCGACGTCCGGACACAAGTTCGGACACCCCTCTGTTTTCAACATAACTTCTTTCGTTTGAACTCCGATTTGAGTGCCGTCTGCGGCATTGGATTCTTATGTTCTGTACTACTGATTTATGAGTGTTTTGGCATATTTGAATACAACTTTGCTTCTGTTTAAGCAACCTTTCTGTTTTGGGACATTACACTTTGTTTCTGAGCCGTGAATGGCTGGGTCGAGCTATTCCATGGTTATACCATGTAGACGTCGTTCTGAGTGTGGGTCATTCCCTTTCTGTTTCTGTGGGGTTGACGAACCCTTTGGCTCTTTCGAGTCATTTCTGCGTTGCCGAGAGACCTGGTATGGTCTATGGGTCTTCGACCCTTCTGAGTGTGTGCATTGTGTTTTTGTCCCCCTTTCTGTTTAAGTGCTCTGACTGTTTCTGAAATGGGAACCCTTTGTGTTCCACTCTGCTTCTGTTTCTGAAAGCTTCTGACTATCTGAGAATTGGTATAAGATGTTTATCTTCTCTTCTTCTGATTTAATTTTTTGAGCGACCTTGCTGATGACGGTCGCTGCTTACTGGGCATAGTTGTGTGCTCATTCCCCTACTTCTAACATTTTTGCAGATTGATCAGCGAGGATCATCTTGAGTTCTGGAGCTGTAGTGCTTAGCTCTTTTGTTGTTTAAACTTTTGTTATGACGCTGTAGCCTTCGGCCTTCCTCTGCTTTGAGTTTCCTTTTCGGATATGTATTTGGAATTCCGTTTACTTCCGCTGTATTTGAATACTTTGGTTACAATGTTAAGTGAACTCTGTTTTGGGCCTTTAATTGTTTTTGATCGTTTAGAGCCTTGCGTTATTGGTAGTATACGCGGCCGTGTAATACCCTTACACTCTTAGGCCGTTTTAGGGGTGTTACAATTTAGTTGTCTTTTATTGCCTTAGTCTGAATGGTGTCTTACACTTGCGTCAATCATTTATTAATTTTACTGGGTAAGCGACCTTGCTAGTGGTACAAATCGTTCATCCGGTTACATAAATCAGTTGCTTCGAATGGAGGAGTTGGCCTAGGTAACAAATTTCGATCCTCTACTTTTTATTTTATAGTGAAAATCAAGGTATTTATTACCTTGAAGTGCTTAATCTACTTGCTGAATTGCTGGTGTTTGGTGTGATTGTTGTTGTTATTTTCACTGCTGCTTCATTGTCTAATACATTCTGCTTCACCGCTTCAGTGATGTCATTTCTTGTTCGCTACTAGTATTTGCCATACATCCGTCTTTCTTTACTTCTTGAAGATAAACAAGTTTTTTTTTTCCAATAATTTCTTGTTTTCTTTTCCAACTGATGAACCTATGCCTGTATCTTTTACCTCCATGATGCTTATATTAGTGTAGCAGGAAACTGTTGTGGTCTTTCCAATATAAAGTTGATGTTGTCGTGGCTTCATTGTGTAATCCTGTATCATCAGTTTCTCAATAAAGTTGTTGCTGCTTATATAAGTGATGCTGCTTCATTGTCTAACCCCTTGTTGTACTTAAGTTGTGCTGCTTGTAATTATTTCCCTTGGTTGGGTTTCTCCTTTCGAAAACAGAGGGGCTGGTGGTTGGTCTTAGTTGCGCGCTTGGGGTGCTCATTCTTGCAACTTTTGCGGTGGAATTGAATATTGAAACAGAGCGTCTGCTGCTCTGATATTTTTTTTTTTTGTGAAATTAACATTTTCAGCATCAGAAATCACTTAGCTGCATGTTGGGTTGCTCATTCTTTCCATTTCATCACTTCAGCCATGTTTCTGTCATTTGTAGGGACAACTTCATCAATAGCCTTAAATGCATCACCATTTTGAAAATGATGGAGCAGGATTTTACAAATTAACCTCATTTTCCATGCTGTATTGATTGTCTGCTGCTTCGAAGTTGCTACTGTTTTTAAGTTGTTTGTTGCTGTTATTCAGTATGAAGTTGCTGCTACACTTTAAGTTGTTGCTGCTACTACTGCTCTGCTCTAAATTTTTTCATTATTCTTCTGATAGCATAACTATGTACTCATTTGCTAAAGTGTTTGCAAAGAACATTGAAGGTTTTCACAGACAAACTATTGGGGTAGTTGGATGAAGCGAGGCTGGACAATTCTCCATTTTTGATGGAATCAATTAGTTATAGATTTCAGATTATGCTAGATATTCTGTAAGGCGTCGTACTTTTATATTTTTAATCTAGTTAGAGTATAAGGGTTTTTCAACATACTTTAAACATCAAAGTTAATATGTGGACTATTCTTCTTTGTTGATGCTTTTGTAGCAGATGTTCATTTTTTTTTTTCAAATTTTAACTGTAATGAAGAAGGTGAAACATTTTCTTATTGAAGTAATCAGTGTATATGCTCACGCTTTAGTACAATTTAAAAATTATGGGTATAATGTGTATTGACTTATTAATATGATTTTCATTTACACTTTTAGTCATTACGAAAAGTCAAAACAATCTTTTATAGTTAGAAAAAAGCGTTAACCAAATTATGACTATGAGTCACTAAAGGCTTTTACAAGCACACAATTGAATTCACTGACACAACAATAACTGTCACTAAAGCTTACTAAAGTCTAAGTTTGACATCTCATCAATATGACAAAAAAAGGTATACTGACATAGTTAAGTGTCATAAAGATGAAAATCTTACCGACTTCTCTTCTTCTCTTTTGTTAGTAAAACCCTTTAGTAACTGCGGTGCTGCGGACACCTTGTTTGTGTGCCTGTAAATCCCAATTGGTCTTATACTGACACTTTTTAAGGTTTTTTTGACACACTTTGAGTGTCACTCAATGATGTATTTTTGTAGTGGACATGGAGCGAGGAGCAAGGATAGATGAAACCGTCTTGAGGTAGAAAGCTGAAATCCGGTGATCGTCCTTTCTGTTCCTGTTCCTTCCCCAATACGCCAACTCCCAGTTACTCATTCCAAGTTCGACTGCATATCCTACCTTGGCGCGCCGCGCGCCCACAAGACCCCCCCCAAACACTTATCTAAAACTGGTGTTCACCGTGCTCAACTAGGTAGTAATCACAGCGCGGAATGGAAGATAGACCTGAGCTCATCAAAAAGGATGATCCAAATCGCCCAGCCACCTCATACAGGTTCCACTACACGTACAGGTACAAGTCTGCCTGTAACTACTGCCGAATTTACATTTTGTAACCCGAAAATACATTTGAATTCAAATACTGTCAATGATTTTGGTTTTTGTATTCTACTTACATCCGCCGACTCCCTCGCTGATGTGGTTGTACTGCATGTGCGATTAATTCGATCTGAGGTAGTGTTAACCGTGGATTTACCATCTTCACTGTCAACGAAACAGCCGGAAGAAGGATGTGCGTCGGACGTGCACTGACTTCACCGAACAAGTGCTAATTTACCCTCGTCCACTGCGGACGAACCAACAACCTCCAAATGCGTAAGCAACAAGGGAACCTCCACCAAACGCGGGGCCGAGGATATTGAAGATTCAACAACGGACTTGGTGGTGGCCAAGAAAAAAAAGACAAACCGACCTTTCACCAGCAAAATGTCGATTGCTGCTTTGAGAAGGGGCATCAAGGGTCTCAAACCAGAACAGCGCGCAGCCCTGCAAGAGACTGGGTTTGCTCATTTCTTGAATCTAGGGGTGGATTCGATCTGTTACAGCCTGGGGTGTTGGTTGGCAACAAATTTTAATTGGCGTAGCTGTCAGTTGATACTTGCTGATAACACAAGAGTTGACGTAACAGAGGATGATGTTCATGACATACTAGGGTTTGCCCCCGGTGGCGTTGAGATCACAGAAGCATCAATAAACTCAAAGTCTGATGAGTACAAGGAATGGAAGTTACAGTGGGATGCTGTCTTTGGACGTAAAACAGCCAGAACACTAGATATCATAAAAGTAAATGGCGACAATGGGAGCGAGATCTATCAAGACCAGTTTGTATGTGCTGTTGTCTCCACTTGCGTCAGCGGCAAGTGCGACCTAAGGTGCAACGACTGATTCTGCCATTAATACGAGACCCGTCAAATGCATCTAGGCTGAACTGGTGTTAGATACACAATTGACCAGTTGGTAGAGTCTGTTCGTAAGTATCAGCAAAGTACATTCAAAACCCACTATCCACAGGCTCTCTGTTGTTCCTTAACCTGTTCTATTTTGACAAAACGGCTCTTGCTGGCCGTCACGAGCAGCACGGTTATCCATCGATATCCAAATGGAACAACGACATGTACAATGAAAGGCTAATCAGAGAGAGAGATGTAGGAAAATTGGAGCGGGTAGGATTGTAAACATCAAGAGTGGTGGCAGTACCAATATCGTCTGCCCACTTTAGAGGCGGTACAGGTTTAGTGTCACTCTATGAGTTTTTTCTTGTTCAAATTTAACTATGTACGTTGTTAGGGCTGGCAAAACGGGTTGGCGGGTCGGTTGAGCTTAACCCGAACACGACACGATAATAAAGGGTCGACACGAACGCGACCCATTTAATTAATCGGGTCATGTGCATCAACCCGAACACGAATATACTTCAACCCGACCCGACCCGTTTGACACGATTAGTTTTTCGTGTCAACCCGATTAACCTAGTAAAACTTGACTAATCTGATATTGATGGCGGCTATTCTCTCAATTCAAAATCAAAATCCAAATATAGTTGGATTTTGACATATTTATTTTCCTTGCCAAAAGATTAAAGAGCACTTTACAACAATATAATTCAAAATTCAATGGGTTGAGTAAAAAAATTAAAATTCGATGGGAATTGGGATGTCATCATGTGCCGATTTGTGGTTTGGCTGTGTGGTTGGATAAAAAAGGAGAGTGGTGTTGTAATTTTAATCGGTAATGGGTTGGGATATAAATATATTCAACTTAAAAGTTAAACGGGTTGGCGGGTTACACTAGTTCGACCCGAACCCGACCCGATTATTAAACGGGTCAACCCGGACACGACCCGTTATTTAATCGTGTCAAATTATAAAACCAAACCCGCAAATTTCGTATCGGGTTCGTGTTGGTCAAAGGGTCGTGTTGAAATTGCCAGCCTATACGTTGTTGACTACAATCTTGGAGATGCAAATTTTGCAGCCTTCAGACCATGCTGCTGTTCAGGAACGTTTGCTAGAAACAGAGGAAGCGATCGTATCTGCTCCTGACCAGAAGTCTGATACTATCAGACTGCTTGACGATTTTAGGATGTGGATGGTGGTTGACGTAGACGGGCTCATGTCTGGAATCATGATGAAGTTGGACGAAAAGGTTGGAACATTATGCAAGCTAATAGACAACGTCAGAGATTTGACTGTCAAAATAGGGGAAGAGAGAAAGTTAATTGAATCCAGTTGAACGACTTGTCGATTGAGAGAGATAATGCCGAAAGACGTTGGAACGAACTGTTGGCAAAGGAAAGATACCTTGCAGACGAGCAGAGTTTGGTAGAGGAGCAGAAGTACAAGCTTAGATTTGTTGAAAGGAATTAATGGACAAGCATAAAGCATCGTCTGGTGAGGTGGAGCAAGCGGCCAAGTCTGGAGGGGGAGGCAGTGGGTAGTTCCGGGGTCGGTGATACATGTTCGTCCATGTTCGTCCGAAAATGAGGTGTGTTTGGGGACGCATGTGTCGCCATATGCCGACAAACCTGTCGATCCGGTGAGAGCGGCGTATAATATAGAGAACGTTTTGTTCAGTTTTGTGATGTTATTGCATGATAAGACGTGAGTTGTGTACTCTGCAACCAAAACTGTTGTTCACAATGAAATATTATTGTTGCCATCATAGATGAAATATGTTAATACTGTTTCATTTGTTGAAGTTTGCCACTCTACAAGCAAGGAGACTTCATGCTCACGCAGGAGGACTTCTCTACTTTCGCATACGACACAGACCTGTACAGTTGCATTGTAGATTTGCAATCGAGGGTGCTCAACTTCGAAAACACGCGAAGAAGTGAAGGAAGCCCTAACCGTTTTTTCTGCAGCACCACGTAAGTGTACGTACACTAAGTTGATACACTATTTTGAGTGATCTCACTTATTTTACCATAGCCTGAAGCTGATAATCTACCTGTACAGCTTTTCACCACTGATATTACATCAACGGAAATCAGAGATGTCAACGACAGTCGAGCGGCAACTGCGAAGGTGGGTATAATAAAGCAACTTTACAAGGAGTTCCACAACGCGGGCTTGGGCCTAAGGACATCATGAAGGTCGATATGGTATTCGTACCAGTGCAAGCCCATGGACACGTGTATGTGTGTGTACTCGACTATAAGAACGGAGTAAACTGGGTGATCGACAATATGCTGCTCCGTCGAGGGATTCAACATGGTTGACAAGTACGGGATAGTCCCATTTCTGCTGGTATGCTCACCCATTTAGTTTTTCATATGTTGTGTGTTAGATCATTGCTTCAATTAGTATGGACTCCTACATGGTTAACTGGCATGTTTTTCCGCGTGCTGCTAAACAAGGTGTACTGCGTGAATACTTTCATCACTGCGGCCTTCACTTCTCAGGTGACTTCAGGCTTAGAGGAGTTCCAAATCTCATAGTAATGCAAAAGGACTGGCAGTCTAGGCGTAACCCTTCGGACTGCGGTATATTTGCCTTGCGACATATGGAGACGTACATGGGAGATATGGCTGGATGGGATCCCGGACTACAGAGAAAGACAATGTGTGCCTCTTTACTATGAGTGTCTTGCAAGCAGACAATGCTTTTGTAATGGACACATTATGCTCAGGACAAGTACCATCATCCAGACTAACAATCTATACTTCCATGTTTTCCAAACAGGTGCACCAAATGAGATTATTGCGCAAGCGATATTTGTGTAAGTTTTTGCTTCACAAGCTGAATGCCCGTAGACCCTATATGCTCCATGAATTGATGAAATTCGAGCAGCTAACGTCTAAGGTATATGCAACTCCTCTACGATAACTGAACAAAACGACACACACTGATCATAGCAACTTCTACTCGTCATTATGTAATGTGTGCAGGTGAAAAGACCATGACCAATTGTGAGCATACACGGACCTGGGACAGAATCACCTTTTTATTGGACCGTCACTTGGATAACGGGATTATAGTCTGACGTAAGTTGCGGTTGGATGGCTGTATGTTTAAGTTGCGGTGAGCAAGGTTTCATGTCGTGTTTTTGTAGGCTGTCTTCGCTACTTATCTCCCATGCATATCAATTACAGAGTCTCAAATTTACAAAACGTCTCAGCGCAAATGTAGTTGCTCCTCACAGTATTCAATGTCCGCAGGGTCTAGTATGCACAGTATACCATTCTGGTAATATATTCGCGTTTACTACGAATAGACATGTTGGTACGCATGTCGGCGTTCGTCTCATGGGTGGGTACATCTGTTTAAGTTCATGAACACCCCGAGTAAGTGTACCCACTGTCTGTTACTGGCCGTACTAATGCTGCATTCCCCGGTCTAACTCCCCCCACTCACTGTGTTTTGATAATAACTAGTAGGGTTTTACAATAAAAGCAAAGCAGAAGTACCTAATACACACCCTTTAATTAGAGAGTCTTGCGACGCATGTCGACGTATATAGGAATTATGACTGGAATGGATCGTGGTCTACGAAAAGACAATGTGAGCATGTTAAATAAATGGTGTCTTGCAAGCAGATAAGGAATGATGTTTTGGTCACATTAGCTTCATGGCAGGTAGCGTCAACCACACTAACCATCTGCATTTCCCCGTTTTCTAAGCGGGAGTGACAAATGACATCATTGGGCAAGAGATATTCGTGTAAATTGTCGCTTCACCAGAAGTCCAAACGTTGGAGCCTGTAATTTGTGGAAATTGATGAAAACATGGCGGCAACTGTGTAACGTATATGCGCCGCCCACGCTAATCGTGCATAACGACACATACAGAATACAACATATCTCAATCATCGTTATGTAATACGCGCAGGTGAAAAGATGACGATCAGTTGTGAGCGTATATGGACCTGGGAAGACTCACCTTCAGATTCGACCCTCGCATGGATAACTGGATTACAGTCTGTTATCAGTTGCATCCGGATGACTGTCTATTTAAGTTGCGGTAAGCAAGGTACGTGTTCGAGTTTTTGCTGGTTGTCTTTCAAACTTATCTCTCATGTAGGGCCATTTCGGAGACTCAAATCAAAAAAATCATGGGTGCGCAAGTTTTCTAGCACCTCACGGTATAATTTGTTGTGGTAGGTGTGTACATATAATAGTGGTTGCACCGAAATCCTTTATGAGGCTACCCAACATCGCATAGAGCAATTGCCTTAGTGTGTCCAGTATACCATTTAGTAATATATTTGCCTTCTCACACCAGGCTTCGCATGTACAAATGCAAATAGCATTCCCTCGCCGTAGTCTCCCCATTCAGTCCCAATATTAAACGGTTCTGGACGGGCTGGGAATCATTCTTGGTGCTTACATTATATAGTAATTACGCATGACCCTGGGGACTGGAGTAATTAAACTTAGGCGTACGTTGTTCGCACTTTACTTTAGTAAATAACGGTAAGGATGTTACTTTAGAACTTGTAAATGAGAATGTGGTTGCGTTATCGTTATGGAATACACTTGGTATATGGATTGGGAGTTGTCTGGGTTCCTCCCTCCTATCTGTCATGACTTGCGGTGGAGGATCAAGGCAGTGCCTGATGAGGTGCCTGATTTTTGAATTGTGAATATATTGAAGGTGTTTTATTAATTAGAATTTTTCAAGCCTTTATCTAATCTTGTGAATACTTCTCGCTCATTAGCAATTTAGCATAAATGGTTAATATACTTGAAGGCTTCTACCTATGTTGCAAAATTCTCATGCTTCTGAATAGTTCTTCATCATTAACAGTTTTTAACTACCATAAAAAAAGTCATCAATACTTATTAACTAATTCCATTCGCTAATTGTTCATAGATTGAAAATACAAGTTACTACACTTTGATACAATTTTAATAATTATCCACAAACATATTGTATTTATACACCTCTCAAAATAATGAAACTATTAGCTAATCTAAAGTTACATCAATAATTTTGATAAGTTCGGAGTTAGTTGCTAAATTATAACATGATTAGTTCAGAATCGGTTATATACATTTATACGTGTTGAGATTGATTGAACTCAAATTTGCATATCATGACGATTTAGTTGCGGGATTCTGTAATGGCAACTGTATTTAACCCATTAATTGACCCGTATTTCAGCCATAACCCGAAAAAACCTGAACAAACCAGAGGCTAACCTGAACTGTAACTTAGCCAATCTGAAGTCACCCTGACCGAAAGGCATCCAAACCAAAAATCACCCAAACCAATCCAACCCGGCCCGAAATTTCAACAAACCGAACGCAACCTGAACAAACCGAATTCAACCGACCCGATCCAACCCGAACCAAATATTGAACGATTTGAAATCAACCCTAACCAAACCGAACCCAACCGAACCCGATCTGATTGACCCGAACTGCCACCTCTGTATTTCTTTCCCCTTTTCTCAACCCCTATCCATGTCGATGGGCAAATTCTACTATACAACCGGAAGCACGATGCTCTGTGCTTCCAGTGTAGAAGGGAAATAAAAGTAAATGTGGATGCGTGATGTTTCTATTTTTTATTTTTATAATTTAAAATTTAATTATTAATTAATTAAATATAATAAATGTAGTAACTATTAAGTAAAAAAATCTTGGATTTAGAGGAAAATCTGCAAATTCAAAACAAATAATTCTAAAAATGTATTAATTGTTGAGTAAAAAATCTTAGTTTTAGAGGAAAATTGTACTAATAATCCTTTATTATATAATGTCAATAAAAAAACTAGTTTGGAATTTAAATCTAAGCAAATTTCATAAACATGATTTGATAAATGTTGAACAAATGGTTTAAAATGTTGAACAACGTGTGTTTGATAATATTAGCATTTAACTAATATTAAAAATGGTAAAAAATAGAAATTGTATAATTACATTAACAAGATATTTAAGAGATATAAATTTTTTAAAACTGTCAATTATTGAAATAATTTTTAAATCAATAGAGAAACTAAAATGATTTGTTTTATATAATTAAAAAAACAAAATATAAAAACAAAAACTACCATATAATTAAAAATCACAGACTTGAAGCACGCTGCTATGTGCTTCCGGTTGTATAATAGACGCTTTGCGATGGAGTGTTCTCCGTTTTCCGCTTGCTAACTACTAGCTCCGCAGTGAGCTCTGACCCCATGATTATCCCTGGTGATCCCCCTACTCTCTCGCCGCAGAAGAAGTCAGGTTGCAGGCTGCATGCAGATCCACCGCACCAGACTGAAAAGGTAAACATTTGTAATCTGTCTGAGATAACAAAAGTCATTCTTGTTCCCCCGGATGTATTTTTAGCTTCGCTTAATCTTCTAAGTGTAGCTCTCAAAAATACGAAACTTGAAAATAGAGATACAAAATCTAAACCTAACCTAATCAGCTTCTTCATCGACCGTACTCCTCCCTCGATCTATTTCGCCCCTCCGATGGACTCGATCATCTCCAACTGCAAGAAAATGCAACTTCACCCGCGGAAACGAATTTCTTTGACGAATCTAGCCTCTCAAACTCCTACTCTCTCATCGATATCCAAAAAGCCCTCTTTGCTAGAATATGGAGCCCTAAACGTGTTTCAGCTAAGCTGCTACAGAGTGTGCTCTTTCAAATGTGGAAACCAAGGCCTGGGTTCAACGTAGCGGAAGTAGCCACCAATCGCTTCTCTATCGAGTTGGTACTGAGGCGGAGAAGGGGAACATTCTTATGAATGGACCTTGGCACTTCCAAAATCGGCTCCTAGCAGTCTCGGATATAAACCCCTACATCAGTATTGCAGAGCATGAAACCACGTCTGTCAACATCTGGGTAGGCATTCATAAAATTCCCATAGCCTTCTTCAACAGAGATTCTGCTATTTATATAGCTAATCGTCTAGGGAGATTTGTTGAATGCGCTGAAAGAATGAACCCGTTATCTGCTAAAATTCTCAGAGTCAAGGTAGAAATCAAAATTGCTGAGCCACTGTGTAGGATGATAGTGCTTAAGACTTCCCAAGGAAACAAAGTCTGTAGAGTTTCCTATGAAAACTTACCAAGCTTCTGCTGCAGATGCGGTAGAATTAGTCACACAATGCCTGAGTGTATTTTCTATAGTGAAGCATCAGGCTGTAATGAGAGATATGGTCCCTGGATCCGTTCCGAATTCGCCAGAGCAATGGATATTGCTAATGATTGTAAGCTGCTTAACCAGTGGAAAGAAGAAGGGGTCCTTGACAGCCTCACTGTGATGGCTACTCAAGGTGATCTTCTCCCTGATAACACCCCTACTAATGTTAATGTTAACCTATCTCTAGCAACCCTGCCCTCTGTCACAGTTCCTTCTGTTGCTATCCCACAAAGATCCACCTGTCTGGAGATTCAAAATTTGAATTCCCCATCCACTTTACATGACGTAGGTAATTCCCTTTCAGATAATCCCCCTGGTTTTAACCCCCCTGCAATCTCAGATAACACCTCAAATAAATACCAGTTCCCCTGTCCAGACTGTTAACATGGACATTACCCCCCTTCAAAACCCCAATCTCATACATTAGATGTTCATCTTCTACCTTGGGAAGCTGCTGTCTCAGCTTTCGCCACAGAATTCAACAACAGACAGCCCACCGTCCCTCCTATATCTGTTTCTGGCCCTAGCAATTCCCTTTTTATGGCCCCCAGTGGAGGGAAGACTAACCCCTGGGCTACAGAAATCCCTGACAACTCTGGTGAGCACACTTTGTGGATGGAAGCTCAAGATCCTCTGTGTATTCAGTCAAGTTCAAAAGGAAAAGGGAAAATTTTCCTTGAGACATCTTTGAACCCTAGACACTCACAATCTTTCAAAACTAAGAAAAGGAAAGTCTACAACATTGGACCTCTGGTGATTACCTCCTCTATTCCCACAGAGGAGGTGGAGGAGTCTGACTATTATGAGGTCATCCTTGAAAGGGCAGACCCTGAGCAGGATCAGGGCTGCCTGCAGAAATGAGTTGTGTAATGCTTAACTGCAAGGGGTTGGGTCGCCCCTGTGCAGTAGTTTGGGTCTCTTCCCTGTTGAAGAAATTTAATCCCAAACTTGTGTTTTTAATGGAGACCCATAAGACTGATTCTGATATAGATAATCTTATCCAGAAGTGGAAAGATTTTGATGGGCTGGCTATTAGTAGTGTTGGTAGAAGTGGAGGACTTCTTCTTCTTTGGTCAAAGGATAGCAACACTTCCATTATCAGTACTTCAAACCATCACATCTCGGCAACTGTCAAACTCCCAGGTATGAATCTCTTCAATTTTACTGGTTTCTATGGGTGGTCTAAGTGGCACCAAAAACATTTGTCTTGGAAGTTGCTAGATTCTTTAAGAGATCAGATTAACCTTCCTTGGTTAGTGGGGAGGTGATTTCAATCAGATTATGTATAATTGTGAAAAAAGGAGGGAAATTTAGAGATGAAAGATTACTGGAGGTTTTTAGAGATGATAGATGATGATAATTCTAATAATGATACCTGGCTTTGGAAAGGAAACAAAACTGGCAACTATTCTGTGCGATCTCGTTACTCGGAACTCACTGAAGATCATAGGAAGGAAGGACCTTCTTTCCCACGACTCACTTATCTGCGACTAAAAGGAAAATACAAAACAATCTGTCCCCTCCTAGATCTCAACTGTTTGCCTGGAATTTTTTTAGCAAAATCACCCTTGCCTTGCAAACATATAAAATAGAAGGGGGGGTCTGAGGCTTGTTTCCTGTGGCGAGAGTGATTAGTCAAATGTGGGCTGTCTATGATGCTAGGATTAAAGTAAGACACAATCCTGAGATGGCTACCTTGGAATGCATTTAATCTTATCTGGGATTTACGACGGGCCTACCAGCAGAAGATGGCTAAGATCAATGTTTATTAGAATAGATGGCTCTCCAACTCTACTCATAATGAAGAGTTCTTGTTGTCAACTTGTTGTAAAAGAAGATTGGGTTCTAATATGTCTTTGAATGGTATTATTATGCATCATACTGGTAATCTGGAGATAGCTTTCAACAGGAAATGCAGGAGTGCTGTTCCAGATAATGTGGCGGAGGTGGAGACTATCATCCATGGACCCCCGCATTTGAACAACATGGGTAGGAAGATGAAGCTTTTGGTGTCTGTCAACAACCATAACCTGATGCAGAGTATGCAACATCACAACCACGGGCCAGAAGAAGAAGTTCTACACTTAGTTAGCAACATTACTAATGGTTCTTGCAATTTGACAATCTCCTTGCGTTTATGTAAAGATTCTCACACTAATTTCTTAGCTGATCTAGTTAGCAGATGTTCAAATATGTATTTTGATTGGAAAATGTGGGATAGCTCAAATGCCCCTCTACTATCATTCAAGCTTGTAAGCTTCAAGCTGATATGCTACTCTCTTATCCTCCTAACTTTTGTAATAGATTAGGAAGTGTAACTCTCCCTTGATCATTTATATATGGTAAGAAACAAGCTGTTATACTACTTATTTTTGTTTTTCGGATGTTGTTTTAAATATTGGTAGGGTAGCTGATCAATATCGTGACAGAAGGGGAGCAGCTGCTTACCAGGAACATTAGTTCTAGAAAAAATAATTACGTGTCTAAATAACCACAGAAACTATCAACGTGGCAATTTAACCGGCCAGCACTGCTCTGGGATTTGTCTAAAAAACTGAGCACACTTTATTTTTATTGAAAACTATTTTGCTAAACTATACTCTTTGGTGTTTGTTTTAATGACACAGTCCTTCTCTCTTCTTACATCATAGTTCATGGTCTATTTTGTACTATTAAGTTACACTTTTTAATTGGTCAATAGACTGAGCATCATATGAATAATTAAGTGTGCAATTGATAATGAGTTCATGGTCTGTTTAATTGGTCAATAAACTGAGTTCATTGTCTGTTTTGCGGTTTGAGTATTTCTGGTGCTACTTTTCTGTCCAAGTACAGTCATAATTAGATCCTGGTTAGTGTTGCATTCTTTGGGTTGTTCCGTTATTCTTTCATCGTTTATTGTAATTGTAGTTTGTGGTAATTAAACTCAGCATCATTTGAATAATTAGGTGTGCAATTAATAATAAGTTCACGGTCTGTTTAATTGGTCAATAAATTGAGTTCAAGGTCTGTTTAGCAGTTTGAGTATTTCTGGTGCTAGTTTTGTGTTCAAGAACAATCATAATTAGATCCTTGTTTCTTGCTTCGCATTCTTTGGATTGTTCCGTTTTTTTTGTCGTTTATTCTGGACATAGTCCTTCTCTCTTCTTACGTTATAGGTCATGGTCTATTCTGTTGTCTTTTAGTTACACTGTTTAATTGGTAAATAAATTGAGCATCATATGTATAATTAAGTGTACTGTTAGTAATGAGTTCATGGTCTGTTTAATTGGTTAATGAACTGAGTTCATGGTCTGTTTTGCGTTTTGAGTATTTCTGGTGGTAGTTTTCTGTTCAAGAACAATCATAGTTAGTTCCTTGTTTCTTCTCTTGCAATCTTTGGGTTATTCTGTTGTTCTTTCTTCGTTTATTGTTAGTTGTAACTAACCAGCTTGTTTCTTTTCTGTCTATTAGGCTACAATTAGTGAATTCTTTGGATGAATTTGATTGAATTTGTGTGATAGTAAATATTATTATGTGATGATGAAGAAACTTTGATCTACCTCTTGCAAGGAATGGCTTTAAAGGAACGCTGAAGAAGATAAAGGTACCTTTCTAACTATAGAGATTGATCATAAATGTAGATAGTCACTTGACAGAGTTATCACCATTATGATTGACGCTTGTTAGTTGTTAATGACTACTATGAGCTGCTGCTGCTGCATATCAAACCTATGGATCTGTCAATTGTGGTTTTTTATATCTTGTTGGTAGTGTGAGTGTGTACATGTTGCTGCAACCGATATTCTATTGTACTTAATTTGTGTGTTTTTGTCTGTACATGATAGTATGATACTACATGCAGCTACATTGCTAGTGCTACTGCTGCTGCTGCTGTTGCTCCTCCATCTCATTTCTGCTACATTGCTACTTTTGCTGCTCCTACATTGCTACTGCTGTTACTTGAGTTGTCTTCCCATGTTCCTCCTCTGTTAGATTTGTTCTCAGATAAGTGAGGCTCTGCTTGCAGCCAGGTTTACATCTTTCAGCTGTCTTACAAGATTTAAAGGTTTTTTTGCACTTTGTTTTCATTTCGGCTGTAGGAACTTTGGACAAGGGCTGGAGCCTGGAAGAAGCTCAAATCGGCAGCAAAAAACTAGAGCTCTGTTGCTGCTTTTACTAGATGTTGTATTTTTTAAGAAACTAATATGTGTTGATTGCCTCATGTTGGATCTCTCTTGCTGCTGTACAACCGAATCGTAAGGCAGTCCTGTCTCGTGTCACCCCTATGTAACCAAAGCATGATCTAGTCACGTGTCACTCATCAGTTCCAGTACTTTGGCCGACCTACATAATTCTATACTGTGTAGAGCTACCCGAGCGCACAGTGCTGAGCTACTTTCCCGTCTTGTGATGCAGCTACCCGAAATCTAATATTTGCCAAACCCGTCCATGCTTGACTTAGTACAGTGCTACCAATGTATAAGTTATGCATAATACCACTCAGTTGCATTGTCAACCGACTAATCTTAGTGTCCATAGCTTAACTATCTCAAGAACACTAAATCTACATGTATCTATCAACTCTTATACATATAAGCATTGTCCATCATTATTATGTGATTAAGCTGAATAACATAGTTAACTGATCAACATAATCTTCGATACCTTATATGGTACCAAATGATCACAAAGTTACTGTTATAATATATCGTATATCAATCACATGTGGTTACCAAAGTGGATCTAGTTACGTTGTACATAAATTCGTATTGTACAAATACAAATATTATAATTATTCTATTATTCAAAGCAGTTTATGATATATATTTAACATATGTCGGAAATAACATTACCTATTATATCACGTATGAATTATTTTCTTTCACAAATTTTACCACCGATACAATACCCCAACAAGTTTTAAAAATGCGTGTCAGACAGGATAACTTTTACTCTCTTAACCTTTTAATACATGACCTATTGCGGAGGTCTGCCACCATCTTATCACAACTCTTAACTCACTGGTCATGCCAAAGCATGATCTAGTCACGTGTCAGTCATCAGTTCCAGTCTTTTGTCCGACATACAGAAATAAATATTCTGTCTAGAGCTACCCGACCTGACAGTGCTCAGCTACTTTCCCGTCCACTGATGCAGCTACCCGAAATCTCATATTTTGCCAAACCCTCTCCATGCTTGACTTATAGTCGAAGTGTATCACCATAGTCATAAAAATCTACTATGTGGTCATACCAAAGTGTGATCTAGTGACGTTGTGCCGGTTCTATTCAAAACCTATGGCACCATTTGTTGATTTCTTCTCTATTTTTTCTTGAATTAAAATTTCTTTGCTCTTTATTTATATAGACGTATATATTAAAATCCTTATACTTAATGTTACATATACTGTAATCGTTCGGTTAACCCAGTTTCCACTTCATGTTATTTACAATATTTCTCTACTATAGCCCAATCGCATTAATAGTACCTACATTAAATCGATCACCGTACCTCTGCAAATCAAGTCCAACCTCAACTATCTAATTCGAAGGTTAAAACCCATCATTTCCTGTTAGCGTACAACCACAATTTGTGTAACACCCGTTGTGTAAACCACAATTTGTCTACATACTTATAATTACTTATGTATAGCAACCAGTTAACAGTCCCCACAAATGATACAGTGCAATTATAGTAGAGAATACAGAAGTTTCATCACGTTTCAAAAGTCACACCATAGTCCAAAGGCAAAATGGAGTGAATGCAAAACAAAGTCTTGATTAACAGCTACATTACCGGCGCAAAATAACTAATACAGTTACAGAAAATGCTATACATTGTGACAACATGGTGGCAAGATCTGCAGTCTTCATTGTCACTGTCATAACACACAAACATAAGGGGACCAGCATTGAGCCCATTCGGAACAGAAATCTGTTGAATTCAGTTTGAAGGCATTTAGATAATTAAGGGTATGTTGTTAACGTTAACAAAAAAGTTTCAGCCTTACGTTGGTGTATCCTCGTCAGCATCGTCGGTGGAAGGGGTGATTGTCGCAGTGTTCTCGAGGTGGAGAGGAATCCGAGGAATCGGAGGAACTTCAATCCTATCACCAGATGGGAACATGTCCGGGTATGGAGGAGGATTCCAGGGTAGGCGCCATTCAAAAGGGATACTAACAGTATTAAATTCCTCGTTCAAAGCTCTACTATCAACGTCGTAGGAACATTCTTCACTGTTCCAACGCATCCAAGGACCGAATCCGTCGCGATTATTGACAGTGACACGTTTCTTTTTACATTCATTGAGGGAGTGATCAAGCATACCACAATTATAGCAAAATATGGGAAGTTCCTCATATAAAAGAGTCACCTGAAAATCTAATTCCCATGCCTGCACCGATAGTTTAGTCGCCAGCGGTTCAAGCGTGTTCATTCTGACGCAAGCGCGGCATCGACGGTTGTTTAACCCTTCTCCGCCCAGAACTTCACACCTTATTGCTTTACCAATCTTCATGGCGAGATAACATGCATTCGTCTCTGTCTCTTTATCACGGGGGACGTCAGCAAATCGAACCCACGCGTTCATGGAGGTAGGGATTTGAGCATCGAGTTTTGTTGACGATACTGCTTTCTGAACCAACATCGCTCGCTGATGGTAGTGCCACCGACCCATTTCTATTGTTTTCTTGAACTCGGTTGGATCGTAAAACCGTATGGTGAATCTATTTTTGGAAATCTCTGTCACCTCTACCTTGGCAAGTAACTTCCATTGTATATATATACAATTTAAGTTTAGTGGCTTCAATTCTTGTGGGGCAAAGAATTCGCGCGATAGCCATTGGGAACTCATCGTCACCGAGATCATTCATTCGATTACCTCGGTTCATCATTCTATTCCCTGGTCCTGGAGTGGTCAAAACGCGATGACGACGGTCGGCCATGGTTGCAAATACAGAGAAAAATGGTTAGACTTAGGGACTTAGTTGTGAATTGTGATACGAGGGAGAAGAGAAGACAGAAGAGGGGTGAGTCAATGACTGACTACTTAACAATTGTTATAAAAGAGCCGCTTCAAGTTTAACCGCAATTAAGTATTGTTACATAATCTTTTTTTTTTACAGAAACATATAATAAGAAAGAAATTCACCACATAACTCTAGTTTTTTCTTGGTATTCTCGTAAAAATGCATAGTTGATGCTACGGGAATGCATGTATTTTTCAATATACCGAGTTGGGGTTTATATTGTTGTTCACAATAGTGTTCACATCAGACAATCACTCCCAACCAGCTATTGTTTAAAAATATAAGGGCCCTCTACACCAAAATTGAGGGCAGTTACATTGTCCCATTTAAATTATACATAGTTAATATAATTTTCAACCAGTTCTGTGTGATTTTCCTGTGTGTGTTTTTCTAATTCCAGTAGTTTCATAATATTTGTTCACAAGTTTAACACTAATTATTCAGAATAAAATTAATTGTTTGCAAGAATGAAAAAATTGGGCCTGCAGGTCCATGTACCGGCCCAACCCAAAGACGAAAAATGTAGCCCCCGCCTCAGCCCCACTGTAGAGAACTTTAATCAAAAGTAGTTAACTAGGAGTATACTAATACATCTGTAGTTTCGTTTGCTTCCATTTATTAGGGGGCGCCTCAGTGACGGTGAATTGACTGCTGGAATGTCAGGAACAGTGATATCTAGGGCGGCTTCGAACAGACAAAAGTGCAGACATTAAATTGATATGACACGCTTACTAATCCAATAAAATTGAGTAGTACATTTTGCCCATCATGACAAGAAATCGTCGCAGTTTCCCCATAAAAACGTCTGGCAGATATTAAACTGAAATGACACGGTTACTAATCCAAGAAAAGTGAATACCAGTATTTATTTCAAGTTCAGCAAGATTACTCCCATCATAAAGCTTGTTTACAAGATTTTATGAAAAAGCTCGAAGGGGCCCAGTGTCTTTTCTGTTGGGGTTCTTTTTTTTTTTTTTTTTGAAAACATGTTTCTGTTGGGGTTCTGTTGCTAGCTGTGGACATTAATTCATTCTCTATACCTCTCACTGCCAAATGTCAAGTAGATAGAATACAACATCAAACCATGGTACACTCGTCAAACTTGTATTCCTAACTATAGTTACATTAATCATAAAGCTTGAGTGAAGAAAGTTCGAACAGCCCCTTATGGATTCGGTCAACCGACCATTGCTACCTACTTGCAAGAGACGGAGTACCTGTCCCTCTAGAGTACATCTACCTGCGCTGTCAAACCTTATGAAAAAGGTGTCTAAGCTTAAATCGTCGTTACTTGACTACGGCTACCTACTTGCATAGAGGCGGACTACGGGCATACAAGAGATACGACTACCTGAGCAGTCAACCCTGTAAACACGTGTCTAAGTCGTCGTTACTTGACTTGGGATGGACGGTCTGGTATCAGTTTAGGTTAACAATTTTTAACAAAGGGCATTGTGCAATATTTGTCTTTTTGTGTTTTAATCTCACTATGTTTACGAACACATAACCCTGAAGATGATGAGAATTACACCAACATACGATACAAGACGTCGGGAATTTTTTCCAAAGTTGTAGTTGCTACCTCCTTGCAATACTTGATCGAGTTCAACTGCTGTTAGGGTTGCCCAAAAAAACCTGTTTTACGCGTACCGCAACGAAACTGTTACAACCGTAAACCGTACTGGTTAACGAGCCTACCGTTATTATTAGAGAAATGCGGTTAACGTAACAGTATGTAACTTTATACCGTGGTTAACCGCGGTTATTTCCGACAATATACACTCCCTCCGTCCTGAATTGACCGTCCTGTTTACTTTATGGCACATGTCGTTTGACTTTAATTTTTTAACATATAAGATAAATTAATTTTAAAAATTTAAGTTTTGCATATGATTCCTTACATGATAAACTATATGTTACAAAATTTAGTTTTATAAAATTATTTTATCTTATATGCTTAATATTGAAGTGGAAAAACGTGTCATAAAGTAAACAGGACGGTCAATTCAGGACGGAGGGAGTATGTATAGCTATATATTTATATATACATATTAGTCATCAATTTTGGTTTTTCATACATTAATATTATTTGCTGTGTGCTAGTCTTTTGTATATCCTTTAACTTATATTTTGATAACTTGAACACAAATAACCTAGAATCTTGAAAAAGGACACTCCTTATGTATGACGTAATATATTATTTGCATTGAAGAGCAAGATAAGCATTATAGATAATGTATATTGTAATTATGTTCTGTTACATCTTCTGAGATGTATTTTACTATCAATTAGTTGATAAAGTAGCTTGTAAAATGAGTCGTGTGAATCTACATGAATTGATTTTGTCTTGTATTCTTGTATTGTTTTGTGTCATTGCGATTATAAATGTGCAGTTTAAATATTTTATAATGAATTCATTAGATGGTTGAGCATTGTATAATGGTGGAACAATATTTGTGTTAATATAAAACTAATGCTTGGACATTATAAAATCCTTGATGCTTTCTTGTTTTTTTTAACTGTTTTTATTTGCACACTTTTATCTAGTTCATTATCATTACTCAATGTTATTTACATATAACACAATCTACACCCGGTTTCGGTTTACCTAAGTTACTGTACCGCTTCGAATGGTTAACCTGAATACGGTTAACCGATCGATGTAAATGGAATGGTAAATGTATCAAATTTTAAAAACCCGTATTACCGGGTTAACCTTAACATTGACACCCCTAACTGCTGTATTTTGTCCAGACATGGCCAATCTTCTTATCTGTAGTAAAAATTAAAGGGATATGAACTAGCGTTACAAAAATAATAATTGTAACAGCAAATATCTAACATCGTCACTTTGTTGGAGAAGATCAATCCCGCTTAGTTGTTGTTCCATGATTCAGTAAATAACTAAGCAAATAATATATTACAAAACCATTAGCAATCACTAAGTTCACATGGTATTTAGTCAATAGTCCCACAGTCCCAGTCATGAACAGCCATTGACGTTTACATTGCTGAAATTGATATTTCCAAAATATTAACCACCTACAAATGACAAATTATCATCAATTACACTCAGGGAATTGTAATTGACGACGTGCCTTCCGTGAACCACTTGTACCCACATATAACCCGAGTTTAGACCTTGACGAGTCATGGTCCAACTCTGCCCTTTTCCTGAGTTCAACGCTGAATAATTGAGACCTCTTGTTGACATAGTGAAGATGGGACGCCGTCTGCACATAATCGTAAACGGTGTCCATGAATGGTTGGAATCCAGTTACCAGAAGTGCAATACAGGCGTCGACACACACACTCCGCCTCATGAAACATAAGCTTGTGCTCGTATGGGGCCATGCCAAGGAGGAGGTTTGCCAACTGAACCTGCAGCCGTGTTGCGCTTTTTTTATTCTCATTCCACATGAACAATGACATCTTCACCTTTTTTCCGGACAGGACCTTCTCTTCTAAGTACCTGTCAAATTCCTCAAATGGGGATAGTGTTTCTGGCTCAGCATGTAAGCCTATCGATGCATGGGTACGCTTCCTTGAAGCCATGATGGAGCTGGTCAACCTGATCACAGCCTATGTTGTTAGAGAGACCATGAATGAGACAATAAGAAACACTAACAGTTAAGAAATATGCAATTACTTAGAGGAGTGTAATTAAGTAGATAGTCTGGCGGGGGGAAGTGGTTAGACTTACACAGGAATCTCAAATTCGCGGGGTTTTTGGTAATAGTAAGCAAACTTGTGGTATTTATAGACAAATATGAAAGTACAAAATTTTGGCGGTGGGCTTAACTACATTATGGGCCATACCCGATAAGGGTTGTACAGATATCCCACGCCACCAAAACCCGACCGAAATCATTAGCGGCTTAGCACTGTATCTATAATTGCATTAGCTCCGGAATAACCGTATTTGTTATTTTGCACTTTACAAAAATATAAATTGTATAAATATTGACAGGCAGGAACGTCCGTAGTTGTCATCATTTTTGTTGGATAATGAAGCGATATAAGTAGTACCACCGAGGACTAGTTATCCTATATGACTACTAGTTTTAAAACTCGGTGGGGGTATTATATCCATGGTAACATCATGCGGAAAACAAAATAATCGTCATATTTTTTATTTAGATAGCTAATTGATGTAATTTCCAAAATATTTACATATTTATATATCATAAAATGGTTTGAATAATAGAATAATTATAAACAGTGTATTTAAGTACTAATAACGAACGTCATGTAAACAACGTGATTAGATCGCACTTTGGTATGACCACATAGTAGATTTTTATGACTATATAGTGAGACACTTCGACTACAAGTCAAGCATCGAGATGGTTTGGTAAAAAAAAAATTGGCTGGGGGGGATGCGGGTAGCTGCATCAAAGCACGGGAAAGTAGCTCATCATTGTACGGTCGGGTAGATCTACACAGTATAGAATTCTGTATGTCGGCCAAAACCAGACCGAATTAGTACCACATGACTACCTCACAATTTCGTATGACCACATAATAAATTTTTATGACTACTTGGTGGTAAGTGATATTACCCTTGAAGTAAAGATGCCGTTTTTGAAGTCTTATAATCTCTTTAACAATAACGAATTTTAGAATTTGTTTTTACTATCTTTGATATTGTTTTATGGTATGTTTTGTATATTATTTTACGATCTGTTCCACTATGTTGATGCAATATATACATACACACGCATATAAATATATATAATTTTGTATATATTAACACCTCGATGAACTAGGGATTGTATATATATATATATGTATATATATATATATATATAATTTTGTATATATTAACACCTCGATGAACTAGGGATTGTTGATTTTGTTTTTTTTTTTCCACAATGTTTTGTTTCCCTTTTGTAAACTATCCAAAATAACCCCATCATCTACATCTACTTCGCCATTCCGACTTACAACATTGACCACTTCCAAACTTCACTATACACAGAAAACCACATTTCCAATCATTTCAAATCACTGCAATTATGCAGAGCAATATTCTTAGCCATTGCTTCCGCCACCTGTGTAAAACAATTTGGAGGTTGTACACATCATAGAAGAAGCCACCAACTTTTAGCATTGTTGTGGGAAACAAACCCCCAATCCGACCACCCCCCCCCCCCAAAAAAAAAAAAAAATTCTAGACATCTTCAACTGGGTGAACAGCCATGTACGAACCTAGGCTTCCTACTCATATACATAATTTACAACATTGGGGTGTCCACAATCCATTAAATATGACACAGTCAAAATTAAGTGGTGCCCTCGCAACCAAGAACCTATTTGCCCCCTCCACTAAGTAAAGAACTACTCGTTCGTTTGGCATCCTCCACAACAACATGGTACTGATTTATCAGCTGACGATGATGCTTCAACGATTTGTTCCTTCAGCCTATTCTCAGGCTGTAATAATATAAGGAGAGATATTCTTGCCCTATGGTAGGAAATACACTCTTTGTTGGTCCACTCAGACCACGCATTTTGATCAACACGGGCCGTACGGGATTTGATTACTGCGTGGTAGTTTTCCATCATCCTCATACAATGTAGGCCACAGCTCACCTCATCAACCTGATCAAACAACGTGGAGATGTCCCACTTCCATTCAAACACCCCATTGTCCACTAATTCATGGTGGATGAGCCAGCATAATACATATTTCAACTGCAGTGGTCGACAATGAAGACGAAAAAATGTTAATGGATCACAAGATTAAACCATTACGCAAATATGCAGAATCATGGTTACGCCATCGCATATAATTACCAGTGTGGAGAGATGAACTTTGGCACGCTTGAAGTTCACTGTTGACTGAGGTAAACTGTCTACCCAGTGAAATTGTTTGTTCTCCATGTTAATGATTATAACGACGTAGTGTGACTCATATAACGCTGGGAAAACAAACTGAATAAAACAAACCCTTAACAATGTCAGTATCAGTGATTAGAACATTTCAAACAATAAGCATACCCACCAAATTGGAATTAAGGTGCCATGTACGTACGTATTTACATTTTTTGACACTGTCCGCTTCAATGCAAAGATTTTTGAGAAGACTATCAAAACGCTTTATAAAGAACTGGTCATCACACGATACATCTTTCAGTACTGAAGACTGGGACTGTCATGCGCAAGATAATAAGATCATGCTTCAGATCAGATACTAGGAACGAAAATTTGAAATGATGAGTTGTAGGATTGAACCGACATTACCAACAAAACGGGCATGAATATGGCATCGAAGACACTCTTAGTTTGTTGATCACGGTTTAAATAGTAGACAAAACTGTTCACAACATTGGTACTTATCCACCGGTCACCACTCATTGTTAACATGTCATGCTGAGTCAGTATATTGAAATCATCACAGAAGACCTGCATACTGCTGCAAAGCAAGATTGTTTATTAACCAGACAATATGTCAATGTAATTTCATCATTAATATGGAAGTAAGCAGCAAATTGTGTTTAAGCTTGTACTTCGGGTGATCACACACGGCTCCCCTGACATACTCCAAGATTTGGATTTCAGTCCCACTTAGCTTGGGTGTTCGCTTTCTCCCGCCGTTATTGACATATGGTGAACACAGGCAGCGTCCTTTCTTCCTTGCCTGGGCATGTTGGAACTGGTGTTGATAAATTTTACATTATTTTCGGGAAAACTCTCCTTCGAAATAATAGTCTCCACTGTCGTATCAACTGAGGCCGGAGGTTCAGATTGATCACCCGCCAGATCTCCAGCATGCGTATTCACACGGCTCTCTGCTAGAGTTTGATCTATTCCTGCACCAACAACAACATCTTTAACGGTCCGCCCATCACCCCACTCAGCTCTGTCGACAACCTCCACAATACACTGTACAGATAAATCCTTTGATCTTTCCTCTACCGCAGGACATAAAGCACCCCCATCCTCTCCATCCATACCAGCCTGCAAAGAATCCATAGTCTAAGAGAAGACATTGAAAGACCCTCATTATACTAGAAATGAGTGACGGTTACCTGACTAGCACCAGATACGCTTGGCACCGACTGGTTAATGTGTACAACATCATACGCGCCTTGGTTGGCTCTCATCTCCATCGCCTGGGATCATTGAAGACTGTAGCAACAATTTGGTTCCAACCGATTAAAGTAACGCCATTAATTATCACAAAAATCATCAGTGTGTCGAACTGCACGGCACACAAAAAAGAATGACATAGAGGATGGCTGGGATATCATACCTGTGCTACAACAATGGTTTTACGGCTATTTTCCATACACCCGTCGTAATTAGCTTTTCTTTTGAATTGACCCTCTGTCCCACCATCGGCTTCTGCTTTACCCTCAGTCCTGAGCAACGTACCGATGAAATTGTTTAACATTTCAACCCTTCGATTCCATCTGTTGGACTCTAATACAGCTTCAGCGTGTGCTGCAGTGGCCTGCAGATGGACCAAATTTAAAATTACAGATATACATAACAGAGTTCGGCAAATACCAGTCGTCCACTGCAAGACTCGTTTACCTCCGATAGAGTCATGTCAAATTCCATTTCAACCAAATCCTCACAACCAGTAGAATGATGATGTGCAGGGTATTGGGGTTTTCCGATGACGGTTCCCACATTACAACTGGATGTACCCGGACACTTAACCCTGCCTCTGCTTATCCCTTCAATCGTCTTCCGATTTCGTAACTTGTCTTTTATTAGTTCTGTTGACCACAGTCCACATGTTGGGACAACATTACGAGGTATTTCGTCATCAAACAGTACACTGTCAAGAAAATGTACCTGTGTTGTGTGTACTACTGTTATGGCATCATGGATCTCACATAAACAACATAGAATGAATGTATAAATGTGTTAAGGAGTAACTTACAAACAGAAAATGGAAATCCCCTTTGAGCAGAGGGCTTGCATCCTTGGAATCAGCATATTTGTCTAAACCATCGATCAGGGTGTCTGAAATGTGCTGACACCAGTTATATTTTGGAATCAGATCCAGATCATGTAAAAAGTCAGCGTAGTTGAGATTGACTCTGTTGTTGGGGGACGGGTTGAGTACACATCCTAATGAGTACAAGATAAACAGCTTGGTACGTTTTTCAGGATCCTTTTCACAAAGGATCCTACTGTACACAGATGCCAATGGAGCCAGCGTGGTGGACCGCAGTCCCATCTCAGCACCAAGTTGCTTAGCCCTACTCGTACGATTAGGACTTAATTTGATTGGTAAGTTGCCCGATGGAAGATTGTACACCCTCTTCACGTCATCAGGGCCCACCGTGAGCAAATTTCCTTCACCGATACGGAATGACTTTGACTCCTTGTCATACAACTGTAACAGATTGTGTATGATACCTCGATCCATACGATCGACTGATATCTTGGTCAGACCGATAAACCCAGTGTAACGTAGAACCTTCCTAAATTCTGATAATATACCACCGTTGACAAGATTATTGACCATCTCAATCATCTTCTTGGGCGCGCACTTGTTCTGGTAGCTGTCGGGATGCCGGTCCTCAGCGCCCTGCTGCTTCCCATCTTGGGGTTCAACATCATCATGAACCGATTGATGATGCGCAACCTTCTTCCTTTTAAGCTTACGTTCGGCTGCTGCCGTATGGTATGGTTTAGGACCCATTTGACCAAGTAAGGCTGAGTGGACTAATAATCGTTCCTACTAAGGAAAACACAGGGAAACGACAAACAACTCAACCATAACAGTATATTGAGGTCCTTGAAAAAAAGAAAGGAATGATGTAAAAGACTACGACCTTGGGTCAAGAGTGGCTCAGTGGACATATATGATATAACCGTTCTTATTAAGGACCACACATGTAAACGTCAAGCATCTGATACATAGTCTGAACTTCCAAGAGTTGGAAAAAGGAATGGGTTGATGAGAAAGACAACAACCATAGGTCCGTAATAAGTCAGTGGACTAGTTTAACCAATTGTTCACCAATCTAACAAGTCAAAGTGGTGGAAAACAGTGTAAAATCATTCGCACGCAAAGTTAATGGACAGTGATAAAGTGCCTTAGTCAGGGCGGAGAAGATTTACGAAGTTAGACATTTTACTGTACCTGTGACGCTGAGCAACAGACTGGACGTCCACAGCCCAGTAGCGAGATCGCCGAAGGTGGGGCGAAATTACTAACTACCGAAACGACCAGAGATCAAAAATAACAACGCATTGAAAGCAAAGATAGCTGCAAGGAGAGGGACTGGATTAGGCGGGAGACGACGGAACTCAGCGCGCAGGCATAGAGTGGGAGATTGAAATTTGGGGGGAAGTAAAGCGAAGGGTAAGTCGTGTCGGTGACGGCTGTTTTAAAATTGGGAAATTTAACCAAATTCCATTCAGTTTTTGATTAATTCACCATATACCATTGTTTTCTTAAAATTACTCAGGATAACATTGAGTTTTTACTTATTTCAGCAGATAACACTCTATCATATCTTGTGTTAACTTCTTAGCTTAACTGATAATAGGGCAGTTTAGTCCTTTTTTTTCTAGGAATATTAACGGAGAAGTTAACGAAATATGTCAGTGTTTTTTGGGGAATAAGTGAAAACTCGGTGTTCCCGTATATAATTTTAGAAACACATTGGTATATCATGAATTAAGCAAAAACTTAGTGCTATTTTGTGAAATTTGCCTTTAAAATTACAACAAAGGTGCCGTTCGGTCCAGTACGTAGCTTAATCTTAGATGTCCAGGTAAAGCTTGATTTATTTTTTTGGAAAAAAAGGTGTAATTAAAAACTTGCTTTATCTGGCAACATACCCAAAACTATACCTGGCAATTTTGACCCAATCCGAAACCCAACCCGAACCCAAACCCATACTTTTGCGCTTTATGGTCTTCATTATTGACCCATCGGTTTTTTGGGTTGGGGTAATAATGAGCTAATTTTGTTGTTTGGGTTAGGATAGAGGTGTAAACCCATGACCTAACCCGAAACCCGATAATACATTAGTTAATAATAAAAATAAAACGTTATTTCACTTAAGTACAAGTGCAGTTGGACTATCCAACCGTTACAAATATCATACAATCTTAGTTAAACAGACGGTCGAACCAGTTGCATGTCAATTTATTAACTATTTCTAACTTTACATGATCATCTTTAGTATATTTCTCTAATGCAAAACATAGATTATGTGGTCATACGAATTTCGTATGACCACATAATATATTTGTAACTTCACTGTGCGGTCAGGTAGATCTATACAGTATAGAATTCTGTACTCTGGCCAAAAAAACTGGAACTGATGAGTGACATGTGACTAGATCATGCCTTGGTATGACCAAAGAGTACATTTTTATAATAAGATGGTGGCAGACCTCCGCAATTGGTCATGTATTAAAAGCTTAAGAGAGTAAAAGTTATCCTGTCTGACAAGTCATTTTTAAAACTTGTTGGGGGTATTGTATTGGTGGTAAAATTTGTGAAAGAAAATAATTCATACGTGATATTTATCGGTGGTAGAATTGGAACCGATCTGAACCGGAGCCGGGCAGAACCCATCTGGATTCAAAGCCGGTCGGAACCGTTCCGGAATCGGTTCGCAACCGACATCGCGGCTGAACATATCAAATATGAATACACATTTTGGGATTCGGGACCGAACCAGTCCGAGAACCGGAACCATCAGTAACCGCCAATGTATTACAACTGTATAACCCGACCCTATGGAACCGACTCAGAACCGGTAAAACTAGTCGTTGGTCAAACGTCAAAATGGCATAATTTTGACCCAAAGTCGTGCACTTTTTTGAGGACCGGCCGGAACCGCCCCTGAACGGGAAGCAGAAACGCTCTGGAACCGGTCGGAACCGGTTATTTTAGCGAACCAAAAGCGAATGCAGTTTTCAGGAGCGAAGATTGTACATTTACATTTGCATAAAAGAGCTTGCTCAATTTTTGTAACAAATTAGGCCATGCTGTTGTTTAACTAAGGTCAATTTCTCTCAATACCAAATGGAGGTGAAATATATATGAGTGAGTAAGACGCATATAAACATATATATACATATATATATCCCTATTTGTTGACACATCTGCTTAAATGAGATAAGGATAGTGGAGAGATTACTCCGAAAAGCGGTAGAGTAATACAACGTTGTTATATTAGTTCCTAACAAAGGGAAATGATTATTAATGATAATTCCGGATTCGAATGTTCAAAAGTGATTACGGGGTCAATAACAAAAAATAAGTAGTTCGGGTTAACACATGGATAAGGGAATACAAGAGGCGCCGAAATGGTTTGACGGTTTTTATGGTATTTATTTTTGTTACATGATCTTCCTCAATAGCTAAGGAATTATAGGACTGGCACAGTTTTAGGACGCTAGGTCCCCCGATATCGTATGGTGTACTTGTGTTATTCTGACATCTGATTCATCCCGAGGATTGTCTTGGTTTCTAATGTAGAAGAATTGGTGGATAAGACAATATGGATGGTGCACATTTAATATGTTCGTTTGTTACTGTTTGAATTCGTGCTCGATGGTATGTATTGATAAGAATATATCACTGATAAAAAAACACAGTGACATGAATTATATAATCTTATGGTAAACTAAGAGAACTTATGTATAGTAACGATACTACCGTTTGTCGAGTAAACCCAAAGTCAAAGATTATAACTAAAATACCCCAAACCTTGATATGTGGTTTAAATATCAAACTATGGTATGTAAAGGCTAAAAAGTGCCTTAGAAACATTAGTGAACAGTTTAAATCATAGTAAAATGCAATAAAGCACTAAGACACAGTTTGAGCAAAAACATGCTCTAAGCTATGAGTGAACTTGGTTAGGACCCAAAGAGCCTACCAAGACTAAATAATATTCGATTGTGATTTAATAAGGCTAATTAAGTCCTTAGGAAACTTTGGTAGACAGTTAAACCAAATAAAACACAAGAAAATACCTTAAAGGCAATATGGGCTAAAATGTGCTCTAAGCTTGGGATAAATTTGTATAAGACCTAATGGTCATACCTATACCATATAAATATGTTAATGAACATATTAAATCATTTACCAAAGAAAACCAAGCTTGAAAACAAGTTAAAACATAAAATGTGCTTTAAGGAGTCTTAAAGCACGTTTTTGAAAAATTGTCTTGTAAATGAGTTTTGAATGGCTAAATGTCCATCATTACTCTTTAATTAACATGTGTACTATATAGTATCACATTTGGAAGTCTATATCAATGGGAAATCAAAAATTTCACTTCTATGTGCCTTGTTTTTATGAATAGTAACTTTTATAAGCTAGTTTGTAACATATGTTGTTATAAGTAATTAAATTGGCCAACAAAGACTATTATACCCTTCTAAGTATATGGGGGGCGATTTTTATGAAGGTGAGTCACCACCATGTAAAAATCAATTAAGGAAATGAAGGGTAGGAAGGTAAAAAGGAGAAAGTTACCTTATAATACAAATATCTTGTTAAAGCAAGTTCTATCTTCATTTCTCCTTTCCTTCTTCATTTCACACGTCTCCAACCTCCCTTCTTGCTCTCTTTTACGAGCTGCTACAGCAACACACAACACCACCATTGTTTTCCATCTTTGACCACTTGTAACTCCTAGCTCCATGGTCCAAATTCAATTCTAAGACCACCATTCTTCTAGTTGGAGCAAGCTCTACACTTCTACCTTTTCAAATCTTCAAGAGCTCAATTTCGGTGCCAAGGAGATTCACCATTGATGGAGCTTGAGCTCACCTTTTCACATATTATTGTTCTCCTTTGCTTCTAGGTAAGGAATCTCAAAGAAAAATCAAGTTTCCTCTCCTTTTAGTACATGGCCGAAAATTCACCTCACCATGGTGTCTTTACCTTGCTTGTTTTAGCTTCATTTGAATCTTCCAAGGGCTTGGTGGAGTCCTCTCTTGATATATATTCAAGCTCTCTTTCCATTCCAAGGTAAAACAATCATTTTAATACCTTAAGATAATATATGTAAACCTAGGGTTTACAATGAGCTGAAACATAAAGCTTGTATACTCATTTCAATGTTGGTATATTGTTTAGTAGTTGACAAGGAAAGAAATGCCTTACCGGTTTTATGAGGAAACAAGAAAGAAGTTGTGGGGGAAAAGAGGTAAATATGCTATCTCAATGTGGTTTAATGCCTTAGGAGAAATGAGCTTATAATGCTTGTTAAAACTACCTAAAGAGCAAATGGTGCATGACTTAGTAAAGTGTTCTTAAGAGACTAGTAAAAGAACATATGTCTTGGTGTATGTATTTGCAGGTCAAAGGCATTATTTATGTGGGAAATTCAGTGTTTAAGGTTTATGCAATTTAAGGGCCTAAGAGCCATGTTATTTAAGGGCCTAAGTGCCAAGCAATTTAAGTTAAGCACTATATTGTGATGTAGTGCTAAATGTGTGAAGTTTGCGTATAAAGATGTGTTTGATGGATTTTAGGTGTTCTTGAATGAAATAAGGTAAAAACCTAAGTGTTTGGATGTGAGTATACACAAGAGAAACTATGGCCAAATTTGGGAAAATGTGTAAGAAGTTCTAAGTGTTTTAAGTAAGTTTTGGTGAACTAGGAAGTGTTAAAGGTGAATAAATGTTTACTTGAGAAGAAAACGTGTATTAAGGTGATTTAGAGTGTAACAAGGACTTAGGCATGATCTTAAGGTTTTAGTATGTACCAAAGTCATTTTGGACTTAGGCAAAGACTTAGGCAAACTTTGGTAAAATAAGGAGTTGATGGTAAGAAATGATGCTTGAAAGATGATGTTAAAATGAAGAGAAAGTATTTTGAGATAGTAGTTATTATGGGTAAGAAACACCACTTGGAGACTAGGAGAAAACATTGTAAGTGTTAGGAATTTTGTGAAGATATAAGTAAAGGCTTAAGGAATTAGAAAATGAGTTTTATGAGTGTTTGAGGATGTCTTAAGGTGTGTTTGAAGTGCTCAAATGAGTTTAGGATGTACTAGGATATATGGGGTGAAGTTTGGAGTTGAATGTGAAAAGGAAAACAAAGGTCTAGGGCAGACCGAACTTGCGACCGAACTTGCAAGTTCGGTCGAGCCCAGTTTACCCTGCGAGAATTGGCTTCTGGAATGGACCGACCTTGGGGACCGGACTTGCAAGGTCGGTCGGGCTTGTATTTTGTGTACGGATTAAGTTTCTGGAACCGACCGAACATGGGACCGGACTTGGCAAGTTCGGTCGGGCTTGAATTTTTAAGGGGAAGAAACTCTCGGGAATAGACCGAACATGCGACCGAACTTACAAGGTCGGTCGGAGTAGAAAATTTTGACGGAAATGTGTTCTGGAATGGACCGAACTTGGACAAGTTCGGTCGGTAAGGTCGGTCGGACCAAAAATGTTGTTTAAGGTTATAAAATGATATGTAATGATGGGGATTGATAGGTAATGATGTTATAAAGTTATTAAGGACATGTTAGGTGAGTTTAATGAGAATTAAGTGGGTGAAAAGTTGTAATAAAATGTGAAAGTAAATCAAGTTAAAATTGTAAAGTTATGTAACTAAGTTAACGGGGAAAAGTTATAAGCATTAGACATTAAATGATCGTGCTACCCCGATGTTAATAAAAGTACATGTAATGTTATCAGTTGTTCGAGAATTGCTCGAGGAACGTAAGTGGACGTGATAAAGTGGACTCCGGTGACAGGTATGGTTTTCTTGCAACCTGTGTCCTACCGGATTACACCGGCTTGTATGCCAAAGTGTTTTCTGTGTGTTTGCCACGTTGTAAGATTAAAACATGTAATGAGTTTACAGTAATTCATATATGTGGCGTGTTCAACTCCGATACCATTTAACCTCGGCAGTGTTAACCTTAGTTAACTGAGTCTAGGATCACATGAGAGTTCGGTATTCGGATTAAACGGCCCGAACCATGGGACGTACTAACCACGGCTATGCGTGTGTTAAATGTGTGATATGTGTATGTGAATGTAGGGATCTCCCTTGTGTCTCTAACACAGTTGTAATACTGTATGATGTGTAGATGTGATAGACTCCATAGTGGGGTTCTAACTAATATCTAAAGTAAGTATGTACTAACAGTAGTGAGGAATCCGGTTTGGCCGGTCGCGCGTTGTTTGGGAGAGGGTATCCTTCTTAGCCTTACCCTTCTCTTTGTTATGGTTGTTTCCCTCACGGGTTATGATCTCCCATTAGCTTATTCCAAAGCTTAGCTATTCTGACTTATGATCGGTTTAGGGGGAACATGTGTTTGTGTGGTGTGTTCGGGCCTCCAAACCCGAACCGCCTTAACTTAAGTTACTCGTCCAACTATTAGGACGGTAATGAGTGTTGTTGTTATTGTATAACGAGCTTATCATGAGACTGGCAACATTCTCTAGGCTCACCGGTGTATAAACAGTGTTTGGGTCGGTTCCTAAGAGAACCATTCCCGTTATGTTATGTATTTTGTTCGTGATGCAATGACAATTGTGATGTTATGATGTGCACGTTGAAACGTGCCAAGTGTTGTTATGTTTTGTTTGTGAGGAATGTTATATGTTGTAAGATATGGAGTGTGTGGATCATGGAAATGAATCCCAGTGTGTGATAAGAGGCGTTTAAGGATAACCCGATTTAAGGGTAAGTGTCGTCTATTAAGGAAGTAACTCCATTAAAGGAGGAACACTCTAGGGATAATGAATACCTTGAGTGACTTATCAAGTAAGGACGTATCATCCGTTTGTTGAGCCCATTGAGGCGAGATGTTATGTGTTGTGTGTTTATAGTTACATGCATGATTTAAATATAATCAACCGCATGCTAAGACGACAATTAGTTGTGCGTGGCCCGGTAGCATGTGGGCTGCGAGATTACCATACCAGCAAAGGTGCTGAGCCCCTGGGGGCCACCCTTTCTCTCCTTTTCCTATTTCAGGTACAGAGAGCTGGAAACCGTTCGAGAGTAGGACAGGGTAGACATTGTACATGGGTATTCATTTAAGTGTATATATACAGTAGGTGTAGTAAGACCGATATTGTTGTCGGCAACAGTTTATAAATACTCGGTATATTTGAAAGGTGTATGTTGTTGTTGTTGATAATGGAAAGGGACAATAATGTGTAGTTGCTCGGGAATTTAGCCCATCAGACCGGTACAATGTATATGGATTAGCCTTGTTAGCCACGTGGGTGGCTAACGGCGTGTAACACCAACGAGTTAAGTAATGTGATGAGGTTTGTATTTCCGCTGCAGTTTATTGTAAGTGTGTTAATGTTGGATGGGGTGTTACAATAACCCCCAAAAAAAAATGGCGCAGCAAAGAGGTAAACAGTGAATGAACTAAACTGTGGGCTGAACCACCATACGAGACACCAATTACTTAGGCTGGAGCTTGGGGAGTGAACAAAACTGCTGAAGGCCAGAGAACGAGAAATGATAAAGTGGGAGGTGGCAAAACATGTATGGAACACTAAAATCCGAGTCGGTTCGACCCAAATCGGAACAGTTACCGGAAACCCACAATCAACCGGATCAAACCAAAGAACAAAAACCACTATCCAAAATCCTCCGGACCAAACAAACGCTGATCAGACCGAAGCTGTCCAAGAATAGTCAACCGAAACCCATAATCACCTAAAATAAACCATAATAATCCTAACTAACCAAACCATATAATAATATTATCATTTCTAATATATAGTTGTCTTTATCGATTCATAAGTAAAATTCACTAGTGTGTAGTATAAATTTTTTTCTCGAACATGAAATTATTTTCTATAAAATAAAATATATACACACTTTTATTAATATACTACATACGCAATATATTGACGTACTGTAGATGGTTGATGATATTATTGTGTCAGACTATTTATCTTGTTAATACGAAAATTTGTGAAATATGAGACATTAGAATAAATGTTAAACAGTATGTGAAAATTATACCCCCACATGTATAATCAAATTACATATTACAATTCATAAAATAGATAGTTGTGTTGCACTAGCAAGTTCTGAAACAAGTAGTAAAGCACATTTGAATGCTTATGGGTAAACGTGTGCATGCCTCATAGATTTGCATCATATGATTATGTGTGTGTTTCAACTTTCACGTTATGCTTTTTCAGTATAACATAATAGTTATAATACAAGTTGATTGAGGAATGATTTTTAAATGGTTATATAGGGAGTACGTTTACAAAATTAGATTTGAATTGGTGGATACAATTCTAGATCATACCCTACATACAAAATGTTCCTTCATTCCAACCCATGTTTACCTAATGAGTAGTAAACTTAGCGTAACATTATTCAGTTAAATGTGGTGTTAATGAAAAAAATGAGTGGTTCTAAAATGACATTTACAAATTTGAATCGGCACGTATCCCAACTCAAATAATTCACCCGAATTAGACTCCAGGTCCGAACAAACCAAATGCACCTTTGACTACCAAACCATAGGAAACCAAAAACAAAAACCAACCTATTCATTGAAATCAACCAAACCAAAATACAATCGAATCGATGCAATCCGACCTGTAACTTCATAAAACTCGGAAAACCGAATTCAACCGACACATTCCGACCCTAGCTGAATATTATATAGTTCAAAACTGGCACGAAACAATCCTAACCGAACCGAAACCCAATCATCAACCCGAATTGCCACCTCTAGACGAAGTAGCCCTTGTAACACTACATACTACTAATTGTTGGATTGGTTGTGTGAATAAGTTATAGGTGTATTGCATGGATATGGAACACACATTGACTTGAACTAGTAACTCGAGGGGGTTTCAGGACGGGTGGACGGTTGCATGATGACATAATTAACAGATGTGCTTAGCCTTTTAAGTCCAACATGTTAAATGCACTTACTTGATAACAACATTTGGAGTGCGGGATTGCGTACTAAGCGATACACTACATTGGAGTGCGGGATTGGGTGGTGAGTGTTTATACTGCCCTTACGGAATGTATTTTGGATTATGTTTAAGAATGTGTCGAGGGAAAATGTTAGTACAATTTAGAATGTTCACGGGATTTGTTAAAAGTGTTGTAGATTGGATCAAACTATCTCTCAGATCTTGACACAATTGAGATTGTGTTGTATTTGGTAGCCTTGTAAATCACATGGGTGACTAATAACATAACACCCATTTTAGTTGTTATGCAAGTTTAGTCCGCTGCATTGATATGTTCAAGTTTTAATCGACTAGGTCAAGTACGTGGCGAGTAACAACAACAGAGCCATGTTTTGATAATTCGAGGAGCCTACAGAATGTATTATAATACCGATTAACTATATTAACATATTTTGTCATTCTACTTTAACTTTAACCGTGCTAAAGAATTTCATAACAAAATAGTATTAAGTGTATAGCCCATGATAAAAAAATGTATTGATATCTAATTTGGTAATTATACTGATGTTACTATACTTTATTTAAAGGTAAATAGCAGGCTGATACCTATTGAACTATATATTGCTAAAATATGCTAAAACATAATTAAATACGTTTCATAATCCATTAGTATTTATATTATTGTCAATATATATGCATACACTAATTGATTTTAAAGAACTCAAATACGTTAAATTATATTACTGTTGGTATACTGGTAAGATTATGTCTATTATCATTTTACTCATAATAGAAAATGCATTAAGTTAAAAAACACTATAAAATACAAGTATACAACACAACACATTATACAAAATTAATAGTAATGATATTGATAGTTAGAGGGTTGGGGGAGGGGGATGCAAGCGGTTTGGTGGGGGGGGGGGGGCAGGCCCAGTTAGACAAATTTTTTTCTAGCGGGTATTTGTCAAAACATTAGCCGAATTTTAATTCAACTATTTTTCCTTTTGTGCGGGCGCCAAAAAAACCCGCGCAAGTTTGGCTATCCCGCAACTGTAGTAATCTTACTCTCTTTCGTCTTTTCCTTTTAGACTCCATTGACCCCTTCGTCTACCAAAACGAGCGAAGCGAGGTTCAGAGCCGAAGCGGCAAAACCCCGAAATTCTCCGAAGTCATAGCTACACCTCCACAACATCATACCGAACATCCATCTATGGAGGTTAACGACTATGTAATATCTTTTCTTCTGTTCATCTTTGGGCATTTTGTATTCATTTCACGCTGTTTAATTCATTAAACATAATATAATTAGTATGATGACTTGAACTGTCCTCCCAACAGCGATGGCGCGAGAGTCGGTGCCTGGATCGACCTAAACAGTCGTACATGATCATGTTGTCAACTTTATGGCCAAAAGTCGGTGGTGAGGCATGGTTAAATTTCTGCATTGGAAAGGTATAAGTAAACATTAATTCATTGTTTGCATCATCATGATTTAATCTGATTGACGGTTCGCAATCGATATAGAATTAATTTTTTATTAAGAGGTGGGTTAAACACTCGATATATTAATTTTTTATTTGTTTGATTTAAAATTAGTAATTAATAAGCCGTCGCTTTTGTGTTGCAAACTCAAAAGTCTCGACTCGACACCCGCAGCGAAGCGAAGCCGAAGCGGCTCTCGTGCGAAGCGGCCACGGTGACGATTGACCTTCTCTCAATTGTACAAAACGAAGTGTTGCAGATGTTCTGGTCTTCTTAAAGGATTTACATACTGGCCGGCGGGGCGTTATAAATTTCGATAACAACCACCCTAACCCTAACCCTAACCGTATCAAACTCCGTCCCCTTATAGGCAATCGTCGCTGTTGAGTTTCCCTCATTGAGTTCATGGTTTCTAATATGGCATGCAATCACAAAATGCCTAGAAACCATGCTGAGCAAGCGTTGACGATCGATAATTCTTTCGTGAGCGAGATTGATGCTTCGATCGGAAAAAAGGCGACTGTTGTTTGCGCAGATTCTATGCCCATTCCAAATAGGCACTGAATACGTAAGGTGTATGTACGTAGCAAGTGGTGTTTACTTGGCAAGGTAGACGTCAGAATTATTTCATTCAACCACTACGCAATAACATTCCATGAAATGCGAGATTTTATCAACACACTAGAGATGGGACGGTGGCATTACAGTCTACGGGCGATGCTGGTCCAGAGAGCGTTATCCTGTACACCACTTAAAAGCCAAGTTCCTATATCCCTGACGTGTGGGTTCGATTTGTGGGTGTTCCAAAAGATGAGGAAACATTTGTAATGGCCGGCTGTTTAGGGGACATGATTGGTAGGCCAATAAAGTGGGAAGTTGTTGCTGGTGAAGAATTGGATAATCAGAGATGCCGTGCATGCGTGAAGTTGGACACAAGGAAACCTCTTGCCAGAAGAGTTAGGGTTCAGACATGGGAATTGGAGTTCGAGGTTGGAGTGTTGTATGAGGAACTGCCAATATTCTGCTACAACTGTGGTATGCTCGATCACTCATTCAGTGAGTGTGACGATACTGACAAATGTGAGAAAAAGCCGTACGAATTTGGTCCTTGGTTGCGATGGAACAGATGTGATGGTGTTGATGAAGATAAAAGAGTGATCGAGGAAGAGAGCAACACTGTAACTGCAGGCAACACATGGGTTTGCGTTTGGAACAAAACTCCATTCCAGGACATGTTTCCAGGCGGGATCGATTTAATGTACCTCGTCTTCCTAGGTTCCCTTGGGTACCCTAATTGGACATGCTGTATGTCTGCTTACTACAATTGTGTGTAATTTTGATGGAGTTTTGTCTATGTCTGTTATATGCCTCCTCTCTGGTGCTACTAGTGGTTGGGGATTTCGTGGATGCAACTCAATTTGGATATCTGTGTTATAAAATTTTGTGTTTCGTTGAACTTTAACATTTGGTGGGAGGTTCTTCCTAACTGTTCATTATAATGCCAGCACTGTCATTATTACTATCTCTTTCTGTGATCAACATCACTTCTGTATATATGTTGTCTGTCTAGTTTGTTACAACTAGTATATTGTACGTGGGTATTGGGTCAATGTTTTCAAAGCAGTATATTGAAGTTTATCTGTTACATTGTGGTTTATGTAAAACTGGGGTTTTGTGAATGACAGGGCAGCCATAGTACCTAAGTTCAGGCCATTTTTTGGCATTGACTGTGGTCATCGACATTACTTTTTATCTATGTTATTGTCTGTTTATGTTTTGGTATTTGGTAAACGAATTCAAACCAGCGCATCAAATTTCAGCTGTTACACCATTGGTTAATGTAAAAATGGGTATTTATGATTGACAGTAATGCCACAGTACCTAATCTGAGGCCACCCATTTTTTGGGATTGACTGTGCACTCGTTGATTATAATGCCAGCACCGGTAATAATACTATCTCTTGTCCGTGATTGACATCACTTCTATATTTATGTTGTAGTTTTGTCTAGTTTCACAGCTAGTGGACAATGTGGGCATTTTCAAAGCAGTATGTCAAAGTTTATCTGTTACACTGTTGGTTAATGTAAAACTGGGTGTTTTGTGAATGACAGCAATCCTATAGTACCAAACTTAGTATCTCTCATACGGTCATCAACATCACTTCTATATGTATGTTATTGTCTGTTTAAGTTTATAACTAGTGGACAATGTGGGTATTTGGTAAATGAATTCAAACCAGAGTATCGATTTTCATCTGTTACACCATTGGTTAATGTAAAACTGGGTATTTATGATTGACAGTAATGCCACAGTACCTAAGTTGAGGCCACCCATTTTTTGGGGATTTACTATGCACTCTCTCGTTTGGTCATCGTCATTACTTCTATATCTATGTTGTTGTCTGTTTATTTTAACAACTAGTGGACAATGTTGTGGGTATTTGGTCAATGTATTCAAAGCAATGCAGTACCTAACTTGAGCCCACCCATATTTTGGGCACTGGCTGTGCACTAGTGCACTTTAATGCCACCGCTGTAATTATTGCTATCTCTTGTTCTGTGATATACATCACTTCTATATCTGTGTTCTTGTTGTTGTCTGTCCAGTATTACACAACTAGTGGACAATGTGGGTATTTGGTCAATGTTTTCAAAGCAGTAAATCGAAGTTTATCTATTACTACCCTATTGGTTAATGTAAACTGGGGTTTTATAAACGACAGTAATGCCGCATTACCTAACTTAAGGCCATTCTATTGGCGAAGATTGTACTTTTTCATTTAACCAATTTATGAGAAATTCTACAAATCTTCCATGACATAGAGAGCTCCAATATAGTTCTTCCGGTGTGCTCCATGGACGGTAACATAACTACTTTAGTAATGTATGTACCCATCCTCAATCGACAGATGGATGGGATTAGATGTATCACTGTCTGTTGGCCACTTCACACTAATCGTACTCTGGTATGAATGTTGCTGAACACTCCGTATGGGCAGGGAATACTATTCAGCGGTCTCGTTGGGAGAGGGCCCTATATATTGGCATGGAACGTAATTTATTATATGGTTATAAAAATATTAAATAATAAATACTTAATAGTGTATTAGACTTCTATACTATACGGAACTTTGTTTATTTTTTATTGACGAAACTTGAATTTTATATCTGGAATCAATGACTACGATGGGCCTCGTGTTATAGTTGAAACTGAGCCTCATTAATCTCTGCGAACGGCACATGCGTAGGGTCCGGCCCAAAACGACAATTCTCATTTTTTTAATTTTTTCAACTTCATGACGCCAAGTGTCGAAGCGGTGGAGAGGTAGCCCAACAAAATGTCTTGGCTGAATATGAGACAGGTAGCCACATCACAGGATGGGCAGGTGGCTCATTGTTGTGCTGTCGGGTAGCCCTGTAGGGGTATAATATACTTCGTACTTTGTAATGACCGCATAGTACATTTTAATGACAAGATGGTGGCAAAACTCGGGTGCTACTCAGGTCTGGTCAAAACAGCTTGGGTGGTGCGCCTAAGGGTAGTTGTATCACAGGACGGGCAGGTGGCTCAAAGTTGTTCGGTGGGGTAGCCCTGTGGGGTATAAAATCATATATATTGGACAAAAAACGGAGCTGATGTGTGCAACTTTTGTGACTGACAATTCTCATTTTTTTAATTTTTTCGACATCATGACACCAAGTGTCAAAGCGGTGGAGAGGTAGCCAACAAAATGTCTTGGCTGAATATGAGACAGGTAGCCACATCACAGGATGGGCAGGTGGCTCATTGTTGTGCTGTCGGGTAGCCCTGTAGGGGTATAATATACTTCGTACTTTGTAATGACCGCATAGTACATTTTAATGACAAGATGGTGGCAAAACTCGGGTGCTACTCAGGTCTGGTCAAAACAGCTTGGGTGGTGCGCCTAAGGGTAGTTGTATCACAGGACGGGCAGGTGGCTCAAAGTTGTTCGGTGGGGTAGCCCTGTGGGGGTATAAAATCATATATATTGGACAAAAAACGGAGCTGATGTGTGCAACTTTTGTGACTGACAATTCTCATTTTTTTATTTTTTCGACATCATGACGCCAAGTGTCGAAGCGGTGGAGAGGTAGCCCAACAAAATGTCTTGGCTGAATATGAGACAGGTAGCCACATCACAGGATGGGCAGGTGGCTCATTGTTCTGCTGTCGGGTAGCCCTGTAGGGGTATAATATAACTTCGTACTGTGTAATTACCGCATAGTACATTTTAATGACAAGATGGTGGCAAAACTCGGGTGCTACTCAGGGCTGGTCAAAACAGCTTGGGTGGTGCGCCTAAGGGTAGCTGTATCACAGGACGGGCAGGTGGCTCAAAGTTGTTCGGTGGGTAGCCCTGTGGGGGTATAAAATCATATATATTGGACAAAAAACGGAGCTGATGTGTGCAACTTTTGTGACTGGATCATAAGTTTTCATGACGACGCAGTGTATTCTTATGAAAAGATGGTGGTAAAACTGGGCTGATAGTCAGTTATCTGGATGGTATGCTCAAAAGTGTTGAATACTGCTTTACATAGAGGAAAAATATAACTATTGTCAGTCCTAATGTTTTACTAGTTGGGATTAAAGAAGATTTGAAGCACTAAAGATGATGGTTGGAAAGATCTTATTGCTACTTATCAAAGCTAGAGAAGGAATCATTTGGGTTCAAACAAGTCATGCCAAGATAATATTTGGAACGGAAAACAAGATTGAAGAGCTCAGTTTCCCACTATAGCAGACAAACCACGGGGCAGCATTTAGGTACACAGAAAGCGTCCTACCAGTACAAGGTGGCATCATAAATTAGGAGATGCGTTACAAAAACCCAGGAGTAGGGAGGTGAATGATGATTGGGGATTGGTGTATGATTGTGGTAACACATGGGCAGCCGAAGTAGTATCATTACACTGATTATCCGGGTTTACTTCTGACAATTTAAACCTCTTGTAAGCTGCCACATATCTTAGCCCAATTTTTTCCGTCATGGACCGCTGTCTTCTCTTTCGCCCCGGGTTGGTTTAGGTCTTACTTTGATCCCAGCTGTAAAACGACTTGGCCCAATGTTGTCGTAGTCGTCGCATGGGTTTCTACCCCCACCATCCTGCGGTGTTCCGGCTTCGTGTCCAGATCGATAATGGTCTATGGCGTAATCTAACATCCCTTTCAGCTGATCAATGACATAATCATAAAGAGCAGGGTCTGAAGAAGCTGTAGATGCCAACCTAACAGCAGTTGAGGTTAAACGTTGATAGCGACATGTATAAGATAATGGTTCAGGTCCGGGAGATACAGAATCCGTGTCCGACCATTGTTTAAGAATGCTGGCCCTCGCATTTACTCGCCATCGGTCCTTTATGTAAGGAGGTGGTATTGTCCTCAGTTGAGTCTTGCCCATTGAGCCCAGTAAATCCATCATTTTAAGGATGTGTCGACAGAAGATACCAAATGAATCAAACAAAGAGCAGCTACAATTAAGAACCACATCACCCTCCAACCCAATGTAAACATTCCTTTCATCAATCTTCCGACTATCACCATCAAAGGAGTACACATTCCATTTCTCTAACCCAGAGTCGGTCAATCCAGAAATTCTCTCAACACAGTAAGCAACTGACTGTTCCCTCTCGTAGTGAAGTGACCTGAAAACAGTAGGTGTGTACACAGCAGCAGCGGATACCATTATCGGGCACATCGTGAATGTGTTCGCAGTTAACTTATCTTTAGCGTTAAACTCCGCAACTTTCTCTCGTTCTCTGACACAGTCAATCATATCATTAAAATGAGGAAAGAATTCTACCAGACTATGATCAGACTTGAGGAAGCCACGAACGGTACTGTTGATCGATTCGCTTGCTTGCGTTGTTCTCATACCAGCAGTGAAGTGCTTATTTACCCATGCGGCCGACCACTGCTGTCGTTTCTGTTTTATCTTAAGTAACCATTCCTTCGATTTACCATGGACATTATTACGACCAGAACGGGCCGGGAACAAATCCAACATATGGAGATCCCAGACAGTGTCAAAATCTCTTTCATCATCGATGGAGTACATAAGCAAAGTCAGTAGATTTGTGACAGCACCTACTATGGAGCTGTGCACTTTGCTCTTTGCATTCTGCAAAATGTGCCATGAACACAACCCATGGAATGTGTCGGGGAGCTGCGACTGCAGAGCGGCGGCCATAGCGGCATCCTGGTCTGTGAAGATGGTGGCTGGTGCCTTGTTGTCCATGCATTTGAGAAAAGCCTGAAATAGCCATTCAAATGAAGGTATCGTCTCATCGAATAACAGTGCAGCCCCGAACAAAATTATTTGGCGGTGGTGATTAAACCCCGCAAATATACCTAAAGAAGAAGTAAGTTAGTGACAAGGCAGGTGCAGAAATTTAGTAGTATGCAAAGAACTACCGACTGGATAGTTTATTTTTTAAACAAGCAACTGCACAGCTGCGAAAAGGCAATACTTAGGGATGGAAGCCATTCTCGCCTGAGTACAGAGTGTGTCGCCAGAATACAGAACATCAAAACAAGTAAAATTCAGAAAACAACATCTAATTGTAGTTTACCGACAGACAACAATTGTTTTAAATTTTTCTATACACTTCACATTGAGCTGTTCGAGCAGGTGATTTCAGACAATATCAACATAATCGTGACTAAAGAACCTCAATGTTAAAACTATAGTCACACATGGACAGGATTTGGTCAAACTGTTTGACAGAACAGAAGCAGGTAGCTACAGCACAGAAGTGAATGTAGCCCACCTCAGTGACGCAGGTAGCTGAACCCCTAGATGTGCAGGATCGAAGCTTCCAGCATAGTTGCAGTTAGCACAAAACAGACAGAGAGGTAGCTACGGCACAAAAAGTGCAGGTATCCCACCTTTTATTGCAGGTAGCTGTACCACTAAACGTGCAGGTAACTTTATGCTTTGTGGCAGGTAGGCCTGTACAGATTTATATATATGCTTACAAAGGGGACATTAAACCCCACAAATATCCAAAGTTACAGAATGTTGCACCATATCTCACATTCATTCAAAGTTTCAACCACTTCAACAACCTGATATAACCACAAGAACCAAATTCATTACTGGGTAGATATTTCTTCCCTTATGATTGATCGCACGTTGTTCTCCTTCACCGCCAGTCTAACTAGATAATTTCATAACAGCATTGTAAAGATCATCTCTTAATGCTTACACTATCAACAGGTGTCCCGATGATTAATATGTCTATACATTTTGACACTGATCAGGACATGATCAGTAGTCAAGACAAATTACAATTCACAATTCACATGAGTACATACGCCATCGCATAACCAAAGTTAATTACCTAGAGGCCTGTAAGCTTTGTTGGTTCGGAATGTTGTGTCGAATGTGACCGAATCACCGAACAACGAATAATCCATCTTCATTCTATGATCAGCCCAAAAAATGTTTGCAATCAAACCGTGCGAGTCATATTGTACGTCGTAGTGAAATCCGGGACTTTGTATGGCAAAACGCCTGAAGTAATCTAGCAGACTCGCACCTTCCGTCGGATTCATATCCTTCTGTCTCTTTGCACGCAGATGGTTTTTGAGATCAACTCTGGAGCAACCGAGGTTCTGAAACCCACCAGCACTAGCAGCAAGAATTTTGTGTGAGGTCTGAAGGTTAACTCCAACACTAGCATTCAACTCAGCTTGCAAGCCGACTTCAAGGTTAACACATCTGTTAGACCGTTGTAGATAACGTAGTTCTTGGGGAATTAGTTCATGCCCACTGTGCTCACCCACCCATTCTGAGATTGAATAACTCACTTCATCAAACGAATATTTCAGCGTCAGCGAAGCCATGCATCCACACCTTTCCTCTGCATAATGCCTCTTCGCCTGACCTTCAGGTTCATTAACATCACAACCCGTCTGGTTAATATATTTAGGGTTCTTTCTGCTGTTTCTCTTGAAACCTTCTTGTTTACACACAAGTTTAATGTACGGTCGTACGGTGACAACCCTATTTCTAGACCGGAATTGTTTTGTATGTCTTATACGAACCTCAAATCCAACCCTTCGCGCATAATCGGAGTAGAAATTATGCCCTTCCTCCTCAGTATCAAACCTCAAGCTTGCCATACTGCAACGTCTGAAGGTTCGATTGGCACTACGCCATCAGACGAACTATAACCCGTAGACATCGTGCAGCAGAATGTAGAGCGGACGAACTAAACAGAGGCAAACATGGAAAAATAATATTAATGTCGAGAAGCATGAATTAAATGAGGTGTATTTGGGGGGTGAATGGCTACCGGACAAGATCAGACTTTTACGCCATATCTCGTCGATTTGGGGGAAGGTCGGAGTATGTCGCTTCCGTCCAATTCGAGAGGAAACCGTTGTTTAAAAAAAAATTGAGGGGAAAATAATCGCACGTGCATCGCTTTGGTGATAGGAGGTAAGTTTACGAACATACCCCTCTATGCTCCTGACAGACTTGTTAGATTACAACATACCCCTAATTTTCCCATAGTGGGTCTACACCGTCAGATCAGAGAAAATGTCAATCCAGCGGCTGAGATGAGCGAAGGCACGGTGCCTTCGATCTCGTGCGAAGTCACGAGAGCCGCTTCGGATTAATTCCTGAATCCTACAGAGTAATTTACAGAGCCACAGAATTGAGATGAAATCATAACAACCGCACGCAATCCCATAACCCATAAGACAAAACCCGCAAATACCACAGTTTCTGATAACCTGAACCCTCACCAGTCACCCCCTCTCTTCTATCCTTTCACTCGCATCTCAGCCCTCCCTCGCCCCATCAGTCATTAGTTTGTTCCTGTAAACCACACACAACCGTCTTCACCTTAAACAGGGATAAGTTAGCAGGGAACTTGGTTACATACAGAGGGAGAGAATCAAACAATACTCACTCAATGGGTTGTGCTTCTTCCAAAAGCGTAGGAGCGACTGCAGGCTTAGACGTCTACCGCCCTGCTCCTTCAAGTTTCGCTGTCTTCGACATCAATTCCATCCAAGAGCCATGGCTCAAACCCGATTTAGCCAACCACGACAACTACAAACCAGCTACTTCTCATGTCCCAGCTCCAATCCTAGAGAAGCTCAACGACGACGCTTCCGAGGCTACACCTCCTGGCACTTGGGAAGAAATCAGCAAAGCTCTGGAAGAAGCGGCCAAGAATAATCAACCAGCGGCGGAGGCGGACAATACTCGTAGTACCCAACTTGGTCCATCACCAATCAGTACGAAAAAAGAAGTGAATAATCGGAATTACAGTCGTGCACCTCGTAAGAGTGCTTCCTTCCACACCCTTGAGGAACTTGATCAGAACAATAAATTCAATCCCGCTTCGCACCAAGCAACAACAGTACTAGTAGTAATATACTAACAAACACCAGCAGCTTCCCCCTGCTACACCCTCAATCCAGCAACAGCAGCTCAGAAAGACTGTCTCATCATCATCGTTGAAACAGAAGAACACCAACGAGGAGGATGATACATCATCATCACCAGCTGTACTGTTCGGCGGGAAGGGGTTCAGATCAGTTAAGGATAACCCATTCATTATAATGGACAAGACACAATCACAGTCACAGAAAGGAGCTGCTGCTAATTGGGTGGCTAGAAGAGACCCTTTCGCTGATTATCCTCAGATTTGTCCTCCAGGTGGGTCCCAATCTGTGGTTCTTTACACGACGTCGTTGAGAGGTATCAGGAAAACATTCGAGGATTGTAGCCGTGCTCGTACTGTTCTCGAGATTCAGCGCGTCGTCTTCGACGAGCGGGATGTGTCGTTGCACGCTGAGTTTCTTAGTGAACTCAAAGACCTTCTGGTTGATGAATTAGACGGCGGTGGCGTTTCAGTGCCCAGGATATTCATTCACGGAAGGTATGTGCTTAGTAGTAAGTAACATAGTATTATACAAACAATTTCATCTAGCCTATATGAATTCAACTGATCGATTTCATTCAATTATATCTGATCAAAAGGTACATAGGCGGAGCGGATCAGCTTGTGGAGCTGAACGAATCGGGTCGATTAGGCCGGATGCTGACCTGGGCTCGAGTTGAGAGAGGTGTAGGGTGGCAAGCTGTGAAGGTTGTGGTGGTGCCAGATTTGTGCCTTGTTTGGAATGTGGAGGGAGTTGCAAGGTTGTTGTTGAGGGTGAGAAAGAAAAAGAGAGGTGCCCCAAGTGCAATGAAAATGGCTTGCTCCATTGCCCTATTTGTCATTAATATTATTACTATTAGAGTGACCTCCTTCCCTCCCTCTTAAGCATTACAAAAAGAACAGAGAATATACGCATGCCCTCATCCCTCCCTTTGATTACCATGTTTCATTCTCATATACATCGTTATCATGCATATTTAATTTTCTGATCGAGGCTACTTTTTATCATTAATTGCTGAAATATATAGTTGCTCCTGTACACTACTACACCATGCTTCCATATTAATGAACCCAGGCGAAGGATTTCACCCTCCCAATTACCAACCTAGCCAATACTACCATTTTTTTTGATAATTAAGGCATAATGCCATTTTATTAGTGTGTAGGGAGTGACATATAATGGGCCTCATTAAAACTTCCCAGTCAAAACCAAGCGGGAAAAAACCAAGGGAGGAAAAAGAGTACCCGCCACTCAAATTACAACCTAGTAGCCAACTAGAGATGAAATATACCTAACATGGAACATTAGTCAAACAACGACAACCATCTTACACAAAATCAACTTCATCTTCCCAATCCTAGTGATCTAGACATAGTCTTTTAGGGATGATACACTTACAAAAGTACTACACGTGAAAGGGATATCTTCCACCAAGCCTTTGTCCACATCCAAATGCCAAGTTTACTTTGCAGGATAAGTCTCTCAACCATAAGGGCCTCCGATCGAAAGATGGTATTATTACGTTGCAGCCAAATAGAGTGTATACCATATGTCAGTGTCGACCTCCAAATCCTCTTACCTCTTACCCCCAAGCACAAACGCGAACCAATCTTGATAGATGTCTATAACACTATCCTTAAAGGTAAAATCAATGCTCCACCATTTTAGAATACCTTCCCATACTGTGATGATTTCAGGCACTGAAAGACCACATGCTCAAGACTTTCCAGGCCTCTTTTACACCAGGACACAAGCTTCCATTAATTGGTCACACTTTTCTCAAACAGGATTTCCCCAGTAGCTAAGCCCCTCACGAGTGCCATCCAGAGTACCAGTTCAACGCGTGGTTCACAGAGGCCACGCCACATTTGACTAAAATCTGCGCCGCCCAATTTAAAGGATTGCGCCCTATATATATTCAGCGCATGCGATACTTCTTGGATATAGTAGCATTACCTGATGATTTCCAGTAGCACACGTCGGACTAAATTGGTGATGAAGGTTGAACCGTCAGTGCAGCATGTAAGTCCACCACCATATTTTCTTCATAAACAAATAATCGACGCCACCAATGAAACTTCCATTGCCACACACCTTCGTGCCACTCACCCACACTGGCAATTGTTTGGTCTTGTTGTAGACTTGGGGAGTACCATTTGTACCCCTTCTCACAACCATCATTGCACGCAACCTTCTGCTGATTCTGATTGCACCTATCATCTCTATTAGAGCCGTCAGGGAGAAGGAAAATGATGAGCTAGTGAGTAACTTACCACAATTATAAGCCTTTGTAACAACAAGGCAATCCTCATTCATCACACTTTCTAGGTCAATATATAAAGCAACTGTAGATCATTACCATCAAATTATCTATCAGTTGTCTTCTCTTAACAATGTCAAATTGTTAGAAAAGCAATGATCACTGATCTGTTATCCAAAACTTTTAGACATTATCTGGTACTAAATATTATAGAGGGATTACTGAGCAACCCAATACAGATGTCAGTTCCAAGCCCAAATACAAGAAATAAATCAGGCCCAGATAAATAATTCCAGTGCAATTCATATCATCTTTTACTTATCAAAACATTAAGTTTTACTTACAATAGCCTAGGTCATGCAAAAAGACACTCAAATCAATACAAATTCCTCATTGAACAAATCCACAACCGCCACCAAGGTTTGCCTAATTTAGCATGGTATCAGAGCCTTCATAGCAGGTTCATCTGCACCTCTATGGTTCTTCATTCCCCTTCTTCTTTGCAGTTCTTCTTCTTCACAATGTTTGATAACACGTCTTCATCTCCCAGAGGTAATGGCCCTAGAACCCCCAGCAGTAGGTGTTGTCTCTTCTTCCTCCTCGACCATATATGTTTCCTCTTTTTTGTCCCCTTCTTCCAACTTCATCAAACTTTCATTAGAGAACTTTCCATCTCTGGAAGATTCAATTAGAACCTTATTTGCATGGTCATGGGCTCTTTGATTGGATAGATGGTTCCAAACCTGCACCTCCTCAAACAGTCAATAATCAACCAAACCCAGAATACATTACTTGAAACAAGCTAATCAACTTATCATGTCCCTCCTAAATGCTTCTATGACAGAATCTGTCTTAACCCAAGTGCTTTTATCTACATCTTCTTGACAAACTTGGAACAAAGTTCAAGAGATGTTTTCAGCTCAGGATAATTCCAGGATAACGGTCCTACGTGCACAGATGATGACTATTAAAAAGGGTTCTAACAATGTTATTGTCTATTTTAACAAGGCTAGAACTATAGCTAATTCCCTTGGGTCTGGTGGTTCTCCTATGGTAGATGTAGACTTTGTCAACTGTATCATCTCTGGTCTACCTCTAGATTTTGAGTCTATCAAATCTAATATAATGATAAGAACGGAAACTGTCAATCCATATTTGATGTATGACCAACTCCTAACCTTTGAATCTCACCTAGCTCAAAAACCACTGAACTGATATCTACTACTCCTATCACAACCAATGTCACACATACAAACAACACTCTATGAGAGGAAGAAACGGAGGGGGGAGATTTCCAAAGGTGGAGGTTATTTCAATAGAGGAGGTAGAAACTCTCACGGAGAAGGCAAAAGCAACGATCCCACCAATCAACACCTCTCGGAAGGGGTGACCCACGTGTTTAGTGCCAAGTTTGAGACAAATTTGTCACATTGCTAATGTCCATTTCACATTTGACATTTATCATTCTTATCAAGCCAACCCTACTTCTCAGTTCACTGCTAAGTACACCACTACAGACCCAACCGAAGTACACCACTACAGACCCAACCTGGCATCTTGACAATTACCACTATAGACCTAACCTGACATCCTGACAATTATGCCTCACACCACTTCACTCATGACTTAAGTCAAATATCAACTTAGAAACTCATCTGTCTACCACCTCTGAGGAAGTAAACTTACCTATCTATGTGCCCTTGGTTATCGTATATCACATAGAAGAGTTATAGTTAAGTTGGTGAGTTTGTTGTTAGAACCATCCAAGGGCAACAAAAGTCGGTAGTGTTTTAAACAATTGCCATACCGTTTTTGGGTATTGTACATTCAGATTCAGAATCCATAATACACATATATATATATATATATATATATATTTATACATATATATATATATATACTATATATTCTCACATTTTATATTACAATCATATAACTTGGCAAATAATACATTCAATAGGAAATTTGTATTTGACTCGAAAATACAATCACTCAAACTTGACAATCTATGCAAACACGGAACAGTCATGTGTAATTCACACTTTTTTTCTTTTTTTTCTTTCACTCAATGAAAACTCATATATCATCAAACTCGTGATAACCACGACGTTTACCAAAAAAAAAAACATGCTTCACACTCGGAATCACTTCTATACAGACTCGAAAATACAATCACTCAAACTTGACAATCTATACAAACACGGAAAAGTCATGTTTAATTCACACATCTTTTTTTTTCTTTTTTCTTTCACTCAATGAAAACTCATAATATACCAAACTCATGAAAACCACGAACTTTACCAAAATGAAAAAACAAAAACAAAAAACAAAAGTATGCTTCACACTCGAAAATACTTCCATGCACTTCTGAAAATGCATGCGTCATCCACAATGCACATTACCCACATGTAAAATCCACACATTGACATGCTTCCACACCTGAAAACATGCAGCCGCTTGGAATCAAGCTTTCCGACATGCTTTCATACTTCCAAAGCATGAAAATCCCGAATCTCACTTCAAATATCTAATTTCCACGCTTGAAGAACCATTCTCTCACACTCGAAATGACGAGTAATAACTGGAACAAAAGGACGATAAAACATCAATTGCTAGAAAAACAAAATATACAGGGCGCCGGGTAAGAACATAGTAGGACGTATTATATATTAAAAGCTCTATTGATGACTATAATAAATGCTCAAACCTTGCCTTAGAAGTACTTGAAACTTTGGTGGACTAAGGTTGCACTTCAGGGGACACTTCTAAAGCGCACTTAGGATGCAAATCAAAATCGCATTCTTCACAATAGTATGAGTACAACTCTCCCATCTCACGACATTGTCGCAGCCATAATCACGTCCTGCCACAAGTTTCAATTCGTGTTCGGCATGCAATTGGTTCTTCACTGTCCTTGGCAAATCTTTTCCGACCTTGGGATAATAACGAAGGAAAGAAATTAATCCATTATAAAAGTACATTTTGTTAATCATTGTTGTATATCGTCCTAATTAGATAAAAAATCAATCAATCAGAACAAAATGAGTACTTTCAAAGTACCAGCAGCGGTATACTTCCAGAAGTAAAAACTAGATATTGTAATGTTTGCGCAAGTATAAGAACAATTTCAAGGAATTAAGCATTTACTCCTCTTTGTTCTTAATAGGCTAGTTTGCCTCCTTTCATATCAAAAATCAAAATATCTCGTTCCCTGTCCTCCTAATTACTCCAATCTATTCATAAGGGCTAAGTTTGATTTCAGCAACCAGTTATCAAAATGAATAAAGTAAGGAGACCAACTTTCAGCTGCCCGATTTCAGTTGTCAGATTCCAAATGTATACCTCACCACTAAAGCAATATAGGGCGTGTGAATTACCTTCATTTCGTCAGGTTCCTCTATTAGTCGAGTCTCAATTAGAGCACAGTGTGGATGCAGATCAAAGTCACAACTTTTGCAAGTATATGAATATCGTCCTCCGCTTTTTTGACAATCATCACAACCATATGAACGCCATTTTTTGAGCGATAACTGATGCTCCTCGTGTAGCTTACTTTTAATTTTTTGGGGCCAATGTTTTGCAACCTACAGAAGATTAGTCATAAGAAGCAGATTTATGAAGAAAGTGAGGAATAATTATCTTTTGGTATTGGAAAACCTTTCATCGAAAGGGGGAAACCCAAATACATACGGGTAAGCTGTGATAATAACAAGTGTATATAAAACGCAATTTATGTGATTGCTGACAAACATACCTGATTGTTTGAATCAAACTGACATTGTAAAACGTTGTTCAGGCCTCCATCTAGCACTACTGTTTCATAATCCACCTCAAGGTTGCTGAGCTTAGATGTTACCACTGGACCAACTGAGAATGATCTAAGAAGGCCACATCGGTATAAATCAATCGACTCCAAGGAAGGTAGACGCATAGTGATGCTTGTTGAGTTGATCGTAGTAAGCGAGATCATCCTTCTGAACCCGACTTGTTTTAGTTTTGGAAGCACAATCTCACGGTCATCATCCTTTTGGAACGGAGCCTTCTTTCATCACCAATGATTGCTTCTATATCAGCACAAGATGCGATTGCCATACTTTCAAGAGACTGCAGTGATAATCCAAGCGCAACTTCAGTTGCAGGGATCAAAAACCTGATCCCTCCAAAACAGTCTGATATTTCTAATGAGACAAGATTCGGGAGTATACACCACTGCACACCCTTCAATTTGGATAGCCCGGAAATTTCCAACTTTTTTAAGAAGAAAGCATGACTGTCACATCTTGACCGTCAACTACACCAAACAGTTCTTCTAGGGATTCACACTCCTTCACAATAAGCTCCTCCAAATTTACTAATTCTGACAGAGATTTCACTAGTGCATCTCCTCCGGATGGTGAAACTAAACACCTCAATTCACTGAATTTTCGGATGGCCAGGGATGATAACTTATGAAGCATACCCTCTGGTATTTTGAACATGATCTCATCTCCCCCAGTAAGATGCAATATTTTCAGTTTTGGGAATACGGAGCTACAGGGAACAGCATTTTCCTCTTCTGTTTCGAATATGCTCTCAAGCACAGACATGTGCTTTATTTTTAGTTCTTCATCTAAGAAGAAAACTCACCTGCAAAATTTTTTACATACCATTCATATATACATGCCAACAATGATTTTTTTCGCTGCATATATAACTTGGAAACGAATCCAAAAAAGGCAGAAATCTTACGTTCCCCTTAAAAAGTACTGCATCCACGTTGTTGCCATCTACTGCATCCACGCTGCTACCATCTTCTGCTCTTTCTGGCTCTTCCTTGCAATCTGGGTCTCCTTCTGTATTGATTCCTTCTTCTCCTCTTTATTATCCTCCTCATCTTTATCACCTTCTCCTCATCATCATCATCCCCTTCTTTTTCTTTCTTTCTCTGCTTTAATCCCATTTTAGGGTCACAGTTTCCTAGTTTAACGAAAGTCTTCACAAAGGAAGTCATTAACAACCCACTCTTTCAGAGCTTGAAACTCCATGTTCGAGTATCCCGGAAAGAGACCCTGAACTCTCTAACTAATTGCATCAGATACAGCTTTTGCAGCTTAGGAAACTAATGACCTTTTGGTTTTGAAATTGCGGAGGAGCAGTACAAGTCCCGGTAGAGCATGAGAAAAACTCTCTATTTCATCACAATTTATAATTTCCATTCTCTCTCCAGCTTCCAAAGTAAGATTTTCTTCTTTAGGATCATCACTCCATACTTCTTTAGCTGGGGCAAAGTTGCAATTAGTAGTGTTCGCAAAACTTGCAAACGCTTGGGAGAATTCATCAGCTAGTCATTCCCCATAACTTCTCAAGTTTGGGAGCTGTTCAATTGCAGTTCTTCCAGCAATGGAAGGTAGATCTGATAATGATATGAAAACAAAACAAGGCGATAGGAATTCATGATAAGAGCTGACATATATTTTTTAACCAGAAAAGCAAATAAAGGAACATAACAATAGATTTGTACTTTACCTTTCCATTGAATAGGGGTGTTGGAGGATCATCACCATCATCGTTATCTCTATCTTCTCTCCTCCACCTTTTGGAGTCTACGACTTTTCAAGCTTGCAATGCCACCATCTCGTCGAGGTCCCTTAATTCTACTACCGTTTTCAGAGCTGGGATACAAGATTAAAATTTCCTTCCAAATATACTTAAAGTTATCCGAGGATTCTACTTTGATGCTCTGCAATTCTGGAATTCCACTTTCACCTCATTACTACTGGCCGCTGAAGACGGAAACAAGCTCTCCAGAGATCACAGGAATCAATCTCTATTTGCTTCAATTTTATAGAAATCCGGGTCACACCAATAGCTCCTTCATCCATACATGCTTCAACTCTTCCATGTACTGAAGAGATAAGCTTTGCAGATTGGGGTACATCAATTGAGAATTTGACTGATTTTATATCCCACAGCGCTTCAATGCTGTCCAAGCTCTCTGCATATAGTACCTCTCTAGGAAGGAAATTGGACCTGCAATATTGAAAGAGGTGGGTGCCTTCAAATTTACATCTGTGAGGGAGATATTTATTTTTATGATGAACACAATCCAGAAACACATACTCCATCTCATTCAAAATATAAGTCATTTTAAGATAATCCGGACTGAGGGTGAATCATTGAATAAAGGCAGAAAGCAGAACTCACAAAAATATCAATACAATCAGATGTTAATGCGCAAATCCATTCTAGAATACCACTGTTATTTTATCAACAGCATGGAAAGTGGAGCGTCAGCTATATACAAATTTAAATAATCCACTGTTTCGAACTCTTTGCAGCAATAAATTATGGACTTGCAGATGAATTACGCACCTCTCTGTTGAATAAGATACCATCATCATCTTTCAGATCCTCTTTCTTTTGGCTTGCTTTAGTGTTCTTTCGAGGCTCCAATTTTGTCAATGTCTTTAGTTTAAGAAGAGTGTCCAGTTTCAAGTTCTTCAAGGCTGGAAATTCTATCTTTATTCTTCCTTGGTAGAAGTATAAGAGCTCAGGCAATGATACGAAATCAATAGTCAACAACTTGGGGAAGCTGATCATCATCTTCTTGGAACTCATAGGCCATCTAATTCCCCTCCAGCCCGCTCAGTTATGATGACTTGCTTAAGCTCGTCACAAGAAACAATACGTAGAAGTTCAATTTGGTGAAGACCAATGGCCACCGAGGGGGGACATACAAAATCAACAGAGTCACAGCACGGATCTTCAGTTTCTTCAGCTTTTCAAAGCTGAAACTTGTCTTGCCAAGTTCAGCACTCCAAACACTTTTAGTTGAGACATATACTTCATAGATATACTCCGCAACTTTGGGAATGCAGTTGCAAATTCTTTCCCAGTAGCAATGTCCCCATAGTTGTTTTAATTTATGCAATCTTTTCAGCTTGATTTTATCCAAACAGGAAATACAACCTGCAACACTTGAAAGAATTTCATTAAGAACTGAAGACAAGAGGGAAATTCATTATGACAAAACTAGATCAAACCAAAAATCGCAGAAGGAGGTGCCTCCATCAATGTAGATAAACAAACAATTAAGGTGTTTGGTGCCTTGTAATACTAGATGATCTAGCATACGACGCAAATTTTATAGTACTATTATCCTTGATTTGAAGGACTTCTACATAAATCTTTCAATGATGATATTTTCCTAGTGAAATTCACGAGAGTGACAAGCGCAAGGAGCAGATTAGTAAATTGTTCAACTGATGATAGGCAACAAGATGATAGAAAAATGACACAGGATAGTGTTCCAAGTACCTAGCATAAGTTAAAGATCAGCAAGAAAATTTTAAGCTGTACGTACACACCTGTTTGGGAAAAACAAGTAGTTTCTGGGTCCTCCATGTTTGTCACCTCGAAAAGGCCTTCAAGTGCCTCCAAATTTGCCAGGATCAATTTTTTCAAGAAAGGGAATTGAATCTCATGGGTAATTTTTGCTTCCCCACGTCCTCGCTGCATGGAAACGGAGCAAAGAAATTGATTTCAAGTTCTCACAATTCTTCACTTCCAAGACCTTCAATCTGGTTGCGTGTTGAACAGCAATTGCAGATGATCGTAGGTTATTTAAGTATAACAAGGTCAATTCTTGAAGATTAGAAAATAAATCTGGAGGCGACTTCCCATAATATAGGTTTCTAAAGCAGACAAATTCTCAAGCCGTAAAATTTCCAGCTTAGGAAATACTACCGACTGATACACGGCCTTTTTACTGATATACAGTCCATCTCTGGGCATTCGGAGACAGTAATTTCTCTTTAATTCCCGCCATCCATATTCACCCAGTAAGGTGCAATATTTTTTAGACCTTCAATCTCGTTGAGGTATAAACTTTCAGCTCTGTTCATCAAAGGTTCCTCCACCCTTCCTTAATGAGGTCACGAGCATGAACTCCTCCTAGCTGCAAATCTCGTGAGAATAACTGCTCCTGTTGTGGCGGTGTTGACACTGCAAGGTCTATTTTGTAGCTCGACAAATCAAGGACTGGCAAATCACCATCAGGCAACTGTGAGATGCTTTGTATTGTAATCTCTAACACTTGAAGAGGCAAGGACGTTAACTCTGATAGACTAGCCATGCTTCCACAAATTTCCCAATCTGAAAAGCTATGCTTCATATATAAACCTTCCAATTGTTGAGGTGGGCGAATATACCAGACGGGATCTCTTTCAACTTATTACAATTAGTCAAATCCAATAGCTTCAATTCCACCAAAGCTTCCATCTCCTTGGGCAATCTAATAATATTAGATGCTCTAAAGCTAAGAACCTGAAGTTTCACTAGCTTAGAAACTTGAGAGATATCTTCTAAGGAGCAATATTCAAGAAGCAATGTCTCGAGATTTTCCAAAATTTCAAAAGATGATGGAAGAGTTTTAATCTCAGACTTTGACATGTCCAAGACCTTTAGGTTCGGCATCCCTAGAAAGTAATTTTCATGAAGTTTCAAACAAGACAACCCTAGGGAGCGTAGTAACTGAAGTTTTGGCAAATCTCGACCAGCTAAATACTCATAGCTACTGTCAGACATCATTGAAATGACACTGTACTTTCCATATGAGTCCTTCTTCAACCATCTAGGGATAGTTCCAACATGAAAAGACTGCTCTCCTGGATTATTTTTTTTTAAAAAGTAAGTCAATATTATTCTTGCCTTAATGCTCATGCAATTAAATATAAGAGAGTTGTGTTGAAATAAATAGAATTTTTTTAACATGCTTATAGAACAAAAAAAAAAATATCTACATTACTTTTGCTGCAAAGGATTTTCCAGCTTCACGTACATCATCATGGATGTGAATCAATCCTTTCTTGACGTCAACCTCAGCTAGAAGAGATAATGACTTGAGATCATCAGCCCACTTATATGCTTGATCAATTGCTTCAACAATTGAGCTTACATATTGAAACAAACCCATTCCGATTCCATATTTCAGCAAGTCATCAATGTGCACACTTGATCCAGGTGGAAACAGGCAACAAAGCAAAAAGAACATTTTCTTTTCTTTGTTTCCTAAATAATTATAACTCATCTCAATAATTGAATAAGTGTCACCAAGTACTCCTAAGGTTTCCCCATGAACAGGCTTCTCCAACTGTTTTAGTATACGTTCCCAAACTGATAATGTCTGATTCTTCAATGTATCTGCCAATACATTAATTGAAAGCGGAAGGCGAGAACATTTTTTCAGTAGCTTTCTAGAAATCTCTTTGTAGTCTTTATCATCAGCAATTGTTCCAACTCTCTCTCTAAATAAGTGTTCAGCTTCATCATCATTAAGATCACCCACTTTGAATATAGAAGAATCTGATGCATCCATTGCTTTGCACACATCTTCACTTCGGCTAATCACAATGATCTTGCATCCTAAATCCTTTTCAAGCTCATATGGAATCCCCACAAGATGCAAGTCAAGTTTCTTCTTCCACATATTATCCAAATTACCAGCATCTTACCGCTTTTCTCTGTCTCACTAGACTTCTTTCCTTTGCCTCGACCCTCCTCTGCACCATCTTTCTTTTCTTGAATATGGCCCTCTTCTTCAGCACCCTCCACCTTCTTATCCTTTTGCTGACCTTTTTCATCAAGACCTTCTAGCATGTTTTCTTTTTTTGAAGGGAGCTTGTTTATGTTTTTCCTTGTTGACTCTTGTCAAGATTCTTTTTCGTTGCTACTTTGTCAAGATTCTTTTTCGTTGCCACTTTGTCGAGATTCTTTTTTGTTTCAACACTTGTCAAGATTCTTTTTTGTTTCAGCCTCCTTCTCATCCTCCTCAGGTTTTGCCGCCTTGGTCGCATGTTGCTCCTCATCATCATATAGCCTCTTTCCCTTTTTGATGCCCTTGAGCCTATTGCCCAAGTTTAATGCCCTTTCTTCAATGCCGTGATACTGGCTTAAATTAGTAAATCCAATTCTGTCAGCAATTTGATCCTGAATGCGCTTATAGTCAGGAAACTGAGAGATTTCCGTTATAATAACAGCATTGAAAAGTTTGTCATTCTCAGCTCTTCTCGCAAGTTCCTGGATAAGTGTTGTTTTTCCTGCTCACATACAGAAGAAGTAGGTGATTATCAAAGTATTCATATGAAATTGGTGTGCATAAAGCTTAGGCAGAATTTAGAATAAGAACAAAATGGTGAACAAAAGAAGCAAATAGTGAATGGCTTTCAAATGTATACTACACAAAAATAAAGAATCCAGTGATGCGTAGATTGCTTCCTAGCATCATATTAGTACGTATTAGATTAGGCTGACCAAATTACAAGAAAAGACAATTAAGTAAGCTTAGCCTAAAAGAAAAGCATCATCTTCACTAATGATGATATCATTTTTAGACGGCATTTAAATTCTGGGCCTCAGTAATAATCAAGTAGCTCTTTTAGTCTTCAAATAATATGTACCTTCCAATATATCTTTGGTTTCCTACTGAGAGGGGAGAAATAAATAAAGCAGCATACATATTCATGGAAGAAAACAAAGAAGTAATATATTAACTGGAGAATGTTGAACATATTTCTACTATTTAATTCTTACTTATTGAGCCAACAGATACAAGATCAATAACAAATTTATAAAGAAAAAGTATTAGAGCGCACATGAGAGGATACTGCAAATAAAACCCATGGGCCATGGCTCAGGGGTCCATCTACTATCATATCTAGTTGATTAACAAGAGGAGCAATAAATTCAACGAGAAAGCGCCTGATCAAGTCAAAAAGAGGAAGCAATAAATTCGGAATGTATCTGACATCTACTTGCAACGGAATGGTCCTTAAATAGGTAGACATAGGCCCTAAGTTGCAAGAGGACGGGTATTCTTTCCCGTTTCCTGGTCCGAAAACGTTTTCGGACAAGAAGCGGCATCACAACCGTATCAGGGAGCGAGAAATCCCACACATTTGAGTTATGGAACAAACTTATCTGTTACGGCAGTAACATTTCCAGCATCTACTTCATGAAAACAGACATGTAAAACCTAGTAATCTATAACATATACGAAAGCAATAATTATATGAACAGCCATTATCAGTAGCACCTGAAGACCTAGCGTATCAACAAACCAGTTGCTCCCGACATGGATCTGGCTACTCTTGTGACGTATCATCCCAAATGTGCATTCGACCCAACCGACGAGTCTACCGCCCTCTACCCTTTCTTTTACAGCTGTTACTAGAAATTACAGTATTTTTAAAAAAAGCTTGGTTTGACAATTTTGATCGGAAAAGATATTTAGTTAGGTTGAGATTTTTGTCGTAAAAAGATTTTTTTATTAAATTTGGATTGAGATTATTGATTTGAAAATATTTTCAGGTCTAATTTAAGTTAAATCATTAAAATTTGTTTTGGGTCTAGATTGAACGTCGGTAACAAAAACAAATGTTATATTTAATGATTTAATTAGTGATTAGTGTTAATTTTTAATTAAATTAAAATATTAATCAGTAATTTATGATTAATATAAACCATAATAATTGGTTAATATTAAAATATTACATTATTTATTAAATAGTCAGAATTCATCAAATCATTAGTACTATAACCTAAAACTATGGGTGTTCACCGTCAATCCGGAATTAGAATCGGTAGAACTGAAATCGAAATCCCAGTTAACTGAAGTTGTTTGCTGGTTTAGTTAATTGAATCGTTTAGTTTCCCGGTTCCGGTTTTCGTTATTGATTTTGACGAATCCGGTTAACTGAAAAAACCATTTAAGTGTTTAATTTATTAATTTTTTTGAGTATAAGTATAAACTATATGGTTAATTATTAGATTTACCAAAAATAATATACAGTTATATAGTTAATGGTTAGAATTATACCAAAACCAATAAGTCTTATCAAAATCGGCGGTTAACCGGTTCAATATCACACCAAAATAGGTAAAACCTCACATTGTTTACTAATTATAAAAAAAATACATAAATCTATGTCATTTTGGTTAACCGTTAAACTAGTGAAACTACACCAAAAACTGACGGTTAACCAGTCCCGATTAACCGGTTCTAAATGAAGCAATTTCGGTTATTACCTAAAAACTCAGAGGATCACCAATTTTGACAGATTTATTAGAATAAACAACTTTTTATGGAATAGATTATCTCGGTACGAAACATGTCATGAATAATTGCAATGCTATTCGGCAGTGCCATAGTACGTACTATAATATTTTTTTTCTTTTTTCGAACTGAGTCAGTACTATAATTTCAACTTTTAAACACAATAGTAGTTAGGGGTGTTCATGGCCGGTTAACCGGCTAATCGGTTAACCGGAATTCGGTTAACCGCATTGACGGTTAGTCATTATTAATAACCTTAACCGCTTCATTTAGCAACGGTTACCGGGAACGGTTAACCGCCGGTTTTGCGGTTTTATCGGTTAACCGTAAACCGGATAATGAAAAAAAAAAAACATTTCAGAATTTACTAAACTTCCATTAAATTAGACCACCGACCCCCGTATTCAATTATTGAGACAAGACTTCTGAATAACTATCTATCTTCATCAATGGCTAAGAAGTCGATTTCAAAAAAAAAAAAAATCAATGGCTAAGAAATGATCTAGTATCTTCGTTGCTGCAGCACTAGTGTAATTAGCTCAGACAAGGAAGAAGCAAAGAGATCCGCAACTACACAGCAAATTAGCATAGTATTACTCCACTTCCGTCAACATCTCCGAGTTTAACGATCAAAATCGGAGAAAAAATCAAAAATCTCTGCCACTTGGTTGGGAGTTAATATTAACGCAGTAAGAAATTGGGGTCTCCTCCCGAACCAATAGTTCACTTGAGCGCAGAGGAGGTTTAAAATGCAAAACAGAGGTTACAGATAAAATGAAAGATCACCTTTGAAATAGTTAAAGCCGGGCTCCACTATTCTTTGAGAACATTATTATTCCCCTTCCTTTTCTTTTACCCAACTGAGATGATCCTCCTTACTACAAGCTGCCGAGAGTTTTGCTGACTGGTGAGGGAGATGTTGAGTGAGGAGATTGAAGAGAAAGAGAATGAAGAAGCGGCGTGAATGATGGGTGAGAGAAGTTGTCCGCGTTGTTAGGGTTGCAATGAAAAAGTTTTGGGAAGAGTAATTTTAAAAAATATAATTAATATGTATAATTAGCCGGTTAGTCCGGTTAACCGGATAGACAAAATATGATAACCGAAACCGGCTAATTAGCTGGTCGGTTAACCGAAACCGAAAAATCGGTGCGGTTAACCGGATTTTCGGTGCGGTTTTCCCGGTTTCGGTATCGGTTGTACGGTTACGGTTTTTTATGAACACCCCTAATAGTAGTATACTTTGGCAGCATTTGTCCCCATTATAAAAACAAAGTGATAGTACTGTAGTAGGAGTAGTTTAATGAATGAAAGGGTACACTAACCTGCGCCTCCCATGCCGTAGATCCCAATACGGTTGACTTTATCATCTCCCAGCACTTCCAAGATCTCTTCCAACTTTTTCTGTCTAGATTCCAATCCTTGACAGAAAACATTTGAAGCAAAACTAGCTAATTTGAGCGGTTTCATATCAAGAGTAACTGGATCTTGACCCCGTTTTTCTGATCTTCTCAATTCTTTCATTAATGTCTCTAGCTTTCTCCTCTGCTTTCTGACTTAAATTGTGTCTGTACCTTGGACTCCAGCAGAACCCAAAACAACACTGTTCAGCTTTTCTCCTGGCTTCTTTCATCTTTGAGAAGCTCAACCCATTCTTTCTTTGATCCAATGAAATCATCAACACCTTTAATCCATTCAGTGATTTCGGGAACTGGTTCTTGGTTTTTCATAGTTCCTAATTCGACTTTACGATCCACTTCTTTTCGAAGGTTGCGAAGGTCGTGGTGTAGTGCTTGGACTGTCTTGACATTGTCGTCGCAGTTGCGGACGTATTGATCCATTCTTTGGTTGCGTCTAAAGCAGGACCGGCTACAACATTGCCGACTCCCTTAGCAACTGCTACTGGGTCGATCGACATGATGATGTAATCTGAATTTAATCTTCGTTAGCTAGCTAGCTACCAGATCTCATCATCTGTACTTCACATATACCTGCCTGCATTCTTATATGTAAAGAATACCGTATTCAATATATACCACAATATTACTCTACAGTACTGAGTGTGTATGCAAAATTAAGGTTGATTTACTTACCTCTTCTTTCTGCTCGATCGACTAGCTGCGGCTTCTTGTTCAATCATGTCTTCTCTTCTCTTCACTGTGCGTGATGAATAAACAGATAGCTTTACCATACACATCAAGAATAAAAAAAGCTTTACCATTGGATTGGGGTCGATCGGCAGCATTATATATCAACATAAATGAGACAGATGGGGTGGATCCATCATCCATACATGTCCGTCCCTACCTCCTGGCACAGGTAATTATTCCTAAAGTCTTCGTTCTTTTGCTTCTCACATCAATAATTATACTAGGAAAAAGTTATAAGAAAGAGATTTGGAAGACGCGAGAGACGTGCCGGCCACAGTTAATCATACTTTATTACTAATGGTATTATTTTAAGCGCTAAAACATCACATGCATATTTTCGAGCTCAATTATTGCGCTACCATTATGATCATTATAAAAAATCCTATAGTAAAACGCGTAACCGAGGAATTGGTCAATAGGTTTCTTTATGGAAGAATGAACTGTACATGATATCCTATCACGGTTTTCAAAATCAACGACTCACTCTTTGTTTGTTGCATCCACATCTAACTACGTACTGCGTACATTATACATATATATATATATAAAACATGAAGATGTATATTTGGTCTACACTAAAACTGTATATATAAAATATATTTTCAGTAGAATAATTCATAGAATGTATAGATTTTTATCGTTAACTAGTGTACAGTAAATATACACATATATAAGTAAGAATTTGTCTTTCAAAAGGTATGTTGTTTCATAAATCACATGTGTGGGTTTAATCGACTCATATGAGTGGTAGGTATGGTACATAACATGTAATTTTTGTCAATCAACAAATTATCACTGTTTAGCTTTACCTTTATATTTCTTTTTTTTCTTTCTTTCTTATTAACTAGGGGTGTTTGGAGCAAATTACTAAGGGTGTGTTCACTTCGACTTGAGGAAATGAAGGTATTCCCCGAATCAAGAAGTCTGTTTGATTCTAACCCGAAAACGGAACAGAATCTCAATGATTGTCTATATTGTTATTTGGTTTCAAACAGAGAAGTGTTTACTTAATTACATTATAAATAATATACATTAATATTTATCTATTTTTATATGACATATACTAATTTTATATAAGTTATCTAGCATGTATAAATAACTTTTAAATTATAAATGATATATTAATATTTATATAGATTATATATACATATATATTAAGATTTATATATCTAATATATAACACATTTTGAAATTTGTCTATATATAATATATTAGTTTTTTAATTTATAGTATTTAAGTTATAAATAATATTTTATATATATATTATATAATATTTATATTTATTAAATTTTATAATATATTTATTTATTTTATATTCCTATACTATTTTATATTTTTATTTTTTATTCTATTTAATATTTAACTCTATAATTTATTCTCTTCCTATTTTTACTTTTATTGTATTTCCTTTTTATCCTATGTTTAATATTCTTTTATTTTTCCTTCCTTCTATCTTCTTCCTCTTCTTTTAATTTTCCTTCCCTTCTCCCTCCTATCTCTCCCTATTTTCCTCCTTTCTCTCCTCTCTCTAACTCTTTTTCCCTTTATAAACAATATATCTATACCCATATTTTTTATCTTTATAGCATTAAGTATAAATAGTATTTTATTAATATATATTTATATCATGGTTGTTCATATTTATTTAAATATAACTCATATGTATAATAATTATATATATTAATATTTATTTAAATGTATTAATTATATATTATTATTTTAGAATTTTATTGTAGTTAAATTATAAATAATATTTATATATAGTATTTCTGCATTTTTCAAATATAAATCATTTATATTAACATTATTATAAATTATACATTAATACTTATTTTTAATTATAATGATATATATTAAATATTTATATAATATATATTATATTTATATCCATATCCATATTTATTTTTATATAAATTATAAATTGAATATATTTATAAGTCTATTAGATATAATATTATATACTAATATTTATAAAAATTATGTATCCTATATTAGTATTTATATAGATTATATATCATATATTAATATTTTTTATGTAAAAGATGAAGATAGGGGTAAGAGGGAGGAAAGGGAATACGTTTCCCTAAGATTTGGGGAATCACCAAGAGGAATATGAGGGTTTTTGAAACTGGAAGTGGGGAAACGGAATGAATAAAAGTACAAAACAAACAACAGATGATTCTGTTTCCTTTGCTGATTACTCCGGAGTGAACACACCCTAATTAATTATTGCATGCATGTTTCAAACTCAATTTAACTTTCGATGGTGGAAATCTTACAACTAGCTATGTCATCCTATGTGTTGTTAAACTGTAACATTTACTTTTTTTTCTATGTAATAAACCATCAATAATTCGGAGTCAGTTAAGAATAGTACTATAATTTAGGACTTGAACATGTTCATCATCACTTATCCATAGGTCAACTTTCGTATCTACTCCCTCCTATTCTAATTATAAGTCATTTTAGACTTTTTCACATTTTTTAAGAAAGAGTTTAAAAGACTAGTATACATTTACTTTTTATATTGGAAGACTAGTATACCCTTACTTAAAAAGACTATATACCCTTACTTCTATTTATCAATCAGCAGTTGATCCGCAAAGCGAATATAGCTGGCTGGGCTTGTTTGAATCCAATTTAAAAGGTTGAAATAATTAGACGTCATTTTTTAAAGAAAATAAACAGCTAATTTTAATAATAAATAATTTCTCTCGTACCAATACTTTCTACAATGTAAGTATTGCCATGTCCCTCCAGGAATTAAAAAAACAAAACAAAACAAATCAAACTTTGAGAGTAAGATGGTAACGTGACATACTATAGATGAGTAGATGAAGGTTATTACCAATATTGTGGGATCTATTCATTTTCATTTTATGGACCTATTATTTAAATCAGCACCATTCATCTCCAATCAACTTGATTATAATTAGCAACGACTTGGATTTTTTAAAATCTAAGTCAAGTAGTACTATCTACGTCCCACCTCTAATATTTTATTTATTATTTAAATATGTTGTTTGTTTTCAATAACGTATAAGATAATTTTAACAAATCTAGGTACAGACCAACAAATCCCGAAACAATAAAATTCGAAACTGTGGGCGGGGGCGCAGTAGGAAACGCGTTCAAGTCCGAGTACCCAACCATCTACTGGTCAAAAGAAGACAAAAAAAAAAAAAATCACGAAAAGGTTCAGGTAGTAGACTACTAGACTGAGATAATTATTTGTTTTAAAATTTGCAAAAGGTTGTCATTAGCTGCTAACAAAATTAATATGGGGTTGCTGCACTGCGGAAGCTAGATCATGGCTTTTAGCATTGCTGGCGGAGTACACCCTGCTTGGTTGTTGGGAATTGATTATACTATGTCTCTCTCTTCTTATTAGCTTATAAAAGACTTTTTTTTTCACTTTGCAATATACATAAATTATATAGATATACTCCGTCCGTCCTGAATTGACTGATTTGTTCACTATTTGCACATATTGTTTGACTTCAATTTTTAATATATAAGATAAAATAATTTTTAAAATTTAAATTTTACATATGATTTCTTACATGTTAAACTATATATTATAAAATTTAGTTTTATAAAATTATTTTATCTTACATGTTTAATATTGAAGTGGAAAAACATGTCATAAAGCAAACATGACAGTCAATTCAGGACAGAAGGAGTATTATAGTTTTAGCGAGAAAGTCTTCCGCTCATATATGGAAAACAAAAAATAGGCTCACACTCACTATGTCCCTTATAATTATCGCAAATTGGAGGCTGGGGGCTGTCCGTGCAGTATACTATAGTCTCATCCATTCGGTAGACCAATCAGCAGTTGACTGGACTGTTTTTTTTATTGATGATTTTTTATTATATTAACTTTAATTAGTTGTAAATTTTAATATATAAGTTCAAAATGAAAAAAAATTATATCATTGTTCACCTAAATTCGAGCTCTTCAAAACAAGACCAGTCATGGATATGTTTTGACAACTTTGAAAAAAAATATTTTTACATGTTATGATGATACACTAAAATGATAATATGATTCATTAATTTTGATATTATGATTCATTATAATTGATATTATGATTCATTAAAATTAAAATAATATTATGATTTACTAACTAATAAGTGGTGAATTAGAAAACACACTTTGGAACCGATAAAAAATTATTATTATTATTATTTTGTAGTGTATTATTACTGTATGGTGTATTTTAAACCTTATATGGTGAATCATGTATTTTCCGTACATACCAAATTTGTTTTGTGTTGTATTATTGTTTAATTTTTTTATTTTTATATATTTACGTTATACACTAAAATGATTATATGATTCCTAAACTTTGATATTATGATTCATTAAAATCGATATCATGATTCATTACTAATAAGTGGTGAGTTAGATAACAAACTTCGGAACCGATAAAAATTATTATTTTTGTAGTGTATTATTATTGTGTGATGCAATTTTAATCTTCTATGGTGAATCATGTATTTTCATACATACCAAATATTGTTTTATATTGCATTATTGTTTAATTTTTTATTTTTATATGTTTGTGATGATAAACTAAAATGAAGATATGATTCATTAATTCTGATATTATGATTCATTAAAACTGATATTATGATTCATTAACTTACAAGTAGTGAATTAGGAAACAAACTTGAAACTAATAAGGGATCATTATTGTAACACATTATTATTATTATTATTATTATTATTATTATTATTATTATTTTATTATTAGGCAAAATTACATGCCCCACCCATGACGTTTGGCGCAATTACACACTCCACCCATGTGGTTTCACAAATTACTTTCCCCACCCATGTGGTTTTCCTCTTTTTACATCCAACAACTTTTCTAATTTTTGTTCAATTCAAAAGATGCTTAAACGTTGTCCGAAATTGATGAAACTTTACATAGACGATGTTAAAGTGTTATATTTTGGTTCAATGAGAAATCTAAAGTTTTTTAAGCTTAAATGTGACATGTGGGACCCAATGAACATGTCACATGTTTCATTGGGTCCCACGAGTCACATTTAAACTTAAAAAACTTCGGATTTGACATAAGATCAAAATATATCACTTTAGCATCATCCATGTAAAGTTTCATCAATTTTGGACAATGTTTAAGCATCTTTTGAATTGAACAAAATTAGAAAAGTTGCTGGATGTAAAAAGTGGGAAACCACATGGGTGGGGAAAGTAATTTGTGAAACCACGTGGGTGGAGTGTGTAATTGCGCCAAACGTCATAGGTGGGGCATGTAATTTCCCTTATTATTATTTGTTTTGTGGTGTATTATTATTATTTATACGATGTATTTTAAGTCTTATATAGTGAATCATATATTTTTTTAATATACCGATTTCAAAGCAGATAATGAATCATTATTGTTTTGTAGTGTATTATTATTATTATTATTATTGTTGTATGGTGTATTTTAAACTGTATCTAGTGAATCAAGTATGGTTGATATGTATAGATATATACATATAAAAAATATAAAATTTTAAAGTTGTCAAAAACATATCCATGTCTGGTCTTGTTTTGAAAAGCTTGAATTTAGATGAACAACGATATAATTGTTTTTCATTTTGGACTTATAAAGTTACAACTAATTGAAAGTTAATATAATAAAAATGTAGTCTAGTCAGCAAAACAGTCCAGTCAGCTGCTGACTGGACTGTCACGTCAAATGAGCCGTGTATACTCAAGAGCGGACATGCTGCACGATTGACCTATATGCTCCACTTTTTGGAACACCAATAGGCATTAACATAAAAAAAAATTTGGAAATTTTACTATTTACCACTGAATTTCATGATATACCACTCATCACAACAATGTCATTTTTTTGGTGCAACTTAAAGACTATCAATTAGTGCAATTGAAAGATGCACCTAAGAGTTAAAATAAATAGGGCAGTAGAGTGCAATATTAGACATAAGAAATAGTGTGACCAGAAAATCTTGCCCTAACATATTGTTTCAATAGGTGCATCATACTACATCGCCCTAAATATTAGTGCAAATATATAAAACACAAATGATCAAGTAGGGCGAAGAAAAAGGGTTGCTCTAATAGACAACATCTATTAGTGCATCAAAAATCTCGCACTAATTAATCATGTCTTTTAGTGCAACTGTTTGGTAGTCGCCCTATTAGTACATCCGGGACATATATTTCTTGATTAACCAAATGATGTGAAGACCGAGAGTTGCTCTAATAGAGACCACCTATAGGTGCACTTATAACCTCGCATTAACAGACTATGTCAATTATTTCAATTATTTATGATCGCCCTATTAGTACAATAAATAAATATATCTTTGATTAACCAAATGGGGCGCATGTAAAACTTGCACTAATAGAGACCATTAGTTAGTGCACAATTCTAGGCCGCACTAATTGATAGCATCAAATAGGACATTCTTTCTTGCTCGCCCCCCATACTGGAACGGTCGACAATATCATTATGTCAAATAGAGTTCCTTTCTTCCCCATCGATCGACTTCATCTTATTCTTCTTCAATTCTTCTCTATTGCTTAAGTTCCTATCTTCCCCATAGTCATGGAATCCATGAACTGTTAACTCCCACTTATTTTGACTCCCATTTCTCTAATTCATATAGTTTGAGCAACAGAAATGCTCATTTGAAGTTATTCTGGAATGCTCATTTGAAGTTATTCTGGAATGCTCATTTGAAGTTATTCTGAAACGCTCGTTGCTAATCTCTATGTCGCTATAGCTAATCTCTTCAGCGCCTCTATTGTCGCCATGCTAGCTGCTACGTCATATGACCTAGCAACGGAAATACTCATGTGAAGTAATTCTATTGATGTAAAGAAAACCAGCCACCGAGCTCAAAGGCGGTATTCAACTTGAATTAAATTTAAGTTCACACGGTTCCTCCTCCGGTCTTCAGTATCTAGCCCATCATTCACTTCACAACGAGGGAGGAGAGGATGACTTATCTTTGATTGAAATATCTATCTAGTTTTCAGTCTTTTAAAGGTTAGTAGCTACTCAAAACCCCCAAATTGGATCAGTTAGGGTTCTACCAATATCAATTGTCATGCTTCTCTCCTTAATTTATTTCTCTCTTACGCCAATTTCAATCATCTTGGATTCTAGCTGTGTTTTGTATGTAACTTGATCAGACTCATTGGACATCTTCCCCCTTACTCGTTGAAAATCAGCTGCTCTTATTACCCTTTCTTACCCAATTCAAGCATTGTGCAACAACTGAAAGTTGTCTCCTTACTCACCTTGGATTTGGTTTTGTTGTTTGACAACATATTCTTGCTCTGATATCCTTGAGAATTGAATTAGTTATAGTCTAGTAGGTGCTTCCAAAGGAGATATCAATTCAATATAAATTCCTAAGGTGATAGATATTTCTTCATACTGATCAAGTTGGAGTAGGGTGGAGATTTTGCATATTTTGAATTATGTAAAGAGGATGATGTTAAATGTCTATGGCATGGAGCCTCAATTTACTAGGTTGTAATATATACACAAACTGCCTTTTTATAGAGTAAATGTGTTCTTATTGGTTGATTATATTTTGAGGTAGTGCTTTGGTATTGTGTTTTGTTAGAAAATGGTTTGATATTGTCAATATCGGCATAACTTAATCAGATACACTGAGTCGCAGTATCTCATATGTAGCTTTGTTTTCAACACAACTGGTCGCTAGTATTGTTAGGTGTGTAGTACTAGTATATATCTTCATACTTTAGTTATGAGGTATGTAAAGGTTGAAGCTCTGTCGGTGCGGCAGTTGGGTGTCAAAGCATGGGCATTTCAGATTTGAGGTATGTATCTTCATAATATCATGGTTATCTTGAATGTCATTGACTATTGTCCATTTTGATATATTAGAGACCTAAACATGAGCTCTGATTTCTTTTCGTTGTTTTAAATGATAATTCCAGTTTTATAGTTTTTTTAGTATTAGCTGATGCATGATGTAATATGAATCTAAATATCAAGCACTCTTGCTGTCTTTTTTGTGACAAAGATACTATATTTGTTTCTCTCAATCTTCTGATTTATTTTCCTGCTTGTTTTTGTGATGGGATTCTTTTTAGGCTACTCCTGATCAAACTTGGAAGCATGAAGCATACTTACTTTCCCCAGTTCATTTGAATGGAACATTGGTGGACAATGCGAAAACCATGAAAACGAATAAATAATTCTTCTCTACAGTAGATGTCCTTCAAATATTCAGATAATTGATTAAATAGGATTTTTGATTGAAGCATATCATCGTCTAAGGATATTACTTAGTGGTTCATTGTTTAAATTTTGAACTCTCGGAATCTTATCCTTGGAAGTTCTCTGCATCCTTGTATGTATTGTAACACCCCCATTAACAACACCCTAAATACAATATTAGATAACGAGAATCATAGCAATAAGAAAAAGATGTCGTAGAGGAAAAATAAACTAAACCATTCATCCCGGGTGTTACACGCCATTATCCGCCCATGCGAATAACGAAGCGTTCACTTACACAATTGGACTGGTAATACAATGCTAACCACAATGATGACAAGTGTGCAACATTAATCCAAAGTTTACAACACTCTAATCCCTAAAATGACTAGTGAGCTATGTTCCTAATAATACCAAATGTCCAAAATGGAATATCACACCCTATGGTATATCTGAGAGGTATACCGCTAACTAATCCCACAATCCCGCACTCGCGTGTCGGTCTTCCAACAGCTACGCACCTGTAATGTGAGGCCATAAAGGCTCAGCCAACTGCTGAGTATGCTAATAATGTGATCCTAGACCCTTTAGGTCACTTAGGTTGATTAGTCATCTTGCTTAACATGAGATTCGTTTCATGTTGTTCCGTTTATATGCTTATAAAAACAACTGTAAATGTGGAATTAAACACACACAACATGCACTCAAATATTCACACAACAATACACAATAGCCACATCATTTGCAAGATATCAACCAATGTAATTTAGTAAGGATCACAAGTTAGTTGAGTAGAGTTCATTTCTCTTGTTCAGTCTCCATCATTCGAAGCCCCGCTTCTGTCAATTCACACGTAGTCATACGGGTGTCATGTTAAGGACAATTCCCCGTTTAACCTCACACTTTCACAATTGGATGGTAGTCCTATGCCATACTACCAGTAGGTAGTGTAATGGTATGAAATATACCATGCGGAAGGCCAAAGTGTCTACCGAAGACCTACTAGCGGAAGGACTACTACCGGAGACCAATTGTCGGAAGGCCTATTGTCGGAAGGCCTATTGTCGGAAGGCCTGCTACCGGAAGACCCGCTACCGGAAGGGCTGCTATCTAAAGGATCGCTACGTCGCTACCGGTAGAATTACTACCGGAAGGGTTGTTACCTAAAAAGATGGTCCGGAAGAGTTAGTCTGATGCGGGAGCGGTATCCCAATTCGGAAAGATTATCCAAATAGAGGCTAGCAGTTATATAAATATGATAGTACCACATGTATAGGGGCAAAAAGGTAAACCTGGCCATAGAAAGTCTATAAATAGGAGTAGAGGGGCTCATTTGTAAGGGACTCAAGTTAGTAAAGGGAGAACTCAACCCAAAAGGCTCTCTAGAGTTGTAAACTGAAAGATGAATAATAGCTCTGTCTAGAAGTGGACGTAGGCCGGATTATTAGCCGAACCACTATAATCCTTGGTGTTCGAGTTCGTATCGGAGAGTACCGAATCATACCGTTTCATTTGGCGCCGTCTGTGGTAAACGAACAACCGAAATGGTAACCACGATTTAGCCACCACACCACGTAGAGTAATCGTTCGTTCGAAGTAGGAAATCGAAGGAGTTCTTCAAATTCATAGGAGGAAATCCATTCGCGCGATCAAAATTCCATCGATGACGAGGAATTCAGAATCTCGGATCGTACCAAAGTCTTCGTGAGCAATGCTACAGTTTCACTCGCAAAATTGTCGGATCCACACTCTTACAGGCAGTCGGTGGACAGATTATGGACAAGGAAGAATGAGGTCGATTCGCATAAGACTTTCTTGCTTGGAAGAGGTCGGTAGATCGCATTGATTAAACTCCTCAATTCCATCGATCGTAATTACTTCTCGTCTAAGAGTCTGAAGAGCGAAGAGCGAAGAGTCAAAGAATTATCAGGAAACAAAGGAATTCAGGAACAAGAACAAGCGGGCGATCATACCTACAAAGAATATATGAATCACAATAGAGTACCACCGATCTAATCTATGAGAAAGAGAAGCACGGCGGGGTCGGTGGTGTCGACGAACATAGAGACTGCGCGGTCACCAAAGTGTGGCCGGCTACAGAGCAATTATGAAGCCTTTGTAGTCTCGAATCAGGGAGTTCTCGGTTAAATTTAACCTAACATCAAGCATAATTGCCTGAAAAAGAGAATCAATATCCCTCATGACTTCACGCTCAAAAAAATCATACTGATTGCATTCGATTATATACTTGTGAAATTTGCGCTAAACTGTGTTTTATTCGAAGACAGGAGAACATCTTCAGATTCCGGGCGCCTTCTTATATTCAGTCATGAGAGTTGGAGAGCAGTTCTAGGGACAGGCTAGGTAGCACTTCAATTTGGACCCAGGCGCCGACGTGGTTCAAGTTCTTGGCGACATCCCAGGAGCAATGTCTCAGTCTCAGCCCGAGCAATGTCTAGTTCTAGGCCCGGCGCCGGCCGACGAGGAAAGCTTGTTCGATTCCGCAAAGAAGCTATGACTCTTTGTCGACATAGAGAACTAACGAGGTAAATATGCCAAAAAGCGGAGTTGAGGAAATACACGTTTTCATTTGCAGATCCAAGGTAACTCTTCTGGTCATAGAAGTCTTGCTAACACCATGGGCTTAAAAACAGTTTGATATTGAGATCTAAAAATGAGAGTTAAGTATGGTATTCGTACTCATTTAAGATGGCAGTTATGCTCTGGTTTTTATTTCTGATGTGCGTTGTTGCTAAAATAAATAGTTGTTTACACAAATGTCGCGTGTTTTGGTATTGCATCTACTACCAGTGATACTCAGTTTTTACTGCTGCATAAATCATTATCGTGAGTGTAATGGGACCTATTCGAAACGTGATTCCTCCTGATTGCAAACTGTCATTAGGTTAATTGATATGGATTCCAGAATTATGTTCCATTTCGTGTTTCCTTTATAATGGCTGTATTGGACTAAGAAAGGCAAGAGTTTACTACTGCTGCTATCTAGTGAGGTTTTGACTATGAACTTTTGCCCGGTTTCTACATGGTTAAGCTACTCTATGCTCTTTCATGTCTAGGCATTATGGTTATTTCATCTTTAGAGTTGTTTCAGCGGCATCCATCCCGGTTTCTACATGGTTAAGCTACTCTATGCTCTTTCATGACTAGGCATTATGGTTATTTCATCTTTAGAGTTGTTTCAGCGGGATCAAATTCAGGCCCATGCCCCTTATCTTACAATTATTTGATGCTGTAATCACCTTTATATTTGGAGTTTGAACGAGCAGGTGTACACCTAATCTCAGCAGTTTTTTCGCTGGCTAAAATACACTTGCTCGTGTCTACCTTTACCATTCTACTTGAAACTTGATTAACAGCCATTGCGCATGACTGGATTAAAACAAACCCGGAACTTTGGAATGATTATGTTCAATTTTTTGTGTTGCTCAACACACTGTTATGCTGGTAGTTTAAGCTCGGTTCTTATCTGAACAATGGCTAACTTCTCTAGCTTTTACCTGCCGTAAACATCATGGATTTTAGTAATTCATCAGCTGGCCTTTGAATCCTGATTATAAATGGTATTAAGCTAGGAATGGAAGGGTCACACACTATTTAGTTATGACCACATTGCCAATTTAACCCGATTTGAGCTTATTTTTTAGACTCTCATTCCGCAGCTATTTACACTATTTTTTATATTAGCTTCCTGCTTAAAATCAGTTCAGTTAAAAACATTATGCTGCTAGTTAAAATCTTGAGATAGTGAGTAGTCTTTTCTCGCTCTCACATAGACTGCTACGGTAAAACACAATGTGGTTTTTTCAGTTTCTACCTAACTCAGCTGTTGTTTATCTCCCTGAAATGTAAAAGGTTACTGCATCATTACACTGAAACCGATAGAATAAAACCTCATTTTGTATCTATTCTACTGCCTAACAAACAACTACTTTTTTATTTCCTTGTATTTTAGTTTCATTCCAAGCCTCATTCTGTATCTATTCCTATCACGATATCGAACTATGCTGCTTAAATGTTAAAAGTCTCTTCAAACTTTTGAAGCTATGGGTGATTTATCTTCTGTTTTTAACTCCCCTGATTAATAAGTATTGTCAACACGCAAATTACAACTTTTGCAGCTGTTACAGTTCAGGCAAAACTGCTTTCAGGGTTGTTTTTAGTTCACTATTGCACGAATCTGATATACAGCTTTAATGCTTTCGGTTTTAGCACTAAATCTTTCTTCTAGATTACACGGCTGCTATGAATAGCGTTTTATGCTACTTCAACAGTTTATGGCTTCCAACATGATGTGCTTTTGCTACTGCTTCTGTTTGGCTTTATAAGCCTTTTTGTGGTCTGTTTTGGCAGTTCTCACTTTCTGTTTTGCTTGCCTCATTTTATCTTTTCTTACTTCCTAATATTTTAATTATTTATATCCCGCGCTTCAAAGGTTGATATGCAAAAATCACACTGCCATTACACGTTCAGAAAATCAAAGTGTGATATGGCTGGTTGAGTGGTCAAAACGTGGCTGATTTACCACACTAAGAAACTGATTTTGGTAGTTTTAAACACTGCAAAATGACACACACACTTCATCTGCCTTTGCTGTTGTTATAGAACCACTTAGAGGTTTATCTCTCATTATTATTGGCTATGCCAAGATTCAATGGTAAACAGATTATTAGATGTTTTTACCTTTCCACACTTTGGTCATTCCTACTTTATTCTCTTGTGCTGCTACTGTTCCTGCCATTACATTTTCATTGTGAATACTCTCTTGCCATTGGATGTTTACGAAACTTTTTCCTAGGGGATTGATCACCCTCTAGTACAAATATATAAAGTCTTCAAACGAAAAGAAATATTGTAAAACCATTTTTTGATTTACTTAAAACCAAGACCAGCGAGTCTTGAGAAAAGAAAAGAAAGAAAAGGAATGTAACCGACGATCTCACCATCAGCGATGGTAGTGTGTTTGTATCCGACGATCTACCATCAACGATGGTAGTGTATTTCATCCGACGATCTCGCTGCCTTACTGCCAGTAGAGTGTTAAACCGACGATCTCACCGTCTCGAAGTCGGTAGAGTGTTAAATCGACGATCTCACCATGTGTACAGTGGTAGAGTGTGAAAGTGTAACTAAATGGTTACCGAAAGAAATCTTGGCAAAAAACAAAAGAGCAGTCTAAAAATTCTTCATTATAAAAATCTCCAAACTTTTGGGGAAGCCCGGTCGCTCCGGGCAGCCCTAAAGACAAATTTTTTTAATCTGTTAAATTTAGGTATGCAGGTCCAAGTAATAAAGTGATTCAAGCAGGAATCTGATTATGGAAGTAATATCCCATTATTATTATCTCGGACTTCTTGAGATTATTATGGTCTTCTAGAATTATTATAGTCTTCTGGGATTATTATGGCCCTTCGGAATTCCAGATCTTTGGATTTCTTATTATGGCACGTTCAAGGAGCGGAGACCTTTTTTCTGGAGTACAAGTGGGACTTCATCACCCCCGGAACCTGTGGGACTTCTTGGTGACCGATAGACAAGCTCTTATGTAGGCTAAACTTTGTAAGTTCATTTCCTTTTTTAGGTAAAAGAAAAAGAACTTGTGGGACTAGGAGATATATAGTAGAAAAGAAAATAGTACAAAGTGTAAATTTCATCTTCTTTTTATAAGTTCCACTTTTTAGTGCTAAAAAGTAGAACTTGTGGGACTGATGTAATGGTATGAAATATACCATACGGAAGGCCAAAGTGTCTACCAAAGACCTGCTAGCGGAAGGACTACTACCGGAGACCAATTGTCGGAAAGCCTATTGTCGGAAGGCCTGCTACCGGAAGACCCGCTACCGGAAGGGCTGCTATCTAAAGGATTGCTACCGGTAGAATTACTACCGGAAGGGTTGTTACCTAAAAAGATGGTCCGGAAGAGTTAGTCTGATGCGGGAGCGGTATCCCAGTCCAGAAAGATTATCCAAATAGAGGCTAGCAGTTATATAAATATGATAGTACCACATGTATAGGGGCAAAAAGGTAAACCTGGCCATAGAAAGTCTATAAATAGGAGTAGAGGGGCTCATTTGTAAGGGACTCAAGTTAGAAAAGGGAGAACTCAACCCAAAAGGCTCTCTAGAGTTGTAAACTAAAAGATGAATAATAGCTATGTCTAGAAGTGGACGTAGGCCGGATTATTGGCCGAACCACTATAATCCTTGGTGTTCGAGTTCGTATCGGAGAGTACCGAATCATACCGTTTCAGGTAGATGGACTTACTTGTCTACAGTGGTAGACGTCCATGCGGCCGAAGCCATGGTGCCAACAGTAGCACACTCCGACTAACAATCATATCCGGCTTGTTGGATTAACAAATCGAAAGTTACTCCATCGGAGTTCCTTTCTAGTGATCACTCTGCGCAACCTGCTGGAACGTGTGCAGCCCAGGATTTACTAAACACACTTTTCATTAAATCATAACGCTCTCATTGTTTGATTATTTTAATTAATCTCCTGGAGATTTTGATCTCGGTTATTGGAGAACACATTCATTAGATGCCCACCGGGTCTACACATAAATCTAGAAGTCTGCTACGTGATGTTACAGTTCGAGTCATCGCTCTAGAGTCGGTTAATACCGGTCTTTAAACTAAGTATCTCACTTAGTGTTTTAGTAGTAGTTTACACTCATAGGTTAGTACTCAGAGTTCCTCCTGATTGTTCATACACAAGTTGAGTGATAATGGGTATCACTTCTTCGTCCGATCGACGTTCGCGCACAGTTAATAAACGCTTAGATGGTCGAATCATATAACACATACAACACATGCATACAATAGTTATTCTTAACACTTAAACACACAATACGTCTGAACCTAAGGAAACCCTTAGGACGTTCAGACCACATATTCACATACCGTACACCGTAATATCGCTAGTGTGAAGATTCACGCTCGCCCGGTACTCCTCGTAGCTCGTCCTCTAGCGCATGTCCTCTAATGCACTCAACTCTGGAATACGAGACTACATATTAGCTCTCTGTAATACGGACTAATTCGGTATCCCGACTAGTCATTAATTCCCCTAATTACCCCATGATTGTTCAACGTTCATCAATCGGGCTTTAACAGTTTGGATTAGTTAAATCATCCTCTAATTATATTATAATTAACATGTAGTATTTATTTACTACTTAGGATTTAGTCCAAATAACCTATCTCATTTATTCATAGGTTTATTATTTATATGTATAATACACATCCATATAGTTTGTTACTATATGTTAATTATATCCTTGACTTATAAACCTTTATTTCTCATTCAAATTATGAGTTGGTCAACTTGACCCTCTTGGGTCAATTAGGTTGACTTGATCAATTTATATAAGTCAACACTACTATCTATAGCCCATAATATAATTCCTTGAATTATATAATTCTACTATTTTATGTAACCTTTTATTCCATGACATTAAGCCTTTTAACGTTGTAATGTTACATAATGAAATTCCCCACCTTATAAAAAACTCCGTCTTACCTTATCCAATTCCTTGACCATGTTATATATTCTATAACATTCTATATATTCATACTCCACTGTATGAATTATAAAACCTCACATATTTTATAATAATTCCATTATTTTATGTGAACTTCATACTCCCTTTAGTTTGTAATATCTCACATATTAACACTTAGATCTTATATCTAATGTTATTTAATATGGTTTCCAACCATATAATTACTAATGTTAATTTATAACATTTTCAACCTTGGTATATAATTTATAGTACCTTATAATATATTCATATATTCTATGAATTATAAATTCGTATAATCAATACTAACTCCATAATTGACATTATGAACATAATCTAAATGCTATGTCATATAATTTCTCACCCTTATAATATAACAACCCTTAACAATTCTCTACACAACACACTAATTGAAATTTAACATAAGGACAACATTTATACAATTTAGCCTTATATAATTTAATCCAGCTCATAGCCAACTTATTTTCACTCATTAAATTGTGTTTTCAAACACTATTATATATACCATATAACCTTAAATTCTAAGTTCTCCCTCAGAGCTTTAATTAGCAATTATCCTCAAACAATGCTCATTCTTTTCAATAGACTTTTAATCTTCTTTTCATAGTTAACCTCAAAAATTAGGACTCATTTTAAACCATTGTATGCCAACCTACATCCAACACTAAAACCCAAATTTCCAAGCTATTCATATATTCACTTGGCCACTTATATTAATCAGACAAATCACATCAGATTAATCTAATACCCTTGAATGGGTACCAGCCATCAACTTAACACCAAACTGTCCGATTAGTATTTAATCCACCAATACAACTGAAAACAATATTAAGGTCCACTAATCAAATATCCACATACTACACAACCGAAACCCAAGTTTTTCATAAGGTTCTCTAATTAACCTATTTAACCTCAATAACCCTAAAATTTAACCTTAACCTCCAAATCATTTCAATTCCATTCCCTTCTTGAACCCAATTTGGTTTATCATTTGTTAATTGAGTGGACTATCCTATTAAGCCCATTTTCAATTAATTCCGATTTTGACCAATCCCATTCCAATTTTGACTTTCCAATTATAATTTTGACTTGGTCAAAACCCTAATCCAATTTTGACCAATTCAATTTCAATTTTTTTGACTTGTTCAAACCCTAATCTCGTTCTGACCAACCTGAATTCAATTTTGACCACTCTCTTTTCAAATTGCAACTGAGCCCTTAAGTTTTCTAGAATTATAAATTGACCCTTAACTTTTCTAATTTAGGTTTTTACCCTAGAATTTATTATATTTCCATTCTGCCCATAATTTTCTCATAATTATTGTTTCACACCAATATTAATCTATCCATAAACTTTGATTTCAAATTAAGGACCCTATTTTTCCAGATTTTCCAATTCAGTCGTGAACCCTAATTTTCCAGATTTCCCAATTCAGTCATGAACCCTAATTTCTAATATCGAAACCCTAATCTTAATTTAAACCCTAATTTTTTTCAGGTTCTTCCCCAAATTGATTTCCGCAACCCTAATCAATTTTAGGGTTTCTAATTAGCATAACCACCTCTAAATTAAAGTTTCACTCCAAATATATATATTGTTCAAATCTTAGATTCACTAATTCCATAGTTCCGAAAATCAACAACACCCAACAAAACTCTAAAATTTATACTCAAAACAGAGGTAATCACACCCTGAAATCGCACTAATCCAACCCACTAGAACCCTAGATTTCGGTTCTAACAACGACACTCAAGACAGGCCTCTAAACCTTAAAGTCTCGCATACAAAATCATCACCACACCAATCTAATTAAGACATACAGAAACCGAAAATACAATAACTTAATATGAATATGAAGGTTAAACCTTTTAAATTTTTATGCTCCTACATGGACTCTTGCTCTCAGATTTCGGCCTTGGTTAGGGCTTCCTTGCGCATCCATTCAGATTCGGCCGAATAGGGTTGCGTTTGGGCTTTCCAAACTCAACCGAAGAAGAGATGAAGAAAAGAAAGGGTTAGGATTTGTTTGGGTTTCAGAACTAAGTACACCACTAGAGATGGAAAACTGAGACATTTACCTCAAGAATTTCAGTTTGAAACACAGCATAAGCACCATCGTTTTCTTCTCTAGTTTCAACCAGGTGTATACCAGATTTGGTGCTTGTTTCGACGTACAAGGAAAAGGGAATACAAAGAAGGAAGTGAGGAAATATTTTTAGGCCAGAAGTCTCGAAAATGAACATGGGAAGTAGGACTCTTACCACTAGATTTTTGGATTAGATAGAAGGATGTGCCGCCTTCGGTATTTTTCTTGATCTTGTTGCACAAACGCGGACATGGGAACGGAATGGAGATGGGCATGTATGTTCCTTGCTCACCGTTTAGGGTAGTTCAAGGAATGGAGAAGAGAATGGAGAAAGACGGAAGAAGAGAATGGAATCGAGGCGGAGAGGATGAAGGAAGGCGCGGTGCCTGTATGTCCTTACCACCAGTTAGAATTTCAGAGGATAGAAGAGAAAGGGGGTGTCGAGACCAATACCCCGTTGGTTCAGTGGTGATTGGGACTGAACTTGGTAGGGAGAACCACGGTTCGATCCCCCGCAACGGCTATTGGGAGGGGACTGGAACCTATCCACCCAGAGCTGATCCCCGGTCCGGATGTAGTCCAATAGGGCGAACCGGGTGGTAGACAAAAAAAGGGGGGCGTCGAGCAACATGTGCCCTGTTTGAGTTAGGGTTGCAAGGGAAATGAGATGGGGAGGGGCGCCGAGTTTGGGGCCCCTTATCTCTTTTTTTTGTTATTGGATTGGGTTTGGCTCCAAGAGAAACGTGGGCCTCGCTGGCCCATTCGGCCAACTGGCCTTTAATTAACCTAATTTGTCCTCTTAACTTGCTAGTTTGAACTCTATTAAATGTTCGTTTTTTAAACAATTTTCCAAGCTTCCTCATATTAACTTTTGTGATATTACTTCATACAATATCACATGTTTCACAAACTTTATTATTTTATTTTCTTATTTAGTAATGTTCATTAATTTGCTATTTCTTGTAACGTACCTTAGGTTATACAACTTAATATTACCAAATCTCCTTTTATTAAACTTATCGATGAATTACCATTATTCACCTAAGTAGAAGTATTGTACAATTTATTTTATTATTTCGTTTCATTTCCAATGGTATTCTTTTATTTTGACATTTTATGTGAGGTTTATTAACCTCTTTGAATCCTACATAAGTTTATAAAATTAATCCCTTAAGTGTATGAATTAAGCATTTCATCTTAATAACATTTGTATCCTTCATTAACCATTTTAACCTTCCATTAAACATTTCCTATAATATATTTAGTATCAATTGGGATAATTAATATTTGGGATGTTTCATGTATAGTGGACAAAGTACTCAAACTCTGTCATTCACCAGTGGCTAGCCCTCTATCAAATTTGCTTCTTGTATTATATTTCCGATCGTCTACAACAATAAGTGAACCGATCACCAAAATAACCTATATCACTTAAATGACAATCTATCAAACATTGTCTAAATTCAGCTATACGTCGATCATTTTGTCTTCACCTTCCCTATTTTGAGGCATATAAAACTTCATTTAGATCCCATATTACCATCCAAGGTTCTCTGTTAACATAGTGAATATCCCTCAACATCCTCCACAATAGGTACCATTCCTTAGAGTCTGACCATCCATCTATCCTTGTATATCTTATAAACTACCCTGTACCATCCTTTTCCACTAAAAAATTAACATGGTGGGAAAAATATGAATGAACTCTCCCATTCATTCCCTTCTCCCCAAAATCAAGCAACTCTTGCTTTACGTCGTTGACTATTTGTTGCTAGTCCATGAAAACACCGTAACATCTTACCTACTTTTGTCATTTTTTGAGCTGACGATTTTGTTTCAGACAAGAAATTTATATCCAGTGTCACCTCCAAGACTAAGACCCAGAGCCAATGAACTGTGCAGGACGCCGCCTAATCCCAGGCAGTTCACTGCAAGAGAAACATTGTGACAGGCGGCCCCAGGATCCTTCCGAGGTCGCCTGTTAATTTTTAGCATCAGTAGTTTTTGCCGCTCGAGATTGGATGATACCACTTGAAACCTTATCAACACATTTTCCCTTTTTAGTCATCCTTAAACCTATGCATATAAACAGTTTCCTCTAGAGACTTCTCATCTTGTACATCTCCTATCTTACACTTCTTATCATTCCCTTCTTTCTCTTGCTTTTTCCATCGAATTAGAATAGGAGTGTGAGTATCAACCTGATCTATAGCACCTTCTATATGTTCTATAAGCTAGAATTTGTTCCTTTTTAGCATCATCAAGCTACTGTATTGTAGCCTTTGATCGAGTCAGAACAAGATTTCTATTCGCACTCATTTCCTTCATCGCCTTCCAAATTCCATCATCGTGATTCACATCCTTTCCACCATATCCTTTAGTAGACCTTTATCCTCAGCTCGTAGCCATGGTCTGTACAAAAACCTTTCCAATGACCGTTCTCTCTTATCAAGGCAGTTCCGAGTGTTAAAATATGTAACTATCTTCCTATTATTATGCTACCTCAAGTGTGCACATGTATATCTATATATATCATTAATACAATGGTAACCCTATGTGGGTATTATCCTAAACACTTCTCACATGATATCAGCCTCATTTTCCTAGTTTTCTACTCCACCATCTCACGTTTCTGCTCCACCGTCTCCCCCTCAACTTCCGTTTCACCCCCTTCTCTCTTCTCGTCTCTCTTTCAATGGCGGATCAACAATCCCCCAGCTTCTCTTGCTACTTCTGAATGCACGCTACTTGTGTCTCTGCCTCACTCCCCACCCATCCTTCCGCCAATATTCCAGCCGCTTCACTTGGTGCAATTGTTGGCAATCAAGCATTACATGTTAACTCCAATCACGTTCACATTCAGTTAACGTAATCCCCCCCCACTACACCATGTGGTGTCATCTCTTTTTGGTCACTTTGGGCAAATTCAACCTTTTGACTCATGTCGACGACACCCCTTCTTCATTTGACGAAAGTTGGGCACTACTGGATTTTACCATGTTGTCCTGGATCTATGCAACCATCCACCGCAATATTTTTAGTCTCATCATGCGTGACAACGCTACCGTCTTTGATGTTTGGACTGCCATTGAAAATCTGTTTCGGGATAACAATAAGGCTTGTGCCATTCAGATAGAAGCCGAATTTTGCGGTCTTCGTCAAGATGCCCTCACCATCAATGAGTATTGTGCCAAGCTGAAAACCTTGTCTGATGCGCTTGTAGATGTTGAAAATCCTGTCTCTGACCAAAATTTAGTTCTTCAAACCTTCAGCAGCTTAAAGTATTCATTCTTCAACCTCCGTAGCATTCTCCAGTTCCTACGCCCATTCCCCACAATCCAGGACGTTCGCAGTGCCCTTATCCTAGAGGAGACTTGTCGCAATAATGCCCTGATCACTGCTGCTGTCCTTCACACCACAGCCACTAGTGCCACGACCGCCCCAGTCTCCGTCGTTGCCATCCCAACTTCCTCGCCTATGGATGCGTAGCCATCTGCTACTTCCAACACCCGTCAGTCTAGTTCTACCCGCACCAATCGACGTGGTCGTGGTCAAGGCCGTGAAGGTGGGTGTGCCTCCCTCCAAAGTCCAAACACAACTCTGGAATCTCGTGAATGGGCAACCCTAGTGGCAGGTGAAATGGTCCTCTCCTAGCATCCTTGGCCCTCACCCCACCACTCCGCCTCCACCCTCTCCTACTCAACCGTCTGCCCCAGTATGGGATCAACATGGTCTAGTTAATTCCTTGAACGCATTGACCATCAACCCTCGCACTCCCGATTGCTCGTGGTATATGGAGACGGGCGCCTCATCCCACATGAGTCTCACTGCGGGTACACTGTATTTTTCCTCCCAAACTCGATTTCCTTCTCACACTCAAAATATCATTGGTAACGACAATATTCTCCCTATCACTTAAATTGGACACACCCACCTCCCCTCTTCTCACAATTTTTTTCTACGTAATGTTCTTGTTAATTCAAATTTACTCAAAAATGTAATCTTTGTTCGTCAGTTTACAAAAGACAATAAATGCTCTATTGAATTTGATTCGTTCGGTTTTTCTATTAAGGATCTCATCACCAAGACTGTGATCCACTGCTACAATAGCTCTGGCGATAAGTATCCCATTCTTCCTTCATCAGCGCCATCCACCACATCCATTACACTCTCGGACACCACCTCCGCCCCACTGTGGCATCGGCACCTTGCCCACGCGGGCCGTCCATCTCTCCGCTCATTAAGTTTACAAAATTTAGTTAGTTTCAATAATATTGCTTTGTCACATTGTCGTGCCTGTTAACTCGGAAAACAATCTCAGTTACCTTTTACTCGTTTTGTTTCTATTACTTTTGCACCCTTTGATCTTATTCACTATGATTTGTGGACCTCCCCCGTTCCCGGTATTTGCGGTTATAAATATTATTTATTGATCCTTGATTACTACTCTCATTATTTATGAACGTTTCCTCTCAAAATCAAATCGTAAACACGTATTGTTCTTCAACATTTTCATGCATATGTTTGTACTCAGTTTAATCGATCTATCAAACAACTCCATTGCAACCACAGTGGCGAATTTGATAATTATGCTATGCACTTTCATCTTGACACATATTGTCCTGTCATTCGTTTTTCATTTCCCCACACTTCGCAACAAAATGGCAAAGCCGAACGCATGATTCACACTATCACAAATGCCATTCGTACCCTTTTATTTCAAGCTCACCTTCCCCCAAAATTTTGGGTGGATGTAACACCCCAACTACTAACAACACACTTAACAACATATCGCAGCGGAATTCATAACTCACAACATAACTTAACTCTTTGGTGTTACACGCCGTTAGCCACCCACGTGGCTAACAAGGCTAACATACATACATTGTACCGGTCTGATGGACTAAACTCCCGAGCAACTACACATTAATCCCGTTCCCTGTCCAACATTCATTATACACTTACTTTACAACTGTACCGAGTAATTACCAACTAACGCCGATACATTTTCGGTCTTACTACACCTATAATACATCCACAATCCTCATGACTACCACATATAAACACTACCCCGTCCTACTCTCGAACGGCTTCCAGTTTCTTGTACCTGAAAAGTATGGGAGCCCCCAAAGGGGGTCAGCATCTTTGTTGGTATGGTAATCCCGCAACCCGCATGCTACCGGGCCACGCACAACTATTTGTCGTCTTAACATGCGGTTGATTTATTTCAAACATGCACAAACTCACACACATATCATGCTTATAAGCAAACAATCATTAATAGGGCACAAACGCAAATTAACACACACACTCAATAACAACACACTTCACTTTATAACATACTCGACTTAATTTCTCTCCTCTGTGAGGATAAAACTTTACTTAGGGAATGCCGGGGTGATACAAGCCCGAGCACAACATACTCACATTTCCTTTACTTGAGTGGCGGCCTCATATAGGACCGATCACAACATACATAGTTTCCCCCTAACTCCAATAGTGATGAGGTAGGTAAGCCTTGGTTAAGCTTGTGGGTGGTTGTAATTCTAGGAGGAAGAACAACCGTAACATAACAAAGAGGGAGTCGAAGCGAACTTAGGCATCGACACCCTACCAACATTATACATAATTTCCCTCCTAGCCCGATGTGGAGGTCGGGTAGGTAAGCTTTGGCTAAGCTAGTGGGAGGTCGAAATCCAATGAAGGAAAACAACCCTAACATAACAGGATGGGAGTTAATTCTCATATATGTATTAACTCCCACACAACACGCGCGACCGGAATGACCGGATTCCTCTCCATACATAACATATACTTATTAGTTAGAGGTTCCCTTATGGAACTTACCACATACATACATCACATAGTGTTACTACTCGGTTAGACACATATGGGGAGTAATATCCTTTTTTAACAAACATGAATAACTGTATCCAATAACAACAACAACATATCCAACAAGTCACATACATCACTCATAATAACAACATACACTAACACACGGATAGCCGTAGTTAGAATGTTCCCATGGGTTGGGACGTTTATTCCGAATACCGATCTCTTATGCGAACCTAAGTCGGTTAACTATTATTTAACACATAATTAAGGTTAAGCGGTATCGGAACTGATTACGCCACAATAATGAATTACTATAAACTCATTTCATGCTTTATCTTGCAAGGTGGCAAACACACAGGAAAACACATTGGCATACAAGCCGGTGTAATCCGGTAGGACACAGGTTGTAAGAAAACCATACCTCGGTCCTTGCTGCGTACGAGTCCCGCCAACGTAGCTCCTAGACATGATTATTAATGTCGGTTAATTTATTCACTTAACTTCAAGCTTGCTAAGTGTTTTACATGATTACATGACATGTTTTAAATGCCTAAACTTACCCTAGATTACCTTCATTATACCCCCTAGGGTTAACTACATTTGTCGTTTTCTTTTCAATTTTTTTTTTGTAGGTTTTTGGTCTGTCCGACCCACCGTCCGACCCACCACTGGGTCGGACCCTTCCAGTAACCTTCGGGTCTGAAAACCTATACCTTGTCCGACCCATGTCCGACCCAACCTTCTGGGTCGGACCATTCCAGAAACATTACCGTCTTTTAATTCTCTCCCGTCCGACCCATGTCCGACCCAACCGTTTGGGTCGGACCATTATAGAAACATTTACGGGTGACCAAACAGAGGCCGTCCGACCCAACTGTGGGTCGGACCCCTGGGTCGGACGCCACCAGAATTTGCCCAAAATTGTCCAATCTTTTTCCAAACTTCTCCTCAAGCCTCCTAATGTGTTCTAACATCATTTGGCACATTTACCCTTCATACAACAACCACAAAACTCAATTTATAACTCCACAAACACTTACAATGTTTCTTACCAAAATCCCTAACACTTATAATGTTTTCTCTTTAGTTCCTCTAAGTGGTGTTTCATAATTATGATAACCACTATGCCAAAAGTGTTTCCTCACCATCGTGCTACAGATTTTGCACTCTCTTATCTCCATTATTTATCCACCATTACAAGTCCAACACTCCACTCTATTCAACATCAAACAACCCAATTCAATACCTAAGTTCTCTCATCCATCAATCCATCATCAAGCACTCATTTTCCATTAAAATTTTGCCATAACCTCCCCATAAACTTTACATCTCCATTTCATCAATATACATCTTCTCATCCCTAATCTAGCCACACCTTTTCAAGGGTCCTAACAACACATTACAAATCCTCAAATCTCATCAACAACAACATAACCACCAAAAATCTCCATAATCTCACTAACCACATTTATCAATCACAAACTCACAATAATTGGCTCTTAAGGCCCTCAATTCAACATTAATTCACAAACCTCACCAACACCAACTAAACACATTTCAACATGGATTTCAACTCACAATTTCGGTTTCATTAAATTGTTTACCCATCCCAAACACTTAAACAATTTATAACAAGGTTTAAGGTAGTTTTCTTACCTTAATTTTACAAGTCTCTTAAATTCACCTCTTGCTCCTCATCTTCTCCAAAAATCGGTCCAGAGGGTATGGAGTTTCCAAACTCCATCCCAACATCCAAGAACACACAAACACACTTAATTAATTATCTAAACCCTTGGAATATCTCAATTCAATAAAAGGGCTAGAACACAAAGTTAGGGTTTACCTTTTTGAAGTTTTTAAGAGGGATTCTCACCCTTGAATCAAGAAGGAAATTACTCCACCATTGAAGGGTCAATTTGGAGCTCAAGAACAAGAAGAAAAACAGGTATCAAAATGGTGAAAAATCGATTACACCAAGAGATGAAGGAAAAATGAGTTTTTCTTGGAAATTTTTACCTTAGAAGGAATAGGAGGCTCCAAGCTTCACATTGTGCCATTTTCTCTTCAAATGGGGAAAACCCATGGAGGTCAACTTCATCCTTTTGAAATTTCGAAAGAGAGGATGATAGAGGAAGATGAGAGGAAGAAGAATATGTGATTTGTTTTTGATTTGGAGCTCAAATGGAGCTTGGGCATGACATTGAAGTTGAAGTAGCCATGGGAAAAGGGAGAAAAATCGGTGGCCTTGGGGAAGAAAGAAGGCTGGGAAGAAAGAGAGGAAAAGAAAAGAGAGAGAGAGGGAAAAAGGAAGATAAGGAAGGAGAGAGAGAGTGTGGGGGTATAAGTGGTGTTTGTATTTTTTTGACTTTATTAATTAGTTAACTAGTCATGTGTGAGTGAGCTGCTTACATAAATAAAACCGGCCCACTAATGTATACATGCTGGAGCGTTTTTTCTTTTAACAGAAACACTCGTTTATTTACCCGGTTTAGCACTGTTCACTAACCGGGACCGTTTTCCGGAATTTTCTCATTCCTTTAATTTTAATGGTTATTAAACTCCCATTAATGTTTAATTATTGTTACAAATCAACTATTATTTTTACGGGGTCATTTAACTGTTAAGGTCACGTTTTCGGGTTTTCTCGAGAAACGCGCTTTAAGACTCCGTTAGCGTTTTAACGCATTATTTGAATCCGTTTTTCTTCCGGAATTTTTTCCCACATGTTCTTAATGTGTAATTAAGGTATAAAAATATATTTATAACCCTAATAAAGGTTATGTACCTCCTAAAATAATTAAATACGCGTTCTCACGTTTTGTGACCTTTACGCATTTCTTTTTTCTTTTGGTTTTCATTTCTTCACCAATGATCTTAAGGACTTAATTATCCTTAGAAAATTATAATTATATTAATTAACACATTAAGGTTTGGGGTATTTCAATCTACCCCCCTTAAAAGAACTTCGTCCTCGAAGTTCACACTTCCCACGCATCATTGGTTAGAATGCGGGGATTACTTATAACATAAACTTCCATAACAAACATGTTTTACATCACAACCTCGGACTTGATGTCCATAACACATCCATACATACATAACATACTTAGTAACCTCGAACTTAATGGTCCGGGTACCTTAACAACATTATACATACATAACAACCCTTAGACTCTTAGGTCTGGGTACATAACAACATTTAGACTTTTAGGTCTTGATAACATACATCCTTTAGACACATAGGTCTTGATAACACAACACTTTCGGAATTCAATCACTTTAGGACTCGCGGCCAAAAAATGTTTATTACATATACCCACAACATGTCTTAGCATGTATATCAACCAGAAATTCCTTTTCCATCTCTTCATGGGTTCGAGACCCATGTTGAGTACATATACACTGTGATCCCGCAGAACCGGTCGCGATGGACACTCTGGTCCCCGTTCCTTTGGGAGATCAAAACAATTGCATACATCTTTAAAATATACTTCTCATGTCACCGGTCCGAAGACAAAGGCTCGTACGTCCTCAGCTCGTGAGCAAGTAGTAGGAAAATACCCTCTATGAGGTTGAGTATAATGAAATCCTTTATTGGAAGGATACAAGTTGAAAATCCTCTACGAGGTCACATAAAGGTAGTCTTTCCTTTGAAAATACTACTTAAGAGTCTTACAAAATATTTATTGAAGTCTTGAAAATACCAATTGAGAATTTGAAACCACCAATTTAAAATTCTTTTGAAAACACCAATACAACTCCAAGTCCAATTATTGTTAACTGCATTTTATTCTTGATGTGATTATTTATGACCACTTATAGGGAGTTTCAAGAATCATCCAACCCTAATGTGATCAGCATCAGAGTTGAACTATCTTTCCACCCCAATTTGTGTTCGGCTTCCCTTGATTTCATGATAATCAAGTTTCACCTCCCACTTCATTTTCAAACAACAACTAATTCAAGCATGTACCACTTTCTATCTTCTAATCCATCTAGTCATAATCATTACATCTCCAAGGGTGGAACTATGTCCATCAATCAACTTCCCGATTTATTTTAAATCAAGTTACCTAGGGAATTTAATTCTCACTAGGTTCTACGTTGGTGTCATACCTCTTCATAAATCACAATACTGTATATATACATATATCCATATATATATATTTTTATCAAAATATAATACACAATGTTACATTTGGTATCTTATGAACATGCACTGTCGGGGTTTTAGTTCCCCGGGAGTTTTTCTACTCCCTTATACTTGTACTTTCACACATATTTGTTGACACAATAAACACACTTATCGCAAGGGTATTCGCATCTTCCGTGCGTAATTACCACAATTAACCATGAATGAATGTGTATGTTTATGTAACACACACCAATCATCAAAACAAATCATTTTGTGCTATGCACATCATAGTTCACGTACACTTGTACGGTAAAAGACACTAAGTGGTTCTGCGCTCTATCCCCCTTAAAAGGGATTACGCCCACGTAATCAATCAGTTAATCACTGGTTTAGAACATTCTACCGTCGTGAAGTGTTTATCTCCACGCGGTTTATTACACAATGTGTTCTGGTTTGAGGATCTTAGCCATATTGGCGGTTTAGTCCCTAACCAAGAATTCTCATTAGAGTTTATTTTAACTCTTAACTGGTTTCGATCCTGGCCTGTGAGGCTTTTAGGCATCATTAGTTTGTCATTCACTCATGTTCACTATTCACATTCATCGTTTGACTCGCTGGTTCACCAGTTTCTGCTGCGCAACTCTTGATAATTTAGAGCTTAGTTTGCTCCATATATTATCCTTACTGTATTATGCATCCCCGATTATCACCTTTATCTTGGTAATAACGGTTTCTCAACCGACGCGTGGTATTTCTTACCGTGAGCGAATTCGGTGAGTTACAAACTTTCTATTCATTTCCACGATAATCTATTGTATTCTACAATGATTTACTTGGTTTCTTCCGACTTACTGTCGGTTAAGTTTGAGCTACTACCTTTTGTGTAGTACTCTGTCGGTTATTTCCAACACTTGAGGTATGTCCCATACCGATATTCAACAATCGTGCTACTGTAGTCACTTATGTCAACCAAGTACCTTTTGATTGGTACTACCGTGCTTCTCTTATGCATCGGTTTTATCACACCATAATTCCTGTCCTTCTATCACATTTAACATTTTCAGACTTCCTAGCTATCTCACTTGATCATTACCACGCAAGCGCAATACCAAAACACTCAGTCATACAGAGTGCAGAGGCGTAAACTCTTGACAGTAAGTCTCTTATGAGATAGCAATAGGAATTCACACTGAGTTCCTTATCACATAGTACCGACCGTTGGCTTATTGCCCGGTCTGCGTATCATCACTTACTTGTATGTCCATTGAGCTTCACTCATAACTGGTCTTATTGCCACATTATCATTTAACAATACTTATGCAACGGTCGCTTACTGCGCACCGTGCTATTACTCATTGTATAACATTAACTTACACTGCATCCGCTGTTATATTAGCTTCCGCCATTACACTGTGTTTTGCCACTTATTTGGCTGATTGTTGAATACTCTATTCTTCGAGTCTTTATGCTCCTTGAGCGTTGTTCATTACACATTTAGCATCCCACACCTATGGTGGCTGCTATTAGACTTTTTACTCATCCGATCTCCACAACTGGTGCAAACACTTCCTTTCGTATTATTCCTACTCACATCATTCTAGGGTAATAACAACATAGTCAACTCTTAACACATTCCCTGAACTTAGTTCACATAACTACCGCTGTTGCGGTCTCCCATATCAAGAGGTATTCCCACACTTAAAGCAGTGGTTCGTTATCCACTTTACTTACTTATATAACATAAACTTCTATGATTAATAAAATTTACTTGACACACTCCATTTATGGCTTATAAGCCCTATTGCTTCGAGCTCTACTCACTGTAGGCTGTCCACACACATTTACTTCTCCAACCAATATTACATGGTTTAGAGGTCGTATTGGGCTCCATGATAAGGCCGTAGCATCACGGTTCCTTTCATGGGATGTCCATTCAAAGATGCCAGACTTCCTCCTGACGACTTATGCTTAAGCTGGGTGTTAGTCTCAACCCTTGCGTTTCTATCACGTAATTTCGTTCAACCACTGTTGATCCAAACACCCTTTTAAGGATAACTCCTGGGTGTCGCTGGGTTCTGCCATTACATCTGGCTTGCACTTACTGGTATGTTTAATTTACTACTTCGCCCTACATTCTTTGTTGGGTTGAATATTCTCCTTAGTGAGATTCTTATCCCTAGTGATCATCTCGGAGTCATCCCGTTCATTGCACATTAACGTACCCATAGTAGGCATCTGCCTCGCCATATGTAGGCTGGGTACTTACTCCAGCTATTGTGTTCATCCATCCAGATCCTTGAGACATATGCTATGTCTTTACTTATTAACCAGTGCACTTCGCACTTGTTCACCTTTAAACATTTCCTTAAAATAAACTTACTAATTCCTTTAGTCTTCATTAACTTAACTGGGTTCTTTTACTTTAACCATTCGATGTAACCCATTGCTCTTGCTTGACTTCTAGTTCGGACCGTAGTATGGAGTCGACTACTTCCCGTGTTCCAGGCTCCACTCGTATACATACATGGGGTATCCTACTGATACATTGCTACTTACCCGTCTACCCCATAAGAAGGTTTGTCAGGCCCACAAGCTCCTAACGGAGTGCGGTCGTCCCACATTACTGTTGGTACACTCGTAGTGTCCGTCACACGCCTAGGTGAAGTATTCTGTTGTCAACTCCTCTTATATTATCCTGTGATAATATGCATTCCGTGCTTCCCGAACTTAATCAAGGGAAGTGTATCCGCTGTTGTATTATTATGAACTCACTCCATTTCTCGGGTTGTTACCCTTGGGTTTACTGGTTTCCATCCGGTTATTTAAAAGTAACTGGGTAAAACTTACCTACCATGTGGCACTGAGGCCCGTGTAGGTCTTCTGGTTTAGTTTAAAGAAAAGAAGAATTGAAATAGGATGGGTTTGAAAGAAAATTTGTTTTTGAAGAGAGTTCGAAAATGATTTTGGTTGAAAGAAAAATTTTCGTGGTTTTACAACGTTTCCTTGCCTTTGCCAAGTCTAGCTTCCTTCTGACTGGTACATTTCCAAATACAGAGGTCAGGCCATTAAGCCCTTCCACGGTTATGATGATCTCATTTAACTTCATGGTACTTTACTAAGTACCGGTAGTTGTTTTAAAATTTCCCGTACAACCTTGTTGTAGCAGCACTTGCCATGGCAAGTGCGCCATGCTTACTGGTTTTCGGTTCAATACACACTGGTTGCGGTATTGTTTAGTTCCGCACCAACATCAGTGGCCTTGTTGGCCCTTACTTGATCTTACAGTCTTAACAATGAATCCTCTGGGTACTTCTCACTGTCATCACAAGACATCCATTAACTAGGGTGTTTCCCGTTCTGGGAGACCCCTTTTCTTAGCATCGTATCCTCCTTGTACTACGTTGTAGTTCCTTAATCGGTCGGTGTACCGTTGGTGTATTAGTTAACATTGTAGTCCCGCAGACACTCGTCTCGAATTCTACTACTTCACTTCTCCATTGTTGCACGGTTAGTGCTTGCAAGCTGGTTGTCCTCGACTGCTTCGCATGTCGACCCAGGGTGCTGGAAATTCCATTCTCTTATGCATAAGATTCTTCACTTTTCGCTAACAAGAGCGGTTAATATTGTTCAAATGGAACCGTCTTCGGGATTCACACCTTTCGGAATCTACCGTATGACAGGTTCTCCGTGCTCATTAGGGCACTTAATAACAGCCAGATCGGGTATTCCCAAGTAAGAGAGGACTTCCATCTCTCTGGCGTTCTTTCCAAGTTAATAATAGGGTTTGTGGAGGGCGGGATGGATACTGTAGGTATCCAGTACACACTGGTATTTCCCTAACTAGCGTACTTCTCACGCTATCACTCAACCCTTAACCCAAGGTACTAAAATCTCTAACTCGGTACTTCCTAAGCTCGGTACTTCAGTCATCAGAGCGATACTTCGCTCTGATACCACTTTTTGTAACACCCCAACTACTAACAACACACTTAACAACATATCGCAGCGGAATTCATAACTCACAACATAACTTAACTCTTTGGTGTTACACGCCGTTAGCCACCCATGTGGCTAACAACGCTAACATACATACATTGTACCGGTCTGATGGACTAAACTCCCGAGCAACTACACATTAATCCCGTTCCCTGTCCAACATTCATTATACACTTACTTTACAACTGTACCGAGTAATTACCAACTAACGCCGATACATTTTCGGTCTTACTACACCTATAATACATCCACAATCCTCATGACTACCACATATAAACACTACCCCGTCCTACTCTCGAACGGCTTCCAGTTTCTTGTACCTGAAAAGTATGGGAGCCCCCAAAGGGGGTCAGCACCTTTGTTGGTATGGTAATCCCGCAACCCGCATGCTACCGGGCCACGCACAACTATTTGTCGTCTTAACATGCGGTTGATTTATTTCAAACATGCACAAACTCACACACATATCATGCTTATAAGCAAACAATCATTAATAGGGCACAAACGCAAATTAACACACACACTCAATAACAACACACTTCACTTTATAACATACTCGACTTAATTTCTCTCCTCTGTGAGGATATAACTTTACTTAGGGAATGCCGGGGTGATATAAGCCCGAGCACAACATACTCACATTTCCTTTACTTGAGTGGCGGCCTCATATAGGACCGATCACAACATACATAGTTTCCCCCTAACTCCAATAGTGATGAGGTAGGTAAGCCTTGGTTAAGCTTGTGGGTGGTTGTAATTCCAGGAGGAAGAACAACCGTAACATAACAAAGAGGGAGTCGAAGCGAACTTAGGCATCGACACCCTACCAACATTATACATAATTTCCCTCCTAGCCCGATGTGGAGGTCGGGTAGGTAAGCTTTGGCTAAGCTAGTGGGAGGTCGAAATCCAATGAAGGAAAACAACCCTAACATAACAGGATGGGAGTTAATTCTCATATATGTATTAACTCCCACACAACACGCGTGACCGGAATGACCGGATTCCTCTCCATACATAACATATACTTATTAGTTAGAGGTTCCCTTATGTAACTTACCACATACATACATCACATAGTGTTACTACTCGGTTAGACACATATGGGGAGTAATATCCCTTTTTAACAAACATGAATAACTGTATCCAATAACAACAACAACATATCCAACAAGTCACATACATCACTCATAATAACAACATACACTAACGCACGGATAGCCGTAGTTAAAACGTTCCCATGGGTTGGGACGTTTATTCCGAATACCGATCTCTTATGTGAACCTAAAGTCGGTTAACTATTATTTAACACATAATTAAGGTTAAGCGGTATCGGAACTGATTACGCCACAATAATGAATTACTATAAACTCATTTCATGCTTTATCTTGCAAGGTGGCAAACACACAGGAAAACACATTGGCATACAAGCCGGTGTAATCCGGTAGGACACAGGTTGTAAGAAAACCATACCTCGGTCCTTGCTGCGTACGAGTCCCGCCAACGTAGCTCCTAGACATGATTAATAATGTCGGTTAATTTATTCACTTAACTTCAAGCTTGCTAAGTGTTTTACATGATTACATGACATGTTTTAAATGCCTAAACTTACCCTAGATTACCTTCATTATACCCCCTAGGGTTAACTACATTTGTCGTTTTCTTTTCAATTTTTTTTTGTAGGTTTTTGGTCTGTCCGACCCACCGTCCGACCCACCACTGGGTCGGACCCTTCCAGTAACCTTCGGGTCTGAAAACCTATACCTTGTCCGACCCATGTCCGACCCAACCTTCTGGGTCAGACCATTCCAGAAACATTACCGTCTTTTAATTCTCTCCCGTCCGACCCATGTCCGACCCAAACGTTTGGGTCGGACCATTACAAAAACATTTACGGGTGACCAAACAGAGGCCGTCCGACCCAACTGTGGGTCGGACCCCTGGGTCGGACGCCACCAGAATTTGCCCAAAATTGTCCAATCTTTTTCCAAACTTCTCCTCAAGCCTCCTAATGTGTTCTAACATCATTTGGCACATTTACCCTTCATACAACAACCACAAAACTCAATTTATAACTCCACAAACACTTACAATGTTTCTTACCAAAATCCCTAACACTTATAATGTTTTCTCTTTAGTTCCTCTAAGTGGTGTTTCATAATTATGATAACCACTATGCCAAAAGTGTTTCCTCACCATCGTGCTACAGATTTTGCACTCTCTTATCTCCATTATTTATCCACCATTACAAGTCCAACACTCCACTCTATTCAACATCAAACAACCCAATTCAATACCTAAGTTCTCTCATCCATCAATCCATCATCAAGCACTCATTTTCCATTAAATTTTTGCATAACTTCCCCATAAACTTTACATCTCCATTTCATCAATATACATCTTCTCATCCCTAATCTAGCCACACCCTTTCAAGGGTCCTAACAGCACATTACAAATCCTCAAATCTCATCAACAACAACATAACCACCAAAAATCTCCATAATCTCACTAACCATATTTATCAATCACAAACTCACAATAATTGGCTCTTAAGGCCCTCAATTCAACATTAATTCACAAACCTCACCAACACCAACTAAACACATTTCAACATGGATTTCAACTCACAATTTCGGTTTCATTTAATTGTTTACCCATCCCAAACACTTAAACAATTTATAACAAGGTTTAAGGTAGTTTTCTTACCTTAATTTTACAAGTCTCTTAAATTCACCTCTTGCTCCTCATCTTCTCCAAAAATCGGTCCAGAGGGTATGGAGTTTCCAAACTTCATCCCAACATCCAAGAACACACAAACACACTTAATTAATTATCTAAACCCTTGGAATATCTCAATTCAATAAAAGGGCTAGAACACAAAGTTAGGGTTTACCTTTTTGAAGTTTTTAAGAGGGATTCTCACCCTTGAATCAAGAAGGAAATTACTCCACCATTGAAGGGTCAATTTGGAGCTCAAGAACAAGAAGAAAAACAGGGTATCAAAATGGTGAAAAATCGATTACACCAAGAGATGAAGGAAAAATGAGTTTTTCTTGGAAATTTTTACCTTAGAAGGAAGAGGAGGCTCCAAGCTTCACATTGGTGCCATTTTCTCTTCAAATGGGGAAAACCCATGGAGGTCAACTTCATCCTTTTGAAATTTCGAAAAGAGAGGATGATAGAGGAAGATGAGAGGAAGAAGAATATGTGATTTGTTTTTTATTTGGAGCTCAAATGGAGCTTGGGCATGGCATTGAAGTTGAAGTAGCCATGGGAGAAAGGGAGAAAAATCGGTGGCCTTGGCGAAGAAGAAGGAACCGGCTGGGAAGAAAGAGAGGAAAGAGAAAAAGAGAGAGAGAGGGAAAAAGGAAGATAAGGAAGGAGAGAGAGAGTGTGGGGGTATAAGTGGTGTTTGTATTTTTTTGACTTTATTAATTAGTTAACTAGTCATGTGTGAGTGAGCTGCTTACATAAATAAAACCGGCCCACTAATGTATACATGCTGGAGCGTTTTTCGTCTTTTAACAGAAACGCTCGTTTATTTACCCGGTTTAGCACTGTTCACTAACCGGGACCGTTTTCCGGAATTTTCTCATTCCTTTAATTTTAATGGTTATTAAACTCCCATTAATGTTTAATTATTGTTACAAAATCAACTATTATTTTTACGGGGTCATTTAACTGTTTAAGGTCATGTTTTCGGGTTTTCTCGAGAAACGCGCTTTAAGACTCCGTTAGCGTTTTAACGCATTATTTGAATCCGTTTTTCTTCCGGAATTTTTTCCCACATGTTCTTAATGTGTAATTAAGGTATACAAATATATTTATAACCCTAATAAAGGTTATGTACCTCCTAAAATAATTAAATACGCGTTCTCACGTTTTGTGACCTTTACGCATTTTCTTTTTCTTTTTGGTTTTCATTTCTTCACCAATGATCTTAAGGACTTAATTAGCCTTAGAGAATTATAATTATATGATTAATTAACGCATTAAGGTTTGGGGTATTTCAGTGGAAGCCCTACACACCGCCACATATCTCATCAAAATTACCCCCTTGACCACCATCCAAAATCGCAACCCCCACCAGTTGCTCTACAACCAAACACCTCCAAACTATCATCTTCACACCTTCGGTTGTCTTTGCTACCCACACACCGCTTCTACTGCTGCTCACAAACTTGCACCACGCACCACACCTAGCATCTTTCTCTGTTATGCCTCACACTACAGAGGCTACCACTACCTTGACTTTCAAACTCACAAAATCATCCACTCCCGCCAAGTCACATTTAACGAAAACTTATTCCCCTACCCCACATACACATCTTCTCCCATATCCTCATCATGTCCGCCCACTTTGGATGACTCCACCAACGACCTTTTCTCTCCTTTTCTCCCGCGCCCCCTTATATCTCAACTTCCCATGTCGTCCGCTACCCAACTTCCACGTATCCCACCAACCCAAATAAATCGCAACTCTCCCATGCCACGTATCTCCTCCGCCACGTCATCTCATCCTACAACAAACTCCTCTACTGATCATCCTTCCCCACCCCACCTCCTTCGTCCCATACCCCCTCCTCCCCCGTGGATTCTCCTCCCCCCGTGACCCAACCCACCACGTCATCCCCCACTTCCCTCCTCTCTCGGTCACCAACACACTAACGACCCATAATTCCATGACCCAACCCCACTCGAGTCAAACCCAACATTTTATTTCTCCCCGTTCTCATCAGCCTCACCCACTCCCACGCCATCACATCCTCCACCGTCCCTAGCCCACACATCCAATGACTAACCGATCAAAATCTGGTATAACCAAACCGAAACTGTAACACCCCACTCATAATCACGTAATAATCACTCGCGTTGCATTAATAAACAACGTCTCTTAGCGGGAGTCTCACAGTAATTAAATCTCACTCGGGTGTCACATGCCATTACTCGCCCATACGAGTAAAGAAGCAGAAGTAAATTAAATACGAAACAACACTGGTAATAAATACATAACCGCAGTGATAACAAGATACTAACCTATACAACAATCTAAACCAAATGTAACTTTAACGACAAGTGAGCGTCTAGGTCTTCCCAGTTGTATACAACGTTGTTAACTCATTAACTTATATTCTTCCTAATACAACACTAAGTCTCGTGCGGTAATTAAAATCCTAACTACCCGGGTCCCGCTCTTCGGCTTCCGTGATAATCATCACCTGTAGCAATGCCATAAAGGCTCAGCGATAAACGCTGAGTATGCCGAGCCTGGACCCTATCGGTCACTTAATAGTCATGGTCGCCTTTATTAGGTTCGTTACATGCTTTACCGGTGTACATGTATATAAAGCAGTAAACACATGAAAGACGGTAAAATAAACAGTTAAGGCATTCACTACATTTCACACACAACATCACACAACACAATATATCACAACATCATCAATAAACGAGTAGCTGTTAGTAACGGTCTAGTTATTTAGTTAATCACACGACCCCCCGGGTCCTCATCACATCACATCACAATGTCAGTGGGTGTCAAGTTAGGACAACCGAATTTTGTATTTTATTATGGACAGTCGTCCTGGTGGCACCATCAGCAGTGCACTCCGGCCAAAGATATAAGATCTCGGGACTTCCTCTTTGCCTAAAAGGCGTCATTTAGTTTTGGGGCCAATGGCCGAGTACCAATAATGGTATAACCTGACCAACGATCTATGTAGGCTCATGGCATCATTAGAGTCTAATCCCGATCCGAGAAAAGTACTCCAGAGATCTCTCTCCGCAGCCAGTTAGTCCGTGACTAACTTGGACTTATTCTCCTCCACCAATGTTCAATTATGTGTTTAATTAGTTAGTCGAATACCGAAGGTATAATTTTTTTGTTATAAAGAGTTCACATATCACTTAGCCTCCCTAAGGGTCTTACGCATGCCTAGAAGTCATCTAGGTCATATACATGTTAGAGCCGTGCTCTAGAGACCGACAATGTCGTGTCCCGTACCTAAGTATTTTACTTAGGTTAGTATACATATTTATCATCATAGTATTAGGTGTGTTGAATTAGTCAACAGCAAACACATCACATTAAACGCATATGTGTTTTATATAAGTCGATCTATAGTCGACGTAATATTAGTCCCAAAGGACATTCGTGCACAATTAATGATGCAGGAATTTAAACAGGTACACATCACATACATAACACAAATACATACACACACATACATGCATCACACTCATTATACAACACACATATCTGAGCCCGAGGAATTCCTCAGGACATCTCAGATCAGACCCCTTTACATACCGTTCACCAATGACCTAGGTTGCGTAGTAGACCACTAGCTCGTCAAGCGTCTTCGTCGGTGATACGATCTAAATATCAAACACACCATAAGTCAATCCACATGACTTATTTAAGCTCGGTAAATCCGAACAACACAAATAACCCCGACATTACATCCCCGGATTTCAACTGTTATTTGTTAAAGTACCGTTATACGAGACTCGTTACTCGTAGTACGTATTAATCACCAACGCCCGGGTTTATTTATGTGAGTCGGTTATAAAAACGTCTTAGTCGTAGCGTATTCAAACGTTAGGATCTATTCCTTATATTCACGAGTATACGAATATATATTCACGTTTATACTTATGTATTGATTTAACCGTTCTGGTTAGGTATACGAATTTACAGTTATAGTGTATAGTTGCAACGCAATTTATGCTTATGCACTAATGTTTTATGGCATTAGTATTTATCTATTTAATATTGTATCATATATTATACATATGATTATTCATTTTAATAAACTATACTTTAATTTGTAATTTTATGACTTATAATATATATATATACTTATGTCATAACACTTGTCATTTATCATTTCATGACATTAAAACCATATTGTATATACTTACATATACCCTCCGTTTTTACATATATATATTTATATATGTTGTTTTTATTTAATTTAATCATATAATATATAGTTGCATGCATACATGCACTACATTATATAGTTCCAACTATACCATATACTCATTATTAATATTTCTCCACATATGCTTGCGCATTTATATATACATATCTATACATTTATATTTCATGAATCATACTCTTATATTATAAGTCACATTTTTATCAGCTTAGTGTAAGATGATTATTTTCATTTGTTGCAATATATTATGCAATTTATATTAAGAACTTTATCTTAATATCTTGTAACATTTCATAACATATATTTATAATTCCTAAGGTTTATTTTATACTAACCTTAGTTTATAAATTTCATTTTCTCATTAAATATTATAACCCATAGTTTTAATAAAAACTATATTATTGCCGAAAGGCATATACATTAAAATTCTGATTTTCATCAACTCCTAATATTTTTCCTTTATTACAATATTGCCACATATTTAATATAATGTTGTACATATCATATGTTATAACATTTTAACTTTATAATAAATATAACTTATAGTTTACAAACTATATTCATGTAACAACATTTACCATTAAATATTATATGGTTCCTAACCATATTATATACACATTTCCTACATATTTTAGTCACACCTTTATGTATATATAAATATACATGAATTATAAAACCCTTTTACTAAATGTTACATTTCATTATTTTATGTAAGATGATTATTCTTACAAGTTTGTATTATATTATACAAACTTATATTAAGATTCTTATCTTAATATCATGTAACATTTATATAGTACCATAATAAACTTCTAAAGTTTATTCATTATACTCATTAGTTTATAAATTCATTTATTCATCATTATCACATTTATTTCATGTGAACATTCTTACTTGAACTTTATTTCATTTAAATCACATTAATACCACAATAATCCATGTAACACTTACTATATACATAACATACTAATTCTCTTTGTTTATTTATTTCATATAATATATATGTTCTCGTATATATGTTATCGAGATTTTATATATACACATATTATATCCAATTTAAATACCAATTGTATATATAGAAGTATATATATACTTCTTATTTCAAATGCTTGCCAAGGTTATAATTCTCCTCTTTCACCGTACTTATAATACATAAGTTTTATTAATTGCTAATATCCTTAATGGCATTATATTATTTAGCCAAGCAATTTCCAACCTTATGATTCAAATTCAATTATACATTAATTTCTTTTATTTAGTATAAAGTTCTAATCCTCTAATCATATTTACGTATACATATTATGTAACACCCCTATAATAATAAAACAACAGCGGAAAATAAACTAAAGGTGCTACAGACCATCGGGCTCCAAACACCCGGTACCAACCTCACCAATTACAACCATTACAATTAACTAAGTTACGGTCTGAACTTCGAGAAAACTTAAAATATATTCACTCTCCATAAACCTAATCCCATCCCAATCACTCATGCTCTTCGTGGCCACCTGTAAATCAATTGTACCTGCAAGATGAAACCAAGCAGCCCACCCCGGGAGGGGTGAGTCAGTTCCCTGGAATGGAACTGGTACAATTCTCCAAAACAATCTTTAAAACATAACTCTTCAAAATAAACAGTAACTTGAAATTAAACTCTTGAAAGTAAAGCAGGGAAACAAGGCACTTAAAAATCACCAAGCCAAAGATAACAAGTTAAGGATGAAGATAAATCATAGAAAAGGTAAAGTTAGTGAAACAAAACCACACCATGTGTTAGTGGACATCCAATGCCTTAGTTAAACCCAATTCCCGTTAGGAGTAGAAAGACTCGGATAGTCACAAAGGACTAGGAATGATAAGATAGATCCAAGAACCAATAACTCAAGAATGGAATAATTCAACTGGGAGAGATGGCCCCCACCGCCAAGTACGTCCTTTTAGGACAGGGGATATACAGCCCCTCACTGTCTACAACGTCCCTTTTGGGACAAGGGATATACAGCCCCTCACTGTCTATCACGTCCCTTTTTTGGGACAGGGGATATACAGCCCCTCACTGTCTATCACGTCCCTTTTTGGGACAGGGGATATACAGCCCCTCACTGTCTATCACGTCCCTTTTTGGGACAGGGGATATACAGCCCCTCACTGTTACCATTGAAGACGCGCGCACGTCGAAACCTCAAGAACCAGCTCATGGATGAAACGATATCCAGAGTCGAAAGAAGAATTTCCAAGATTGACCTTTTTCCAAATTCCCACTAGATCACTAACTACCCAGAGCAATACCAAAACACTCAGTCCTACAGAGTGCAGAAGCGTAAACCCTAAGCAGCCAATGTCTAACGGGGCACCAAAAAGAAGGAACCAATACCCAAGTGAGTTTCGCATTCAAGGCTCAGTTAGTCACACAAGCTGAGTTAGTCACACAACCATTTCCTTTTTAGAAATTCCTCTTAAAGTCAGTTAGCGTTTTCCAAAACTTTCCACAAGTCAATCAGCAAAAATATCAGAGTACGAGAAATCGTACCTGGTCAACGTTGTAGCAGTTCTAGCAAACTCGTGCAAACATTCAACAATTCTCTGAGGAACACTGAAGATAATTTACTATCAATAACCTGTACCCTAAGTTAAACTTAAATAAATTCCTCTCTCTTATTTCCAAATCTCAATTATCTTATAAGCCCTCGCTTAAATGTTATATATAACCTTTGACTTATTTTAGAAGGTTGTATAGCCCAAGGTTGTAGGATCAAGGAATGTATTTTATTAACACCTGCTAACTGTCCACTCCTATCCACTTTATTCATATTTAACCACAATCCTCACATTCAAGACTTTTGAGACCTTTATAACATAAATGTGTTTATATTATATAATTAAATCTAAGAATTTCAATAATAATCTTAAGCTCAATACCTTTATTCTTAATTTAGAATAAACATTGTATTATGACCTATGATGGACTCATCTCAGAATACTATACTATTATCTCACAATGTAAAGATTATGTATTTAAACAATATCTACTAGATAACCCGTTATGATTAAGTCTTTCCCTTAACTTAATCAAGATCTACATCTTGTATATTGGAATCGTAGTGTTGTAGACGCGTTTTATTATAACTTAGTTGAACTGCTAAACTCAATTATCTTATCTTTAGTTCAGAATGACTTTTAATTACAACCATCTAATAAACTTGTCATAAGATGTTAAATTGCTTCTCATCCTGAATAACTATACGATAGTTAACTTAGATTTAACGAATTAATCTTACATTTAGTATTCACAAGGTATATTATATGTTTTATTATTACCTATACAATAAGGTGTTTAGTATAACCTTTTATGTATCCTTACTTACATTTAATTTCCTAAATGTTTTATTTTTACACACATTCTCTCTATAGACTATGTATAATCCTTTGCACTAAACTTCATTAAACTTAAGCCTTACACACGTTTTAAATTGTTTTACAAAACCTAAGATTTCAAAGGAATAACCTAATAAATTAATTTCCTTTATTGTATTTAGGATGGACAATATATCTACATAGAGTAGAATTTATCAAAGAATTTAATTTTGGTTCATAAGTGAAATTGTTAATTATTTAATAAGATAATCTATTATGAAAATTCTCATATTTTATATTCAAATAACCTATCATTACTCCCCATTACCGTAAAGTATATCAATATAATATCTTATGTAACTTAGTTTGATCTAATAAAAGGTTCAAAGGTTTTAAGTATCAAATTCCTATTTATAAACCTTCCTATAAATTCTCACCACTAAATACCTCACTTAATTGTAAACTCACATCCTGAATATTGGTAATAAATGTATTTTATATGGCTTATCCAATTCTAAGAAACTTAAGGATAATTATTTAGATAAATTTCCAAATCATCGTTTAATATAGATTATATCATAATCCTTTTAATGATTCTATCTTAAAACATTAAGTTATATTTCAATACCATAAATGTTAAGAAATGATTAAATCTAGACTTACTAATCCACCTCACATTTAGATGTAAAAGTATTTTACTTATTTTATTATGGTTTATATATTAAGAACATCTAGATGTAAGCGTATTACATTTGTTTATCATTAATTATAGAATAAGATCTATTTGTACAACATTTTATGTAATCACAATTTTTCCTAAGTTTTAACTTATTAATTACTTAATCCCAATTTAAGATTTACATCCTGGTCATTGACAAATAATACCATACATGTATTTTAATATGGTTATATATAAACCTTGGAAATTCAAAGGTAACTCTTAAGCCTAATACATAACTATAATTTAATACCACCTCATATAATATCTTCTATTAGTATTATGTAGAGGTTTAGTTTAACTTATTAATTCCTTCGTATTATATTTCCTATAAGGTATCTAATTTTATTATGTTAAATGTATATATTTATATATACTAGGATTTGTTCAAAACATTATTTATGTAGTTTTATTGTATTTAATTATGTTTAATAACTTTTAGGCATAACACAACCGACATATGGTTTACAAAATAAAGTGTTCCTTTTATTTATTTAATATATATAAGTATACCTGTATTAGAGTTTAACTAAGACATCCCCTATGTAAATATTTAAACTATCTTATACTACAACCTTCAACTGCATTCCAAGTATGTTTCATAAAGTATTTCTTTTACTATGTCTTAGGATTCTAACTCTTATAATATTTAGTTATTATAAGTGTTAAATTATTAGTTCATTGCTTTACTCCAAGTTACTACCTTATTCCCTTTTATATGTGTAGAAATATATATATATATATATATATATATATATATATATATATATATCTTAGTTTAATTAAAAATATTAACTCCCATATAGTATAATAAATAAAACGTAAAAATAATTAAATTCCTTGATTTACATAAGTTCCCACTTAAATAAGTATATATACATATATGTAAATAATTTCACTTCTCTTAAAAGCTAATACCAAAACATTTATAAACTTACTGTTTAAAATGTTAATTTAGTTTCCCATATTTTCCTCAGCTTAAAAAGTTCATTAACAAACCATACTTTAATTTTTGGTTACATTAAAAACTATATATTATAAGTTATTCTTATGAAAAACTCACAAACACAATTTTTAAAACCTTTTACCATTGCCCAAAAATCCCCAAATTTAATATACAGTAACTATAACATTTTAGACATATTATAAAATTTTTATTTCATAAAAATATCTTTTTAAATTAGCCAAATAATTCCAGAAAACCCGTAACTTGCAAAAATCATAACTTATGTTTAAAAACTTCAAAACCATAATAATTTACATCACAATAAACTTGATTTAATAAGGAATCTATGGTTAAAATTTCAAGTCAAAACACATTCGGTAAGATATTTAAATTAATTCAACAAGTTAGGGTTATTTACTGGAATTTATAAAAACCTAATCTGAAACGTTTTAATCTCGGCCGTCCAGATCTCTTAACCTCGATCGGACGGACGCTGAAGCCCCAGTTCTTCATCGAATCCAAAATCGAAGTATAGTACTAAATCGACAATATCTCCCAATCTACACAACTAAATCGAGTGATTCTTGTTTCTATGGTTTCGAAATTAAATTACGGTTCTAATGAGACCAATTTCCCCAATTATAATGCAGTATAAAATGGTTTTCGAATTCGATTTCGAGGTTAGGGTTCTTAAGAGTTTTCGAATTCGATTCTCCCAAATTCACTCAATCTAAAGCGTAATTGATGCAATTGAAACATGTTTTTGACCGACAATGTAATGTAGATTAGCAAGGTTGAAGGAATTTGAAGGAAACTTACCAGAATTGCAACAATGGAGCAAATCGAATTCGGAAATCTGGAAAGTTTCAAACTTTCGAGCAGTTCACGGGGCCGACTTTGAGGATCTATATCTTGCAGTACAGATCGAGTTAGGCTATGTGTAAGGGCTTAATCTAAAGAAGAAACTTAGCTCTACACAATGATAACAAGAACTAATCCTAACTCGCAACACACAGAAAGAAATCGAAGCTAGAAGTCGCGAGTTTACCTTGCGTTTTCTGGAAAGAAAACTGTGATTTTATGTGATGGCGAAACCGAGACTTTAGACGCCTTTTTCTTCCAAAAGGTTGGGAATTGGCTTAGGCCATCAACATGGAAGTTTTAGAGGAATTAGAGCTCTTCAAAACGAGCTAAAGAACATGAAATTTGACTGAGAAACGAAGAAGTTATGGCTAGACGAAGTTACCTGTTTCGAAGGGAAAACTGGAACTACAGTTTCGGTTTTTGCAGGGTGGCTACTTTGATTCGATTTTCTGGTTGATTTAGAACGATTTAGGGTTTGTGTGAGTTATGGTTGTTTAGAGGAAATGTAGGAGGAGGCAACAAAGAAGACGGCATTGAAAAATATTGAAAGATGAGTGAGATATAGCCGTCTAAAGTTAGGGAAAATACTGAAATCTGTTACCGAAATTCAAGGGATAAAATCGGCTAAGTGTTGGCGACCCGTGACAGAGTGACACGTGGCATATTTCAAATTTTTGACTCCAAACTTCAATCTAGCATAACTTTGGCTAGGATGATCCGTTTTTGACGTTCTTTTTATCGATCTTCATGGTTTTCCATAACCAATTTATTGGTATAGGTTTCATGGCCTAGTTTGACCATTCTCAAAAAGTCAACCCTAGCAAGGCTTAAAAGGCTTTAGGGTTTCTAGAATTTTATATTGACTTTTATGTTTCAAAACAATGTTCCAACACTTCCTAAAATCTTTATAACATAGTTGGAGTGTTTATAAATTTTCCCAAGATTTATTGACTTATAAATCTTATCATTAAATTCATAATACTATATAATTATATAATAATTATATATTAAATTGTATTCCTTAGAGTTAAATAGGAGGAATCCCCTAAATTAATTTCCATAATTCCATATAATATTAATACTCATAATTCCATACAATAATTTAATATTCATAATTCCTTATACTAATTTAATATTCATAATTCCATATAATAACTTAATATTTAATAGTATTATTTAAGATTTAATAAAAGAAATCCCCTAAATTAATTTAAATTAATTTAGGGGTATTTCATATTAACATACATATATATATATAGGTTTATAATCTCTAATGTTCACCCGTTACATATACATATATTTATACATATATCTAAATTCCCATATAAATAATATCACCTTAAACACTTATAATTTATTACTAAATTTATAAAATGATACCTTAATTATTTTAATCCATCACCTAATCAACTTACCAAAAGTTAGTAGCCTTATCAATTCCAAAGCTAAGTCATCATATATACAACACTATAACTTCTCATATAACTAATAATAATCTCATCACTTATAAATTAATACCAATTTTATAAGATGATTCCTTAATTTTTTAATCTATATTGACCTTTCTAAAATTTATTAGTCCCATGTACAAATTACTTGCTCACTATTTGATCAATCCCCTTCTTTATTCTAATCTTTTTTTATCCGCTTTTAATTTGGGTTTAAACCCACTCATACTCAACTCTATTGTCTAGTTCCCAATTTAAATCAATTTCTAATTTGATTTACCCAGATAATTGGTTTGGCCGAGCTTGACTGAGGCCTAATTCAGTTTGTTACTTTTGTTGATTAATTGATAAGCCCAATTTCGGGTTTGACTTTTATTGACCAATATATCCCCAATTCAAATTCAGAATACCCTAATCAATTTTGGCATTTCAATTTTGACCCGGTTTTTTGACCATGTTACTCTAGTTACAGATAGACCCTCAAGTTTTCAGGAATTCACAAATTAACCCTAAACTTTCATAATTTACGTTATTACCCAAATCTCACCCAATTCACACCTTCACCCATCAGTTTCTAGTAATTACAGTTCTTACCTTTAACTTTCTCATATTTACCATTTTGCCCCAATTTAGTCATACTTGCATCAAAATTAAAAACTCAATTCAACTATATCAATTGTTCGCATTTGTGAACTTCCATAATCAGTAAACACCTAACAGAAACACTTAAATTCAAATTGACCAATCAACAACAAATTTAACCCTCATTTTTTATTGTAAATCAGCCTTACACAACCCCAAATTTTCGGCTAACTAGAACCAGTAAGCAGATTGACAAATCTTCTAACTTTCGAACATATGACTGTCACCCAAACCCTAACTTTCGGCACTATCAAAATCTAGAACCCCTTTCAAGCCCTAAATCGGTTTCAGTTTCATAAGCACTTAAAATTATCTTGCAATTTTCGGAACCCTAGAACAAATTCCGAATTGAAGCCCTAATTCCATTTTCAGATTTTTGAAGTCCATATACATAATATCCAAGTTCGTACAAAAATTCAGAAACAAAAATAGCCTTTAATGGCGCCGATAAACCGAGAACAGAAGATGTCAATTTTTTTCCTAATGTTTCAGTTTCGAACCTAGCTAAAATCGGACAGAAAAACAAGAAAACTAAAACTAAATCTGACGATGTACACCTTGAATCCTCAGACGTAGTGGCTCTAACTCTCCACTCCCTTCTTCTCGGTTCGTCCGTGTCCTTCCACAGCTTCAGCTCTTCTTATCGCCATGTCGTTCGCCAATAGGGTTGCGACTTATAGTAAGTCAAGAAAGAAGAACGAAGGAGAGGCGATTGGTTACGGTTTGCAAAAATTACCGTGAATGAAGATAGATGGAAGGAGGCGCAGAAATTTTGTTGCAGTTCGCCGGTTTAGGGTTGCAGAATGAGAAGGAATTTGAGAGGGAGAGAGGCGTAAAATGTATGTTCCTTGTTCAGGTTAGGGTTGTGATTTACCGTAGAGGCAGAGAAGAGAGGCGTGAGCATATGTTGCTATCGCCAGTTAGGGTTGAATATCGTGAAGGCAGAGAGGGAATAGAGGCGGCGAGAGAGAATGAGAGAGTTAGGGTTGTAAATTACCGTGAGTCTAGAGAATGAAGAAAACAGAATGAGTCATTTTCTTTAGTTTGTTTGGCTTGGTACATTACCGGTACTGGGAATGAGAGCATGTTGGGCTGGCTCTTGTTAATTGAGGCGGGCTGATGTTACCGAAATTGGAGAGAGTGGCTGGGCCGGCCTAGTCCTTTTGGGCGGGTCAGCCCTATTTTTTTTAATTGTTACACATATTAGTCGTTTCTAGTTTGTTTTATACCCTTTTTTGTGCCATTTGTGACATGTTTTTTTTCGTTTAACGAGACAGATCCTTTTACATCTCCAAATTTATATTTTCAAACAATAAATGTTATTGTTAATTATAAATTCTGTTAAATAGTATTTATTTTTGAATTGGTTTGCGTTTCGCCATTTTAGGCGAAAACGCGACGTCTTTTATCCCGACTGCTTAACCAATTTTTCAATACCTCCAAAATTACCAAAATAATCTTATAAGGTGTTTCAGACCTCGTTTTCACTTCAAAAGTATTTGTGACACGCTTTTCGATGTAAAAGCGCTTAATTATATTTTTATTTATATTTCTTTTTCTAAAACTCTACAATGTCGTTTTAGGGTTCGTGAATATTTCCTAACGACTTTTAAGGTTTATTTAAATATTATGTCATTCCCTTTACTTATTTAAGGATATTTAATTCCTTAATCTCTCATTAATTACTTTTATATAATTAATTCATGATCAATTAAAGTAATTAATATTAGGGATGTTTCAGAAACACCCATTCAACCCCACACGACCACTTCTCCTCTCCCTCCCAATTACAAAGCAGCCCTACAAGACCCTCTTTGGTTCCAGTCCATGAAGGACGAATTTGATGCCCTCATAAAAAATCGGACATGGGATTTTGTTCCCCATCCCCCCCCGGTAATTTTGTGTTTGAAAAATGGTTGTTTTGCCACATGTTCGATGCTGCTGGTAACCTTGCTCGCTAGAAATCTGGTTGGGTCGCCCGCAGTTTCTCTCAACAGCACGGGCTCGACTTCGACGGAACCTTTTCTCCCATTGTCAAACCAAGCATCGTCCGCACTCTGCTCTCCCTCGTTGTCACCCATCGCTGGCCAGTCCATCCACTTGATGCCAAGTACGCAATCCTCCACAGCTATCTCGACAAGGACGTCTACTGCCAACAACCCCCAGGCTTTGTTCACCCATAGTTCCCCCTCCACATTTATAAACTCCGTAAAGCGCTCTATGGCCTCAAACAGGCCCCCCGCGCCTGGTACCATCACTTTGCCAATCACATCACCCGCCATGGCTTCACCGGTTGTCGCTCTGATCCCTCACTGTTTGTTCTTCACCATGACTCCAACCAAGCCCACCTACTCGTCTATGTAGACGACATAATTCTCACTGCCTCCTCCGCCACATTATCACCGCCCTCAGTCACGAATTTTCCATGACCGACATCGGCCCCCTACATCACTTCCTTGGCATCTCCGTAACCCACTCTCCCTCTGGTCTTCATCTCAACCAAGCCACTTAAGCAAAGATGTCCTCACCCGTTTTGGCATGTCCAACTGCAACCCATGCGGAACTCCTATGGATACCAACCCCAAACTTGGTAATACCGGCAGCCCCACAGTCTCCAACCCTATCGCCTATTGCTCTCTCACTGGTGCTTTTCAGTATCTCACATTCACCCACCCCGACATCAACTATGTCGTTCAGCAATATTGCTTGCATATGCATGACCCTTTGCGCTACATCAAAGGCACGTTCCACCTCGGCCTTAGCATCACCCGTGCCCGATCCGATCAGTTAACCGTCTACTCTGACGCCGATTGGGCCGGCTGTCCTAACACTCGTCACTCCACGTCCGGCCATTGTATGTTCCTCGATCCCAACCTTGTTTCCTGGTCCTTTGAAAATGGTAGCCCACTGTGTCTCGCTCTAGCCTTGAAGCAGAGTATCGGGTCGTCGCCAATGCCATTTCCTAGTTTTGCTGGCTTCGTAGCCTGCTTCATGAGTTGCATGTGCCCACCACCTGTGCCACCGTTGTCTTCTGTGATAATGTGAACGCTGTCTACATGACTGCCAACCTGGTTCACCATCAGCGGACCAAACACATTGAGCTCAACATTCACTTTGTATGTGAGAAGGTGGCCTTGGGTAAGCACGTGTCTTTCATGTTCCCATCACCAGTCAGTTCACGGATATTATGACCAAAAATTTACCATACCCATTGTTTCTAGACTTTAGGGACAGTCTATGCCTCCGGCCACCTCCAGCCTCTTCCAGCTTAGACTGCGGGCTGTTAAAATATGTAACTGTCTTCCTATTATTATGCTACCTCAATTGTGTACATGTATATCTAAATATATCATTATACATTGGTAACTCTGTATGGGTAAATACCCCAAACTAATAAAATATGGATTAAATATTTAATCACATTGATTAAGGCCTAAACATGCCTTAAAGGTCAACTGAGAATAATAGTGGTCAACACAAAGCAAAGTGTTGCACCCTTTGACTGTTTAGGGTAAATAAATACCCAAATGAACTTCTTAAGACCTAAGATTTTGTCCTAAGCTTACTAACACATTACTAAACGTGTTACAATTGTTGGATAACACCCCAACACAAAGAACAGGCATTTACATGCTTCAAGGTCAAGTAGGGCAAAAATGTGCTCTAAGAGTACCTTAAAGGTCCAATGACCTCTAATGATATAAGATTGGATACCATGATTAAATATCATGTAAGGAACACAACAAAACTGTTCTCAAAGAAAACAGAGCTCGGAAACACCCTCGACTCAAAATGTGCACTGAAATTCCTTAAAGCACGTTTTTCGTCTATGAGCTCTAAGATAATGACTTTTGTCACTGTAAAGACTATAATAAGTTCTTTATAACATTAATGTGACATGTTAGACTCTATTATTAAAGTTTAAATCAAAGTCTAAAAATAAAATCAAAGATTGGCAATTTAGTAGTAGTACCCGAAAATAACACTTAAATACTTAATTTAAGTTAAACCATGGTCAAAGCTCACCCATGGTATTGACCAAGGGCTGCCAACCTCCTTTGGAAATAATACCCACTCAATCAACATCTTCAATCAATTAAGACAGCTGTTATAATTAGTCACCTACTACCATTTCAAAAGTAATCAAATAATGACATTAAAAGATAAAACTCACTTATTTCTCACTCACCTTGCTTCCCAGCCGACACCACCTTCCTTCAACCTCCCTTTGGCATCTCCATGTCGTGGCTAGCTCACCCAGAACAGAAGAGAACATCAATTAATCTTGGTAAGCTAATTAAGCCTTGAAATGTTCATTTTCTTCACAATTTCTTCCTCTTTCAATGGAGCAAAGTATCAACCACTTCCATCAATGTTCTTAGGTTGTTTTGGAGGTTAAATGGAGGGTGTATATCGACATTAACAAGGGAAGAAGGTGGAGGAAGCTAATCTTGTCTTTAAGGTATAAAAATGTGCTTTAAGCACATATCTTTTGATTCCCTTAAAATTCGGCTGTGAAACTTTGTTTCTAAGCTTATAATCTTCATCTTAACATACTTATCCAGTTGGTACACCAATAGCTTCGAAGTATGACCAGATCCAAGCCAAAAACACCATTTTAGGCATTTTAAACAAGGTAAAGATTAGCTATCTTCTAATCTGAGTTATACCAGTTTAAAGCTTGGTTTTAGTAGCTCTTTTAACATTCTTTGCCTACTGTAAATACAGGCCGAGATCAACCTTGTATACCTTGGTGTTCTAAGGTAAATTTTACCTTGAAAATTGACATTAAACACTTCTTATGGTTAGATCTTGCTTGGAGACTAATCATGCCTTAATTGCTGTTTGAAAACATGTAAACTAAGCTGTGGAAATAGATCTCCATACAGCCGTGGCCAAACAAGGCATATACTAGGCAAAAACAAGGTATAAATCACTTAAACCTTCACTTGGCATATTAATATGTGCTTATACATATTTATATAAATTGTGCCATGAGTGAACAAGGTATTTAAGGTCTTATTTTGACCTTAGGTGATTAAGGAATGGTTTAGTAAATTTTATAACAAATTAATTAGCATAATTGTCAAATTTAAGACATTATGTGGAAAATTGGTAAATAAAGAAAACATATGTGTAAGGGCTGAGAGTTTAAGGCTTTATGGACATTATGTGTAATTTATTTTACAAGCCAATGTTTGTAATAAGGCCATGTACTTTAGGCCATTTTATTTGTGCATTTATAAGCTTTTAATTAAGTTTAGGTGCTAAATATGCATTACCGCATATTATTGGGGTTATAGTGTAATTAAATTAAAATTTGGGGGCTATAAAAGGATATAGCCGAAAATTGGAGGTTTAAAGGAGTTTATATAAAAATTGTAAGATATAAAAGTTTTGGGGTTAAATGGTAATTTATGAAAGTTATGGGTGTAAACCGTAATATATAGAAATTAATGGTCAAGGAAATAGTAAGGTGGTCAACCTTGACCATATGGTAGGTTTTGACCAAATTAAATAAGTTAGATAACTTATTTAAGGTTTTATAATAAGTTATGTATTTAATTGTAACAATTTTATAACATATGTGGTGAATATGTTATTACCGAAAATAAAGGGTGTAAAATGGTATTATAAACACCCATGGGCTATTAGGAATTTTTAGAAGTTGATTTGGTTAAATTTGGAATTTATATGAATTATATGAGTATAATGTAAGATATTTCATAAAATAGTTACAAATGGGTAACATATGTGGTGAAACCGAGATTTAGAGAAAGTATAAGGTTAATAATGATATTTATAACCTTTTGGTATAGTTTGGTAATTTTTGGAATTATATATGAAGTTTTATGAAGATATATGTATAATATATAGTTTTGGTGATATTGGAAACTATATGTTATTAGATGGGGTTATTTGGTGAGTATAAGAAGTTAAGTGGTGGAAATTAAATTTAAATAGACTATGGGGTCTGTTCGGTTGTTTTGAGAAAATATAACCATGGGTTATAATTATATTAAGGAATAAGGATTATAATATAAGGTATATACTATAAGTATAACAAGGAAATATAATTTGGGGCTGATTTGTAATTATGGGAGTTTGGTGGGAATTAATTAATACCGAGAGTTTTAAGTGCTGTATGGTATTTTATAACACTATATAACTATAGGTTATAATTGTTTTAATGACATAAATGTCAAAATACATGTTATATAACTATAATAACATTATGTAAAATGTGTGGTGGATTTTGTAAATACTTAAGGAAGGTAGGTGCTGTTCGGAAATAATAACATTTTTGAATGGAATTTATAATATGGTTTTAATGTTATAGGAATTATGACATTTATAATATGAGAGGTTTCATTAAAAAGATGAATATATATTATAAGGCTTACCATATAATTAAATAGTCCTATGATACATAATGTAAAATATATGTTTGGTGTAGACAAATGTAATATAGTTCAATAACTATATCTACCATAATTAGATGTTTATAGATAAAAGGGAAGAGAATTATAAACATTAGATATGGAATTCTAATGTTAGGAGTATAGATGAAATTAACAAGGATCTATATAATTCAAGATTTTTACACGAATATACTCCATTAAACTTGGAAAAACAAACTTAGAAAATTAAATACTAAGGTAGATGCATGATACATGATAAAGAATCATACACCGCAATATAGAAACCAAACTATATGATGTACAAATATACATTAAGCTACATGCGATAAAAGTTCAACTCAGTATATTAATGTGCAATACGAGCTACGCGGTAATGTAACGTTTTTCCAAATCTCGAGTTAAACCGGAACACCCGACAAACGTTGACAGTTAGTAACGGGGGATTACCGGGAGGTATTAGTAACGGTACGGGGTATGTAGAGTTATTGTTATACGGGATGCTAACAGTAGCGTTATGTATTGTTTAGACTGTTAGAGACGACACAAGGAGCATAGATTCTTGCTGATTCATACTCCATCCCGTAATACAATCCGGTGTGAACGGTATGTTATTTATGTGGCTGATTGTCTCTGAGGATTTCATCAGTTCAGACCTTGTGTGAAAATCTGTGATAATGATTGAATGTCTGCTTGTGTGAATTAATATGCTGAGTTTGGTATTAATCTGCTTGGTTATTACTGTTATACGTTAACAGTACCGTTCGTATATATGAACATATATAAAACGAACTAGCGGCCAAGATGCTATCTGATATGTGTAACATAAGGAACGAAGTAAAACGTTGTAACATCAGGATAATAAGATATATATATTACCTGAGACTTATATACGGAGCATTGGCCTCTTTAAACGCCGCTCTCTCGAATCTAACACCGATCCCGAGTCGACTACTCAGGGATTGGACTAACGACTTTAGTCCTGCTGTTTAGGAAAAAAATAAAACATGCGATGGTATAGATAAGTTATCAAGAGGATGTGGCTCTTGCTGTGAACTGTGATCCATTAACGATACTAGGATACCGTGTGGTAACCGTAAGTATCAGGATAAAACTTCCAACGAACTACAGATTGTTCGTAGGACGGAGACTCTAAAACCAAACCGCGGAGTGGCTACTGCCGTGGGTGACCCCATAAGAGATGGGTAACTTAGTGACACGTCATCTAACGAGACGTTGTCCTTAGACATGACTGAACAATTAACGAACGACTATATTAACTCGTACATTAGGCGAACATTATTGGGCTTGCATGCCAAAGAGACAGGTTGATACTCGTTTATGATTCTCGTTGTTTCGCCTTGTTGTTCATTGTTGTGCTTTGTGGTTATGTGTGTATGTTGGTGGATTTTGTTTGAACTAGCCATTGTGCTCATATTGTGTGTTTGTGAACTGGTTGTGTCGAGTCACCGTACTCATGTGTGGATTGCGGTTTGGATGTTTGGTCGAGTGGTCGGCTGAACTCAATTATTAATTATTAGTGTTTGTTGGAATGGAGTCTCTGTACTCATATAAGCGCTGTAACGCTTTCAGTGTTTTTACAGTATGCGATGTGTGAAGCCGGGGGCTTGTTTGTTAGTTGAGTTTACTGCAATATACTATTGTTGCCTTACAGTTTTAACTTAAACTATTTGCATGGAATGAATTGGCATGCTCTCGACCAAATAACTGAATGGTCCGGGGGTGCATGACAGTCAGGTATAACATACTCAGCAGGGGCTGATTCCATACCACAAAACTACCATTTTGCAGGTATGCAACTTCTCCGGTCCGTCGTTCAGCAAAGAGGGTGATGCACTGGGTAGTTTAATTACGTGTTTTGATATGCACTGTGTATTTCGACTACAAACCTAGAAACGTGTAGGGTTGGGATAGCTTAGAATGCTCACTGTGAATGTAATTTTATATTGGTCGGAAGGTTGGATCTATCTCTTGTTGTCACTGCGAGAAACTTGTTTCGTATCTAGAACTTATCAGGAAGCACGTTATTACTCGTATGGTGAGCAAGACGGTGACACCAGTAGCCATTGTTGAGATTACCCGCTTGTTTACATTGTTATATAGCATGTTAGGAGCCGAATAGAGTAGGGGGTTACAAAAGTGGTATCAGAGCGGAGTAACCGCTCGATGACAAGAGATAGTAGGATTTATACAGTGAGCATAGGTTTTGGGAATACGGGAAACGTTGTGAGGATACGTGACCTTGCGGGGTTGATGCAATGCTTAAAGCTTGCACACCATAGCTGTGGAGGCACTTCAATAATAAATGACCGAGACTACGGTATTAGACCAAGTAAAGGTCTAACCCGTCCTCTTGACTTATGTCAGAGAGAGGTCAGAGTAACAGTACTAAGGAAGAACACGGAACAGCGGAAGGTGGTGAAGGTCCAGTAACCCCACCCGCCGCAGCCCGTAACACCCCGGATTTTGCCTTAAAACATAGGAAATAAAATAACAAAGCTAACGGTGAAAACTGCTTCGAAAACGGACTCCAAACGAGCCCTACGCTTGGTCCGAACTTGTGTCCGGACATGGGAAGTTCGGACACAAGCCGAGATAGTTAAACTGTGAAATCCATCCGTCCGAACTTGTGTCCGGACATTGATGTTCGGACACAAGTCGAGAGTTAAAAGGTCTGAAAACCAAAGGCGTCCGAACTTGTGTCCGGACTTGGAAGTTCGGACACAAGTGAGTTTAAAAAGTCCGAGAAATTTAACGTGGCGTGTCCGAACATCAATGTTCGGACCAAAGTTCGGACACACCAAAACAGAGAGCTTCTAAAACATTCGGGGCCTGTCCGAACATGGATGTCCGGACGGACGTTCGGACAGGTCCTGATGAGCATTTTTCCCAGCGAAAACAGAACCAAATTAACATCAAAATAACCATAAAACTCAGCAATCAAAGAAGAATTTCCAATAACTTAGTACCTCAAATGATAACGAAAATACCATCGAAATATCTCTTAACAGAAAGCAAATCTCCATCATAAACAAGACTCCTTAGAGAACAAAACCATAAAACACTTCAACTTATTGCAGCGGAATAGCAAAATCCAAAAGGCGTTACCGCCACACTCTAACAAAGAGTGCTCAGGCTTTAAACTACTAACCAAAACCCAAAACGTTTCCAAAACTGGTAAAACATCACAATTCCAAAACATAACTCAACTTGTTCCAAACGTAGTAATTGTCCAATCATCCTAAGCTATGTGACAGCGTGTCCCAATCCCCAAATCAGCCATGAGTACCTGCGATCATAAAACAACAATAGAAAACGCGAAGGGATCGCGCAAATCAGCAAACTGAGTAAACATTGCCTCAATGTAAAGTATATATTTGGAAACCCATTTGCAATTGTAAAACCATACTTGCACAGAAACGTAAACCACAACACCAATTCCAAATATCAATCACAAAACATTTCGGGGGAGAACTTTCCAAGAATCAAATCAATGGCTTACACGGACGACCCCCAAATCGGGTCGCAACAATTAGAATCCCACCTCACTCTATGTCCTTAAGTGTGCACACCCCCCAGAAGGTAACTTACGACCCAAAGGAGTAGATCATTAGAGCTTAACTGCAAGTAATGTCTGCAGGCAAAATAATAAGAATATCCACGGGGTACATAGTACCAATAATTACACGGAGCGCCATAAGGCACCAACAATTACACGGAGCACCAAGAGGTACCAACAATCCAATAACCAATTCAAAGAAAGTCTCCCAAAACCTTATTCAAACCCTTTGCAAAACATCTCACCAGAATACACAGGGGAAAATTCCCAAACTTCCACAATCAAAACCACATCCAAACCAATCCATTGTTAATTCGCAAAAACACAGAGGTAGAGAATGTTGAGCACAACATTTACCTGGATACGTTCACAGCCACGAAATTACTCAGCAGAATCAGCAGTAGCGTTCGTCAAGGAAATCGGAGTCTAGAATACAAGCAGAACACAATCAGATACTACCCAGAGACTAGCGAATTAATCAGCTAACCTTACCAACGGATACCCCTTACCCTTCTATCAATACCGGCACCAGAGAAGCGGCCTAACGACAATGGAGAATAAGAGCGTGAATTTGAGAAGGGTTGGGGACTTAAAGAAAGAGAGAAGAGTGGAGGCAGTAGGTTGAAGATGGAAGCGATCGTGGTATTAAATAGAAACAATATGGAAATAATTAAAGGATTAGTCTTTAACTAATAAATGTATTTAGATTAGTGAGGGGAGAATTTATACGTAATGTTGTAAAATAACTTGAAATGAGTTTATAAATAAGATTTCAATTTAAAGTAAATGAATAACGTTAAAATCATGGAAGGATCTAGATTCAAAATTTAGAGAGATAAATAAATACTATTTGGCTAAAGTAAAAATAGAAGAAGGGCTAACTGATCGTTAGTGAAGGATGAGGAGAATTATCTAAATATTAGATAAAAGGAATAAATACATAATAGCTGAATAAATGAGTTAGGAAGAGGAAAATATTTTAGAGAGAAGTAAAATCAAATTTGTATTCTTGAACATAATAAAGTTATCTGAAATGAACGTAATATACCTATGTATATTGCTTCTCTGGGCCTTTATTAATCTTACCAATAACATCCTTGACTATATGCTAATTTAATCCTACGCCAAAATTCACGGGTATTTCATCTCATCCCCCTTAAAAGAAAGCTTCGCCCTCGAAGCTAAGCCTAGATGATATCCCAACCAAAAGACTGATTCTGAAAGCTGAATCCGACTGAACTTGACATAAGTCTTAAACGGTTACCTGCTCGAAAAGCTGAGGGTATTTCTTCTTCATTTCCTCTTCGACCTCCCACGTCGCCTCCTCAGTCCCATGATTCGACCACAACACCTTGACCATCCGGGTGGACTTCGATCGGGTTTCTCTAGTCTTGGTGTCCAATACTTAATGGGGTACTCCTCATATGATAGGTTCTGCTCCAATTCCAGCACCTCAGGCTGTAGAACGTGGGACGGGTCGGGGACGTAACGCTTCAGCTGAGAGACGTGAAAAACATTATGGACTCTCTCCATTCACCAGGTAGTGCTAATCTGTAAGCTACCTCTCCAATTCTCTCCAGGACCTCGTAAGGACCCACGAATTTGGGGCTTAATTTCCCCTTCTTCCCAAATCTGGTTACCCCTCTCACAGGAGACACCTTCAGGAAGACTCTATCACCAACTTCGAATTCAACCGGTCTCCTCTTTAAGTCGGCATAGGACTTCTGCCTGTCCTGGGCTGCTTTCATTCGGCTCTGGATGATTCGGACCTGCTCCATCGTCTCCTCTATCAGCTGGGGTCCCAATATCACTGTCTCGCTGATGTCGCCTCCAACATAAAGGGGTTCTGCATTTCCTCCCATACAAGGCTTCATAGGGAGCCATCTTAATACTAGAGTGGTAACTGTTATTATACGAGAACTCCACCAGGTGAAGTCTATCTGCCCAAGTCCCCTGAAAGTCCATGACACATGCTCGAAGCATGTCCTCCAAGGTCTGGATAGTCCTCTCCGTCTGACCATCTGTCGCCGGGTGGAAAGCAGTGCTCAATTTCAATTTAGTACCCATAGCCTTCTGAAACTGCTGCCAGAAATGTGCCAAAAATCTCGAGTCTCGATCAGATACTATCGTCTGAGGCACGCCATGGTATCTGACCACATTCTTAATATGCATCCACTAGCTGGCTCATAGACCAAGTGCTCTTCATAGGTATGAATCGAGCGGACTTGGTGAGTCGATCCACGATCACCCATATCTGGTTGACTCCACCCTTCGCTGGCGGTAGTCCGACTACGAAATCCATAGAAATAGAGTCCCACTTCCATTTGGGTACTTCCAAGGGCTGCAACAATCCTCCCATCCTCTTATGCTCGAACTTCACCTTCTGACAGGTGAGGCATTTAGACACAAATCTGCTACCTCCCGCTTCATCTTTGGCCACCAGAACAGCTTCTTCAGATCCTTGTACAATTTATCTCCGCCTGGGTGGACTGAATAGGGGTATTATGAGCCTCCTTCATCAGTCTCTCCTTCACATCTGCACAACCTTGAGGACGCACCAACGGCCTCTAAATCTCAGACTGCCATCAGCGTGGATTTCAAATCCTTCTGCCTTCCCTTCCTTTAACTTCTCTCTGATTCGTTCCAATTTAACATCATCCGGCTGTCCCTTGAGTATCTCCCCATAGATGTCGGAAGAGGCACTCATATGGTACAGCTTCACCTCGTGCTCTACTCCTCCAGACTCCATCACCTCCAAATTCAGCCTCTGAAACTCCCGAGCTAGCTCATCAGGGAGGACCCACATAGAATTCACTGAATGACTCCTCTTTCTGCTTAACGCATCAGCTACCAAGTTGGACTTCCCTTCATGATACAGAATCTCCAAATCATAGTCCTTAATCAGCTCTAGCCATCGTCTCTGCCTCATATTCAAATCCTTTTGGGTGAAAATATACTTGAGGCTTTGGTCGGTGAAGATCTTGCACGAGACACCATAGAGGTAGTGTCTCCAGATCTTGAGTGCAAAAACCACGGCTGCTAACTCCAAGTCATGCGTCGGATATCTGGTCTCATACTCTTTCAACTGCCTCGACGCGTAAGCTATGACCTTCCCGTGCTGCATCAGGACGCACCCTAAGCCATATTTGGAAGCATCGCTGAAAACTTCAAATCCATCTGTCCCTGAAGGCAAGGTCAGAACTGGAGCTGTGGTCAGTCTCTCCTTCAATGCCTGGAACGCCTTCTCACAGTCGCTGTCCCACTGGAACTTGATCACTTTCTTCATAAGGTTGGTGAGGGGTCTCGCTATCCTCGAGAAGTCCTTCACGAAACGTCTGTAATACCCTGCCAAGCCCAGAAAGCTTCGCACTTCAGTCAGGTTACTGGGCCTTGGCCATTCTTTTACGGCCTGAATCTTCGACGGATCTACTGAGATGCCTTCTCTAGTGATGACGTGGCCCAAAAATGCCACTCGGTCTAACCAGAAGTCACACTTGGACAGCTTCGCGTACAGCTGCTGCTCTCTCAATGTCTGCAATACTAGTCTCAAATGTTCCTCATGCTCCCGTTCGTCCTTGGAATATATAAGGATGTCATCTATGAAAACCACCACAAACCGATCCAAATATGGGTGGAAGATACGGTTCATGAGGTCCATAAAGACAGCTGGGGGTTGGTAAGTCCAAAGGGCATCACCAAGAATTCAAAGTGCCCATACCTAGTCCGGAAGGCTGTCTTCGGGATGCTCTCTCTGCTACTCTGAGCTGATGGTACCCGACCTCAAATCATCTTCGAAAGGTCCCTGCCCTTGCAGCTGATCAAAAGATCGTCTATTCTCGGCAAGGGGTATCTGTTCTTCACTGTGATCTGGTTCAGCTCCCTGTAGTCGATGCACAACCTCATACTCCCGTCTTTCTTCTTCACAAACAAGACCGGGGCTCCCCAAGGCGATACACTCGGGCGAATGTATCCTTATCCAAAAGATCCTCCAACTGGGTCTTCAATTCTTTCAACTCTGAGGGTGCCATCCGGTAAGGAGCCTTCGAAATCGGTGCTGAGCCTGGCACAAGGTCGATGCTGAATTCCACTTCTCGGTCTGGCGGCATACCCGGAATCTCGTCTGGGAACACGTCTGGAAATTCGCTTACTACTCGGATCTCCTTCTTCTCGTCTGACTCCTGGCTCAGGTCTTGGACATAGCAAAGGTATGCTTGCTGTCCTTTCTTTACTTGGGAGAGAATTGTCATTGCTGATACGAGCTTCACTCCGGGCTTCTCCTCCACATTCCTGTACGAGACTCTCCGTCCCGACGGTCCTCTGAGAATAATTTTCTGCTCGCTGCAGTCTATCCTTCCCTTGTATTTGCTCAGCCAATCCATTCCCAGGATTATATCAAAGTCGGTCAAGGCGAACTGGATCAAATCTATTACAAATTGCTCCCCCTTGATATCTATGCCTACGTCTTTCATTACATTCTTACAAGTGATCACCCGTCCCGATGGTATAGATACAGCTATAGGGGAAGTCTCACAAATCTCTATCCCCAATTTCCCAACTAGGCTATCAGATATGAAAGAGTAAGTAGCCCCAGTATCAAAAAGAATACGCGCAGGAGTACCAAGAACAGTAAAGGTACCTGCTAACACGTCTGCCTCGGCCTCGGCTTCGGCCCGACTCATCACATTGATCTTCCCTGGAGCCCGCTGCTGGTTGCTTCGGTACTCCCCTTGGCCTCTATTGCCACCATTGCCGCCCTCTCCATTACTACGCTGAGGAGCGTCCCCGCGCTGACTCTGATTCGGGCCTCTGCCCTGCTGGTCGGTCTGCCTGGATGAGCGGTCGCCACTATAGCCTCTCTGCTGACTACCTCCCTGGGGACTCTGAAAGCACTCGAATAATCGGTGTCCCCGCCTTCCACAACGAAAACAGGTGACTGAGTTCCCCTCACAATCTTTCCCGGGTGGTCCTTGTTGCACCTTTGCAGTAGAAGTGTCTCTCCTGCCTGTACTCCCCTCTCTGAGTCTGGTGCTAGGGCTGGTCACCTCGCCTCTGATCACCCCTCTGATCTCCCCCATGTCTCGGCCTCCCATCTCTGCGGTCCGAGTGAGGCTTCCATCTCTTCTCCTGCTGATGATGCCTGTGGGACTGATCCTCTCGTCCCCGGGGCTCGTCTCCTCCCTCCATCTTCCTCTTATTACCAGCCAGGACCTCCTTCCTCTTCTGCTGCACCCTGTACAGGTTAGCAGCTTTCCCGTACGCATCTTGGAGCGTCGGGATTGTCAGCACGCTGAGGGCCTCCTGCAGACTCCAGTTTAGCCCACCCACAAACCTCTGCACCTTCGACGCCTCGTCGGGAACCATCGTAGGAGCGAACCTGGCCAGCTCCAGGAACTTCGAATGGTACTCCTTGACACTCAGAGATAACTGCTTGAGTCTGAGAACTCCAAATACTTCTGCATCCTGACATGCTCGGGGTAGAAGCGCCTCCTCATGGCCTCCTTCAGGCCATCCCAGCCGAAATCAGGTCCAGCCATAGCACATCTCTGTTGGCAGACCACCAGATGTCTGCTCACTCTTGAAATAGTAAACTGCTGCTGTTTTACCCTCGGTCAGCTGGGCAATTGACTGCCTCAAAGATCTTGTCAAATTCCCTTATCCAGTCCTCAAGTAGCACCGGGTCCTCCTCTCCCTTGAAGGATGTGGGCTTCAGATGGGCAATTCTCTTAGTGTAGTCCTCCGGCACATTATCCCTCTGAGCCTGCTCTGGACTATCTGTCCCAGGTTGAGAGCCAACTCCTGCAACTGCCTCATGGGGTCGTTGGCGGCCATCTGAGTTCGGCGACTCCTACTTCTGGTGTGGTATGGAAACTCAGTCTGTCAGCCAGTCCTGCACTCCCTAGAGCTCTAAGCGAACTCCTGATTACATATACTAAGCAAGGTAAGCAGCATTCACCCATATCCCCATATATTAAGTCCCTACCCCATATTAGGAGCTAGCACATCTAATAGCTCCAATACCAGTACGCAATAATCAATCAGTTATACTAACATCATCACAATCATTGTAACACACAAACGGAGAATGACTTCAATATCCATACAGTGTAACATCATATACACAGTATCGCAGGTACTACAATTCCCCAAACGGCTTGCCCCACATTTTAGTTCCCTTTTTAATCCAAATTTTATCTTATTTACCAAACATAGCTCTGATACCACCTTGTAACACCCCGGATTTTGCCTTAAAACATAGGAATAACAATAACACTAACGTGAAAACGCTTCGAAAACGGACTCCAAACGAGCCCTACGCTTGGTCCGAACTTGTGTCCGGACATGGGAAGTTCGGACACAAGCCGAGATAGTTAAACTGTGAAAATCCATCCGTCCGAACTTGTGTCCGGGCATGGATGTTCGGACACAAGTCGAGAGTTAAAAGGTCTGAAAACCAAAGGCGTCCGAACTTGTGTCCGGACTTGGAAGTTCGGACACAAGTGAGTTTAAAAAGTCCAAGAAATTTAACGTGGCGTGTCCGAACATCAATGTTCGGACCAAAGTTCGGACACACCAAAACAGAGAGCTTCTAAAACATTCGGGGCCTGTCCGAACATGGATGTCCGGACGGACGTTCGGACAGGTCCTGATGAGCATTTTTCCCAGCGACAACAGAACCAAATTAACATCAAAAATAACCATAAAACTCAGCAATCAAAGAAGAATTGTTCCAATAACTTAGTACCTCAAATGATAACGAAGATACCATCGAAATATCTCTTAAACAGAAAGCAAATCTCCATCATAAACAGGACTCCTTAGAGAACAAAACCAATAAAACACTTCAACTTATTGGCAGCGGAATAGCAAAATCCAAAAGGCGTTACCGCCACACTCTAACAAAGAGTGCTCAGGCTTTAAACTACTAACCAAAACCCAAAACGTTTTCAAAAACTGGTAAAACATCACAATTCCAAAAATAACTCAACTTGTTCCAAACGTAGTAATTGTCCAATCATCCTAAGCTATGTGACAGCGTGTCCCAATCCCCAAATCAGCCATGAGTACCTGCGATCATAAAACAACAATAGAAAACGCGAAGGGACCGCGCAAATCAGCGAAACTGAGTAAACATTGCCTCAACCCGTAAAATATATTTGGAAACCCATTTGCAATTGTAAAACCATACTTGCACAGAAACGTAAACCACAACACCAATTCCAAATATCAATCACAAAACATTTCGGGGGAGAACTTTCCAAGAATCAAATCAATGGCTTACACGGACGACCCCCAAATCGGGTCGCAACAATTAGAATCCCACCTCACTCTATGTCCTTAAGTGTGCACACCCCCCAGAAGGTAACTTACGACCCAAAGGAGTAGATCATTAGAGCTTAACTGCAAGTAATGTCTGCAGGCAAAATAATAAGAATATCCACGGGGTACATAGTACCAATAATTACACGGAGCGCCATATAGGCACCAACAATTTACACGGAGCACCAAGAGGTACCAACAATCCAATAACCAATTCAAAGAAAGTCTCCCAAAACATTGATTTAAACCCTTTGCAAAACAGCTCACCAGAATACACAGGGGAAAACAATTCCCAAACTTCCACAATATCAAAACCACATCCAAACCAATCCATTGTTAATTCGCAAAAACACAGAGGTAGAGAATGTTGAGTACAACATTTACCTGGATACGTTCACAGCCACGAAATCACTCAGCAGAATCAGCAGTAGCGTTCGTCAGGGAAATCGGAGTCTAGAATACAAGCAGAACACAATCAGATACTACCCAGAGACTAGCGAATTAATCAGCTAACCTTACCAACGGATACCCCTTACCCTTCTATCAATACCGGCACCAGAGAAGCGGCCTAACGACAATGGAGAATAAGAGCGTGAATTTGAGAAGGGTTGGGGACTTAAAGAAAGAGAGAAGAGTGGAGGCAGTAGGTTGAAGATGGAAGCGATCGTGGTATTAAATAGAAACAATATGGAAATAATTAAAGGATTAGTCTTTAACTAATAAATGTATTTAAATTAGTGAGGGGAGAATTTATAAGTAATGTTGTAAAATAACTTGAAATGAGTTTATAAATAAGACTTCAAGTTAAAAGTAAATGAATAACATTAAAATCATGGAAGGATCTAGATTCAAAATTTAGAGAGATAAATAAATACTATTTGGCTAAAGTAAAAATAGAAGAAGGGCTAACTGATCGCTAGTGAAGGATGAGGAGAATTATCTAAATATTTAGATAAAAAGGAATTAATACATAATAACTGAATGATGAGTTAGGAAGAGGAAAATATTTTAGAGAGAAGTAAAATCAACTTTGTATTCTTGAACATAATAAAGTTATCTGAAATGAACGTAAATATACCTATGTATATTGCTTCTCTGGGCCTTTATTAATCTTACCAATAACATCCTTGACTATATGCTAATTTAATCCTACGCCAAAATTCACGGGTATTTCAGAAACGGCAAGTAATGATTAGTTATGATATATGTAACGGACGGAATGGATGACCTTATAGAAATCTCACCCGAAGCGAGTAACTCTAAAACCATGCAACACTGAAGGTTCAAGATGGCCCGACGTGCATGAGGAGAGATCATGAGAACTGTAGCAACAAAAACTCGCTAAGTTGCTATCATGCAACACCTCGTGAGGAAAGTAAGAACTTACTACCACGGTAAACTTGTGGGAACGAGTGCGGGAGTGAGACTGTATCAATTTGAACAAGAACTTTTGACCAGAACAGGAACCCGATTAGGGAATAACACTGCACTGACACACCGTACTGGTGGCTCAGTCTGCATGGCGCACTTGCCACTGCAAGTGCCACATTAACCAAAGCATTAAAAATTCAACCTGCCTTGCGCACTTGCTACAGCAAGTGCAGCGACGGTAAACTAACCCTAAAGGACGTGGTGGTCCAGGCGGTTACCAATAAACACTAAATCTTATGTAAGTTCGTAATGCAATAAAGCGGGACACAACCTTCTTAAGGGCAGGGGTACGAAACCCTTGGGTTTGAGGTCGATAAAACCTCGAGAAGACCTAGCCGACCTGACCATTAAACCTGAAAATAATACACCATTTAGTAGAATATTAAAAGGGGAGTAAATGAGAATAACAATAATTAGTGCCTACAAGTCTAACCCCAGTGCCGGTATGGACATTAAACGTCAATCATTACCGGTGGGGAGTGACGGGTCTTCAGGACCAGTATAACCATATTTAGAGAGTGCGTGACACTCGTGGTTAAACCACTACCATCGAACATTGCCAGAGGGCAAGAAGTGAGCTATATGAGTCAGGACCTTAAAAAAAATAATTAATAGGCAGATGTGAACGTGCAATAAAAAGGGGCCGATGTAATGCACGCACCACACACACCGGAGGTGTTGTGATCCATTATGCTGCTAGACTCCCGTATGGAGGGCAGTGGATATAAACAAAAAGTGAAAATTGCCTGATGACGGAAGATACCGTTACCTCAAAGAGGATGGAGGAAATATGAGTTGAATAAGAGTAAGGACCACGCAATGAAGAGGAATGATTAGAGGAAACCACTAAGTTGTGGGTATCCAATTGTAACCTCAGGAAAAAGTATTAGAACCAACTAGGAATAAATTAAATAACAAGACTAACAATCATTTAACTATCAGAATAAGTATTGAGTCTGAATATCGTATGGCATAGGCCTACAGAGGGATACCTTAATACCACCAAAGTGACCCAAAACTAGGGGAACAAGGGTGATGAATCACAAGTACTGATTAATATCAGACTAACGGGACTACCATAAGACAGGGGAAACACGAGGTGTCAACCTTTATCATGGAGTCCGAACTACACCATGGGGTGTAACCCAATAGATTGGGTGGAATTCGAATACTGAAAACTCATATCTGAAGGCGTTAACAGCCTAGGAGTGAACGGGAGAGACAATAAGTAGTTACTGATCCCCACTCACAAATACCAGAGGACGAGCATGTGGAAATCGGAATTAGAGCGAAAAGTCGCAAACACCTATCTTGGAGAAAGTAAAGGAAATACACATTAATAAAGGAAACCATAGAACCTAATATTAGGGCCATTCTGACATTTAAGGTTAAGAATTGGCAGCATAGCTACTCAAACATAAATTACCGAGACTAAGAGTACGATAATCACCGGGTACGAACGCTACGAGTGCACTAAACGAGACATGGGACGACCGCACTCCTAGGAGCTTGTGGGCCTGACAAACTATATTAAGTTAGTTGGGTAAGTAGTAATGTATCAGTATGGTACCCCATGCATGTAAACGAGTAGTGTAAGGACCCAGGAGATAATCAACTCTGTGTCTAAGTCGGCGAATGGAAGCCTGACTAGGTAAACCATGTAACGACGAGAGATATCTTAGTCAAACTAGCAAGGTTAGGAAAATCAAGGATAGCTTAATAATAAAGTGACATAAGGCCGCAACTCCACAGTGGAGGAGTCAGAACATAAGTTTTACGGATTTTGGTAAACGAGGAAACTAAGGCCAATTTAATGGTAATGGCAAGTTGAACTCATGACTGAGAAAAGGAATTGTGGTATTTAAGGAAGTTATATTAGAGAAACCTTTGTGATAATAGATGCTACCAAAAAAGGGGGCACAGAGAGAGTTATACCACGCGCTGAGGGCGCTGCGATGATGTCGCATTAAATAATAATAACCACATGCTCAATCCATAAACGTTAGTATGTTAGTACCAATTAGGTTTGAACAGAAAATGAATACCAAGCTAAAACCCACAGTCGTATTGTATGTTTACAACAGACGAAGGGCAAAAGCGAGCATTACAAGAGATACTCTAAGCTGGAGATTAGATACTCCATGCAAACCGCAATGGCGGATAACCGTCCAATCGACTGGTACATGGTGCGCAACAAGCGACCATTATAATAACTGTTAACCGAATTGTGCAGGTGAGAATCAGAAGGTGGAAGATCAGATAAACAAATGGATTCCCCTAATGGAGAAGAGGGATGAACCATATATGCGGATACTAAAACCAACACACGAGGGATACGAGTTCACACTAGCAAAAGCGGACCTGCAAGGTACCCAAAGAACGAACTCATTCCAGAGGGAAATAACTTGGAGTCATGAGGCGCCAGTTAGATGCGCATATCAGACTCGTCTTGATATTTTAGAGACAACGGTTGCAAGCACTAGATGCTAGAGCATAGCTCGACAACACTTATACCGAAAGTTAGTTCGGTAGGGAGACATGAACTCATGGGAATATACCATGAGCATGTATAGAATTCAGGAGGATTGAATAGAATGGCTAGTCGAAATAATAAGCGTGTGTGACTAACGATACCACGCAGTCAAATAAATTACTCCATTCCCATAATTATGGAAGACCGTGTAGAAAACACCGTCACATGCAGTTGAAACCGACATAAGACTACTACCTAAGAGGGGTAAACTAATCATAAGGTAGTTAGGCATACTGCTTGCGGAGCGAGTGGGCCCATATTGCTTACGTTTGACGTACCTAGCGGGTTTGGGGAAACAAATGCCGTGTTTACATCTCCCGATCAAACCGTATATGAATATACATACACCTAACCAAGATAGACAGTATAACCTGAGGGGCTAAAGCCCGACCCTATAAAAAGAGGTAATGAAATATGTAGCACATTAGTGCACGAATAATTCCACTGGAATGGAACATCTTGAACTTATTACTTCACGATGATATATTCGTAGATTACGTGGGCGTAATCATTTTTAAGGGGGGTAGAGCGATTAAATAATACCGTACGTAGGAGTACGTAGCGTATGGTACACATGCTGCAAACTATTATTGTACGTAGAGTACAAGTATTATGGCTGTGTTATATTACTTGAGGTAATATTGTGATGTATTATGTGTATGAATATATATATATTTTAGTTCGCATTCCTGTGGTGAATAGGAAAGGGAGAACAGATAGAGTGTTCTTATCCTAATTCCGATTATTTATGCAAACGTTGCGAACACTAAACACATAAACGCCTAACTTGTTATCTCCGGTTGAGAGTTCAAGTAGGTCTATCTGGTAGCTTCGGTGGGAGATGGCAAATATTAGGAGTAAAAAGCTCCATACTATATGATTTGTGACTCGGTATGAAACCGATTATTGGAATGCGATGAGTGAGTTGGCATGAGACCGATGTATAACCTAGTGGAGGTAAAACCTCTAGGAATTGTATGAATAATTATAAGTCGATTAGATTAATTACACTAGTTGACTTGTGTATCTATAGAACACAAGGTGGCAAATATCAAGAGGAAACAAGATTAGAAGTGAATAAACAATTGATTGATTGAAATTGACGTGGGAAGTTGAACTTGATCCTGGTCCGATCAAGGGAAACCGAACACAAATTGAGGTGAGAGATAGTTCAACACTGACGCTGACCACGTCGGGGTTAAATGATTCTCGAAACTTCCTACAAGTGGAACAGATATGAATAGAAATTGGAATTTAGGGCGTCACTCGAAGAGCCGTGGACCGTGGAGCCCTTCGTCATTAGACCGGTGTGTCTGCGAGTGACATCACCCAGAGAGCCGTGGACCGCAGAGCCCTTTGTCATTAGACCGGTGTGTCTGTGGGTGACTAAGGAAATAAGGTGATACTGTCCGAGGAGCCGTGGACCGCAGTGTCCTTCGTTATTAAACCGGTGTGTCCGCGGGTAGTAGACGTTGGCTGGGGTTGGGGATCGTCAAGTCCTGGTCTTTAAGACTGCTTCCCTGTGAACTGTCAACGTTAGCTATATGTGCACACATACATGTGGAATGATGTGTGGGTATCCTCGCGAGATACTAACATGTAGATAGGGATGCGCGGAGTATCCCTTGCAAACACCTTTGAGTACTTTATGAGTTTTGCACCTTGTCTAGTGGTGTACCATGAGTTTTGCACCTTGTCTAGTGCTGTGTACCATGAGTTTTGCACCTTGTCTAGTGCGGTGTACTATGAGTTTTGCACCTTGCTTAGTGCTGTTATGAATGAATGTGTCATGATTATTGACTATATGGAATGAGATGGATGCTGTATCAAATGTGATACATAAAGACTAGGTCTGAACGTAGTGGAATGTACTCCCTAGTGATGATCTGTCTGTGATTACTTAGTGGAACTTGATTCCTTAGGTGAACTGTAGATGGGTAAGGACTTCGGGACGAAGTCTCTTTAAGGGGGGTAGACTGAAATACCCCAAACTAATAAAATATGGATTAAATATTTAATCACATTGATTAAGGCCTAAACATGCCTTAAAGGTCAACTGAGAACAATAGTGGTCAACACAAAGCAAAGTGTTGCACCCTTTGACTGTTTAGGGTAAATAAATACCCAAATGAACTTCTTAAGACCTAAGATTTTGTCCTAAGCTTACTAACACATTACTAAACGTGTTACAATTGTTGGACAACACCCCAACACAAAGAACAGGCATTTACATGCTTCAAGGTCAAGTAGGGCAAAAATGTGCTCTAAGAGTACCTTAAAGGTCCAATGACCTCTAAATGATATAAGATTGGATACCATGATTAAATATCATGTAAGGAACACAAAAAACTGTTCTCAAAGAAAACAGAGCTCGGAAACACCCTGCGACTCAAAATGTGCACTGAAATTCCTTAAAGCACGTTTTTCGTCTATGAGCTCTAAGATAATGACTTTTGTCACTGTAAAGACTATAATAAGTTCTTTATAACATTAATGTGACAGTTAGACTATATTATAAAGTTTAAATCAAAGTAAAAATAAAATCAAAGATTGGCAATTTAGTATGAATAGTACCCGAAAATAACACTTAAATACTTAATTTAAGTTAAACCATGGTCAAAGCTCACCCATGGTATTGACCAAGGGCTGCCGACCTCCTTTGGCAATAATACCACTCAATCAACATCTTCAATCAATTAAGACAGCTGTTATAATTAGTCACCTACTACCATTTCAAAAGTAATCAAATAATGACATTAAAAGACAAAACTCACTTATTTCTCACTCACCTTGCTTCCCAGCCGACACCACCTTCCTTCAACCTCCCTTTGGCTCTCCATGTCGTGGCTAGCTCACCCAGAACAGAAGAGAACATCAATTAATCTTGGTAAGCTAATTAAGCCTTGAAATGTTCATTTTCTTCACAATTTCTTCCTCTTTCAATGGAGCAAAGTATCAACCACTTCCATCAATGTTCTTAGGTTTTTTGGAGGTTAAATGGAGGGTGTATCTCGACATTAACAAGGGAAGAAGGTGGAGGAAGCTAATCTTGTCTTTAAGGTATAAAAATGTGCTTTAAGCACATATCTTTTGATTCCCTTAAAATTCGGCTGTGAAACTTTGTTTCTAAGCTTATAATCTTCATCTTAACATACTTATCCAGTTGGTACACCAATAGCTTCGAAGTATGACCAGATCCAAGCCAAAAACACCATTTTAGGCATTTTAAACAAGGTAAAGATTAGCTATCTTCTAATCTGAGTTATACCAGTTTAAAGCTTGGTTTTAGTAGCTCTTTTAACATTCTTTGCCTACTGTAAATACAGGCCGAGATCAACCTTGTATACCTTGGTGTTCTAAGGTAAATTTTACCTTGGAAATTGACATTAAACACTTCTTATGGTTAGATCTTGCTTGGAGACTAATCATGCCTTAATTGCTGTTTGAAAACATGTAAACTAAGCTGTGGAAAATAGATCTCCATACAGCCGTGGCCAAACAAGGCATATACTAGGCAAAAACAAGGTATAAATCACTTAAACCTTCACTTGGCATATTAATATGTGCTTATACATATTTATATAAATTGTGCCGTGAGTGAACAAGGTATTTAAGGTCTTATTTTGACCTTAGGTGATTAAGGAATGGTTTAGTAAATTTTATAACAAATTAATTAGCATAATTGTCAAATTTAAGACATTATGTGGAAAATTGGTAAATAAAGAAAACATATGTGTAAGGGCCGAGAGTTTAAGGCTTTTATGGACATTTATGTGTAATTTATTTTACAAGCCAATGTTTGTAATAAGGCCATGTACTTTAGGCCATTTTATTTGTGCATTTATAAGCTTTTAATTAAGTTTAGGTGCTAAATATGCATTACCGCATATTATTGGGGTTATAGTGTAATTAAATTAAAATTTGGGGGCTATAAAAGGATATAGCCGAAAATTGGAGGTTTAAAGGAGTTTATATAAAATTGTAAGATTATATAAAGTTTTGGGGTTAAATGGTAATTTATGAAAGTTATGGGTGTAAACCGTAATATATAGAAATTAATGGTCAAGGAAATAGTAAGGTGGTCAACCTTGACCATATGGTAGGTTTTGACCAAATTAAATAAGTTAGATAACTTATTTAAGGTTTTATAATAAGTTATGTATTTAATTGTAACAATTTTATAACATATGTGGTGAATATGTTATTACCGAAAATAAAGGGTGTAAAATGGTATTATAAACACCCATGGGCTATTAGGAATTTTTAGAAGTTGATTTGGTTAAATTTGGAATTTATATGAATTATATGAGTATAATGTAAGATATTTCATAAAATAGTTACAAATGGGTAACATATGTGGTGAAACCGAGATTTAGAGAAAGTATAAGGTTAATAATGATATTTATAACCTTTTGGTATAGTTTGGTAATTTTTGGAATTATATATGAAGTTTTATGAAGATATATGTATAATATATAGTTTTGGTGATATTGGAAACTATATGTTATTAGATGGGGTTATCTGGTGAGTATAAGAAGTTAAGTGGTGGAAATTAAATTTAAATAGACTATGGGGTCTGTTCGGTTGTTTTGAGAAATATAACCATGGGTTATAATTATATTAAGGAATAAGGATTATAATATAAGGTATATACTATAAGTATAACAAGGAAATATAATTTGGGGCTGATTTGTAATTATGGGAGTTTGGTGGGAATTAATTAATACCGAGAGTTTTAAGTGCTGTATGGTATTTTATAACAATATATAACTATAGGTTATAATTGTTTTAATGACATAAATGTCAAAATACATGTTATATAACTATAATATAACATTATGTAAAATGTGTGGTGGATTTTGTAAATACTTAAGGAAGGTAGGTGCTGTTCGGAAATATTAACATTTTTGAATGGAATTTATAATATGGTTTTAATGTTATAGGAATTATGACATTTATAATATGAGAGGTATTCATTAAAAAGAATGAATATATATTATAAGGCTTACCATATAATAAATAGTCCTATGATACATATATGTAAATGAATATATGTTATGGTGTAGACAAATGTAATATAGTTCAATAACTATATATTACCATAATTGAGATGTTATGAGATAAAGGGAAGAGAATTATAAACATTAGATATGGAATTCTAATGTTAGGAGTATACATGAAATAACAAGGATCTATATAATTCAAGATATTTTATACACGAATTATACTCCATAAACTTGGAAAAACAAACCTTAGAAAAATAAATACTAAGGTGAGATGCATGATACATGATAAAGAATCATACATGCAATATAGAAACAAACTATATGATGTACAAATATACATTAAGCTACATGCGATAACAAAGTTCAACATCAAGTATATTAATGTGCAATACGAGACTACGCATGTAATGTAACGTTTTTCCAAATCTCGAGTTAAACCGGAAACCCGACAAACGTTGACAGTTAGTAACGGGGGATTAACCGGGAGGTATTAGTAACGGTACGGGGTACTGTAGAGTTATGATTGTTATACGGGATGCTAATCAGTAGCGTTATGTATTGTTTAGACTGTTAGAGACGACACAAGGAGCATAGGATCTTGCTGATTCATACTCCACCGTAATACAATCCGGGTGAACGGTATGTTATTTATGTGGCTTGATTGTCTCTAAGGATTTCCTCAGTTCAGACCTTGTGTGAAAATCTGTGATAAGATTGAATGTCTGCTTGTGTGAATTAATATGCCTGAGTTGTGTATTAATGCTGCTTGGTTATTACTGTTATACGTTAACAGTACCGTTCGTATATATGAACATATTATAAAACGAACTAGCGGCAAAGATGCTATCTTATATGTGTAACATAAGGAACGTAAGTAAAACGTTGTAACATCAGGATAATAAGATATATATATATATTACCTGAGACTTATATACGGAGCATTGGCCTCTTTAACGCCGCTCTCGTATCTAACACCGGATCCCGAGTCGACATACTCAGGATTGGACTAACGACTTTAGTCTGCTGTGTTAGGAAAAATAATAAAACGATGCGATGGTATATATAAGTTATCAAGAGGATGTGGCTCTTGCTGTGAACTGTGATCCATTAACGATACTAGGATACCGTGTGGTAACCGTAAGTATCAGGATAAACTTCCAACGAACTACAGATTGTTCGTAGGACGGAGACTCTACCGCTGGAGTGGCTACTGCCGTGGGTGACCCGCCATAAGAGATGGGTAACTTAGTGACACGTCATTCTAACGAGACGTTGTCCTTAGACATGACTGAACAATTACGAACGACTATATTAACTCGTACATTAGGCGAACATTATTTGGGCTTGCATGCCAAAGACAAGAGTTGATACTCGTTTATGATTCTCGTTGTTTCGCCTTGTTGTTCATTGGTTGTGCTTTGTGGTTATGTGTGGTATGTTGGTGGATTTGTTTGAACGAGCCATTGTGCTCATATTGTGTGTTGTGAACTGGTTGTGTCGAGTCACCGTACTCATGTGTGGATTGCGGTTGGGTGTTTGGTCGAGTGGGTCGCTGAACTCAATTATGAATTATTAAGTGTTTGTTGGAATGGAGTCTCTGTACTCATATAAGCGCTGTAAACGCTTTCAGTGGTTTATTACGATGCGATGTGTGAAGCCGGGGGCTTGTTTGTTATTTGAGTTTACTGCAATATATATTGTTGCCTTACAGTTTTAACATTAAACTATTTGCATGGAAATGAATTGCATGCTCTCGACCAAATAACTGAATGGTCCGGGGGTGCATGACAGTCAGGTAATAACATACTCAGCAGGGGCTGATTCCATACCACAAACTACCATTTTTGCAGGTATGCAACTTCCGGTGTCAGCAAAGAGGGTGACGCACTGGGTAGTTTAATTACAGTTGTTTTGATATGCACTGTTGTATTTCGATACAAACCTAGAAACGTGTATAGGGTTGGGTGTAACACCCCCGAATAAACATCTAGTAGTACAAGCTCCTAGCCTTAATACGAAACAACTATGCAGCGGATTCTCAACATCATCCGGGTGTCACAGACGCCAACCACCCACGTGGTTGACAGACCACATTACCAACGCCAAGTTACGGTCTGCATGATTGGAAACAGCTCTCCACCAAAACTCATATACAATACAAGATACAATTCCAATCACCGAGTGTCTACAATGTAATTACTAAATCATAAATCGAAAAATACAACCCGGGTTTAGTAACAACCCATACACTAACATATTATTCCAAACTCAGAAGTCATACCCAGATGGACTACCCCCCTGATAGTCATCCCGCCTACACTCCGTTGTCATCCAGCTCAATACCTGTAAAAATTTGGTTGTAAAGGACTCAGCAAACTACGCTGAGTATGAACGTGTGTAGCCCGTATGTTACCGGGCCACACGACTACTTGGTCGAATATTATTAAGTCAATTTACATGCTATAATAAAGCAGTAAAACACGCCACATTACATCATAGTATCATACACACTTAAGGTAGTGACACATTAGCAACAACAACCAAACACAACAAGCTGCTAGTAACACAACAGCAATCATGTACATAATAAAACGTGTGCATAGGTATGTAATACCCATGATCCTCACTATGGGATCGTACGAGCGTTGTGTGTTTTCATTTCTCTTCTCTTGTTCCCTTAAAGTGTATTTTCTTTCTCTTTCCTTGCACCAGGTCTGGGGATGTAATTTAGATCCCGTGACCATCTCATGTAGGTGCTAATCTTTCCTTGTTTCTTTAAGGGTTATTTGTGAATTCTCTTATCACCACAATCTGGAGTACATCTTGTCCATAGCTAATCCTCCATTCCCGGATAGCTCTTTCTCTCTCTGTTGTTTTTAAATGTTACTGGCCATTGCCCCGGATACCAAGGGTCCGTCTCCCTATTCTTTTTCCATGTTACTAGCCTCTGCTCCGGATACAAAGGGTCTGTCTCCCTATGCCTCTTAATGCTCTGGTCTTTACCCCGGATACAAAGGGTCCGTCTCCCTATTCCATTTAATGCTCTGGTCTCCACCCCGGATACGAAGGGTCCGTCTCCCTATTCCTTTTTATGCTCTGGTCTCTACCCCGGATACGAAGGGTCCGTCTCCCTATTCCTTTCAATATCATTGGTCTCTACCCCGGATACAAAGGGTCCGTCTCCCTATTCCTCTTTATTTTATTGGTCTTTACCTCGGATACAAAGGGTCCGTCTCCCTATTCATTCTTAACGGGTATTGGCTTATCATCATCATTGATAGTTCGACACCATAGTGGGTGTCATCAGAGGTCCTCTATAGTTAAGAGGAGTTTTCCCTTTTATGTAGTTTCTTTGGTTTGTTTACGAAGTTCGTTGTGTTTCATCTCAAGGATTCATCAACGAGAAAGGACTACACTACTGTGAACGCGCAAGCAATATGCACAATAATAGCAAGCATGTAAGCAAGGAAAATAATCAATCCATTCACATGTGTTACACAAGCTCACAACAGGCAAATAAGCACGGTAAAACAAACATCCGTTTTCATGCATTAGTCTTGTGGTCATAAACAAACAAGGCACACAGCACACAAGCCGTGTAACACGGCAACATACGAACCACACATGTCCATACCTGATTTAGAAGCAAGAGTTGTCTCACACACACACGGGGTCCCGGCTGACGTTCGTTATGGCCCTAACGTTAATTAAAAACGATTTGTCAGTTTATAATTTCATATGATGACCGTTGTGACATTTCTCCTAGTTTATCACATTTTATCGGGGTTGTTCCTTAGGTGAATTCTTTGTTGAATGATCAACTGATATTAGCCCCTAGGATTCTCCAAGTATTAACCTTAAGCCTTAGCTTACTCCTAGGGCATTTACATCGACGTTTTACACGTTACTAAATACTTCTCACTAGCAAAAGTTTTAGAGTATTCTAGGCACTAATATATAACAAGTTATCTAAGACGGGTTTTTTTTTTTATATGTCGAGGAGGTATTCCTACCTTAGCTAAATAGCTATGTTTCAAGTTCATTATCAACACAATAATACTCCTCAGGTATTTATGAAGCTCACTCATACTGAAACTCAAAGGTTTCAAAACTGACATAAGGTTCATATATACAACCTTATCTTATCGCACTTTTAATGTATCAAACGGTGTCTAACCTTTCCAAGGTATTCCCTCCATATAGCTAGGTGTATTAGGTCTGTCCTGGGTTCATTAACAGACTAGCATCACACTCATATACTCCTGTAAAACAGTTAGGCAGAAGCTACAAGTTTTACCGAGATCTGAAATCACTAACAATATATTTCTTCTTGATTCTTGGGTTTTGTTGGCTCAGCTGATGTTTAATCTTCTCACAACACTTTTCTAACCTAGCTGCAGTTATTGGTTATGATTTGGGTTTATTTTTAAACCAACACCACACCTTTAGCACCTCTGGATATTGATCATACAAAGACACAAGTTTCAGAAACTGAAACATCAACCTTGTGCAACTTCCACTAAATCTCTCCTTTTAATGTATTAAACTGCTTTCTACTTCCTCCCAAATTGCTTACTCTCTTAGATAGATATATTAGCAAGGTTATAAGTTCATTTCCAGATCATTTCAACACTCTTATACCCACTGTATTACAGTTATACAGAAACAACAATCTACAGAAAAACTGAAAGCACAGTTTGTATGTCTCTTCTTTAGCATTCCTTTTAGTTCATTAATCTGTTTCCTAATCCACCCAAAACTTTCACCCAACTGGATAAATGTATTAGGGAGGTTTTAAACTAAAAACCAACTTAAAACAACTCTATTAACCACTCTAGAAGTTCATTATACAGAAACAAGTAACTGCAGAAAAGTGCAAATATAGATTCTGTACAGCTCCTCTTCAAGCTTTGTTTTAGGTTATTAATCAGTCTCCAATTCCTTCCAAACTTTTTGCCCAACTAGATAAGTGTATTAGGAAAGTTTTGAACTTAAAAACAACTCAAAACAAGGCTGTTAACACTTCTGAAAACCCATTTTACAGAAATGTAAACTGCAGAAAAACTGTAACTTCTAGTTTTGTACAGCAGCTTTACAAACTCTCTCCTAGTCCATAAATCAGTTTCTAATCTCACCCAAAAATTTTACCCAACTAGCTAAGTATACTAAGAAGGTTTTACACTTAAACACAACCCAAAACAGAACTGTTAAAGCTACTGGAAGTTCATTATACAGAACCAAGAACTGCAGAAAAAAACTGTGAACTCAAGTTTTATACAGCAGCTTTACAACTTTCTTTTGGGTATAAATCAGTTTTTCTAATCTTACCCAAAGTGTTTATAACTTCTCTTAAGTGTATAAGAAGTGTTTAGGCTCATTAACAACTCAATACAACTCCATCAAATCTTTCTGTACAAAGTTTTACAGAACTGAAATCAGAAGTGGTGTATATTTTCTGTTATTGTTTTTCTTTCTATTCCCAAATCTGTTTTTTTTTTTTTTTTTCTGTTTACCTCAACTTGCTTACCCATTTAGTTAGGTGTTCACCCAAGGTTTCTAACTTCTAAACAGATCCATAGCAGCATTACTTATGTTACTGAAACTTCCTTCCAGTACAGAACTCATGGAGGGTAGAGGTTAACAGATTTTTTTTTTCTAAACTAATACTTCCTGCTATGCTTATCGTTATTTGATCCAGATTTCTCATATCTAATATTCTGGCTTCCAAAACAACCGAGATATACCGGAGACACTGCTACCATTTATTAGGATGTTAACCAAGATAAATAAAGAATATATAGATATATGACATGATTAGAATTTAGAGGTGATTTCCCTCCCCTGATTTTTTTTTTCTTAAATTGGAAAAGCAGCAAGAGACTGAACTAGTATCGTTCATCATCTTCGTCACAGACTGCTGTAGAAGAAAACAAAATTGACAAAAGGGTTGGTATGCTACTGCTATGTTTGTTGTTGTTTCATTGATACAGCAGCAACAGATGACGGAAACTGAGACGTAAGGCTCTTACTGTTAACTGATAAGTAATGAGAATTATATTTGATTGATGATTCTAATTGCTGTTTAAGCGTTCTATTTATACAGGTACGCTTTTAGGGAAGTTAAATAATAATTAAAGTAAATCCTAAGTGGCTGATAACTGCCCACTACTACAGCCCACTATCTAATGACTAATTAAAATTAAGCATAATCAGATAAACGTGCGGGAGTGGCACGGTCCCTTGTGGATCTCCTTAGTGGCTCTGCCACGTTCTCCTCTATGTCCGGTACATTGCCCACCCCTTCGGAATCCGCCTTGTCCTCAAGGCGAAAATCGGGGAAGTCCCGTTTGATGTCATCCACAGGTTCCCAAGATGCGTCGTCTGCCGAGAGGCCTGTCCAAGCGATGAGAACGTGAGGTACAAATTTTCCATGGACGAGCTGCTGTCTGAAGCGGAGGGCGCGGTGAGGAGTCACTAACGGGTGGCCATTTGTGAACTCTGGTGGAAGAGTGGCGGTGTGAGCTGGAGGGGGCCCGACGGCGGGTTTAAGGAGCGAAATATGGAACACATTGTGGATCTTTGCGGCGGGAGGAAGCTCGATTTTGTATGCGACCGATCCGACTTTTTCTAGTACCGTGAAAGGGCCAAAGAAGCGCTTAGAGAGCTTGAATGAGGCACGGGTGGCCACGGTGCTTTGTCGATACGGTTGAAGCTTGAGATAGACACGATCTCCCACAGCGAAGGAGTAGTCCCGGCGGTGACGGTCCGCCTTGGCTTTCATGCGCATGCGAGCTTGTGCGATCCGTTGGCGCAGCTGTTGCAAGATGATCGTGCGATCAGTGAGGGTCGTATCCACCGCTGCTATGTCCGTGGAGGCGGGTAGGTAATCCAAGAGGGATGGTGGCGGTCTGCCATAAACAGCCTCGAAGGGCGTAGTACCGGTAGAGGAGTGGGAGCTCGTGTTATATGACCATTCCGCCCAATGTAAATAGGTGGTCCAAGTGGTGGGGCAATCCGCGACATAGCAGCGTAAGTAATCCTCGAGGAGACGATTGACAATTTCCGTTTGTCCGTCGGTTTGCGGGTGGTATGCACTTGACATGGAAAGTGTTGTGCCTTGCAACCGGAATAATTCCTGCCAGAACTGACTAACAAATAATGGGTCACGGTCAGAAATTATGGATGAAGGCATACCATGTAATCTGCAAATTTCCTTGGAGAAGATGGCAGCAACTGTAGCGGCGGTATAGTGTGAACCGAGGGCTAGGAAATGCCCCGCCTTGGACAGCCGATCAACGACCACAAGGATGGTGGTTTTGCCATGCGATGGGGGGAGGTGAGTGATGAAGTCCATGGACAACTCATCCCAAATCTTAGTCGGAATGGGCAAGGGTTGCAGGAGACCCTTTGGGGCTTGGTTGTCGGCCTTGATTTCTTGACAGATAGAACATGTAGAGACCACGTCTTTGACGTCCTGACGGATTCCCGGCCAATTGAAAGCAGTGGTTACTTTGGCTAGTGTCCGAGCAATACCCACGTGACCGCCGGTGGGCGCATAGTGAAATTCTTTGATCAGCAAGTGTCGGAGGGCCGCGGACTCCGGAACAAAGATCCGGTTATGGAAGAAGATCAAGTCGCCGCGAGTGTGGTAGTGGGGAAATTTTTCTGGATGGTTTTGGAGGTCATGGAGGAAGTCGGTGCATTTGGTGGTGATGTGTGCGCGCAGCGCAGAGAGTAGCGCAACGACGGGTCGGGATATAGCTTGGATGGAGGAGAGTTGGCCGTCGTGAAGACGTGAGAGAGCATCGGCGGGGATATTGTCTTTACCGGGTCGGTAGATGATTGTGTAGTCAAATCCTAGTAATTTGGACAGCCATTTTTGTTGCTCTGGGGTTTGTATGATTTGGGAGGAGAGGGAACGGAGACTTTGATGATCGGTAACGATGGTAAAGTGGTTACCTAAGAGATACGGACGCCACTTCTTGACCGCGGTGGTGATGGCCAACATTTCCCGTGAATATGCCGAGGCTGTTTGCATGCGATTGCACAGAGCTTGGCTGAAGTATGCGATGGGGTGACCGTCTTGAGTGAGTACAGCGCCTATGCCGGTCCCGGAAGCATCGGTTTGGACTTGAAATGGCTTGGAGAAGTCCGGGAGGGCGAGAATAGGTGTGGTGGCCAACGCATGCTTCAAGGTCTCAAATGCCGTGGTAGCGTCAGCGCTCCAGTGGAAGGAGTCTTTGCATAGCAACTGAGTAAGAGGCCCGGCAATCGAAGCGAAGTTAGCGACAAAACGGCGATAATAGCCGGCGAGACCGAGAAATCCGCGCAATTGTCGAAGGGAAGAGGGTCGCGGCCATGCTTGGATCGCCTGGATCTTAGCTGGATCTGGGGCGACTCCATTGGGGGTGATGATGTGGCCCAAATACGCCATGGTGGGGGTGCCGAAAATACACTTGGAACCTTTGGCATAATAGGCGTGGGTTTGTAGGAGTTGTAGCACGTGATCCAGGTGTCGGAGATGTGATGTAAGGTCGGGACTGTAGATTAGTATGTCGTCAAAAAAGACCAAGACAAAGCGTCGTAGTACCGGCCGAAAGAGCTCATTCATAGCGGACTGAAATGTGGATGGGGCATTTGTGAGGCCGAATGGCATGACCAAAAATTCGTAGTGACCGTCATGGGTTCTGAATGCAGTCTTGTGGACATCCGGGTCCGCTAGACGGATTTGGTGGTAACCGGCACGTAGGTCGAGCTTCGAGAAGATGGTGGCGCCATGTAGCTCATCCAAAAGCTCGTCAACAGTTGGAATGGGAAAACGGTCCTTAATGGTGACCGCGTTGAGGGCACGATAGTCGACACAGAATCTCCAAGTACCGTCCTTCTTGCGGATGAGTAAGACCGGTGAAGAAAAAGGGCTAGTGCTGGGGCGGATGGTGCCCTCGGCGAGCATGTCCTTGACCAGCTTCTCTATCTCGGTTTTGTGGTGGTGAGGATACCGGTAAGGTCGGACCTGAACCGGAGCTGTATTGGGAAGTATTGGAATATGGTGATCATGAGGTCTGCGCGGTGGAAGACCATGGGGTGGTTCGAAGAGGTGGGGGTAGCGGCCGAGCAGGGTTTGGATCTCTTCCGGTGGTGCGGCCGGGGTGGGTTCTGTGGTGTTGGCTAGTGGGGCAATGGAGATAGCATAGTAGTGGGCCACAGCATTCTGGCGTTGATGGGTCTGGAGGTGCGCATACGTAATGGGCCGGGGCTGAGGATCCTGGATGCCGTGTATGGTATACCATTGGCCGGCCCGTCGGATTTGAAGGACGAGGGCTGTGTAATCGGCGATGAAGGGGCCCAACGCTGAAAGCCATGCACAACCTAAGATCATATCCGCGCCGTGGACCGGAAGAAGGTAGAGGTCGGCATGAAAAGGTTCAGCACCGAGGTGGAAGAGGGTGTCACGGCAGAGGCCTGTTGTCGCCATAGTGTCTCCGTTGCCCACTGTTACGCGTAGGTGGCGGGCGGGTTCGACCGGTAGGTTGAGGTAGGCGGCCCATCGACTCTGTATAAAATTGTGCGAGGAGCCGGAGTCGATCAAGCACATGAGTGGGCGGCCGTTAATGTGCGCGAGAACGCGAATTGTGGACGGCGCGGAGTGCCCTTGGAGTGCGTGGAGGGAGACGGTGGGGATGGCATGGTCCGCTGGTGGTGCAATGTGCTCCTCTTGGGACGGGTCATCCATGGTATCGAAGAACTCTTCGGGGTCAGAAACGGGATCATCCGAGATCAAGCACATCATCGGCGCGGACTTGCAGCGATGCCCCGGGACGAATTTGTCGTCACAATTGTAACATAACCCTTTCTCGCGGCGGATGAGAGCCTCAGCCGGGGTGAGTCGTTTGAAGGCGGGTCGTGTGGCCGGCGGCGGTGTAGGCTGCTGTCGAGGTGTGGGAGTCGGCGAGGGAAGCGCGGCCAAGTTGGGTCGGGGGGTGTAGGGGCGTTGCGGGGGCCTGGTGCATGCGGCGATCTTGTCCTCGATGGATCGGGCAAGGCTGGCGGCCTCATTGATCGTAGCCGGGTGCAGGATGAGAACTTCGCGGCGGATATCGTCCCGCAGGCCGGAGAGGAAGCAGTGTTTGGCGCTGTCATCATTCAAGTGAGGGACTTGTGCTCGCAGTTGTTCGAACGCCTCTAGGTATGTGCGGACTGTGGAAATCTGCGTGAGTTTATAGAGGAGCCCTTCGGCGTTGTCAAATTTAGAGGGCCCGAATCTGTCCTCCAGCGCAGCTTTGAAGGCCGGCCATGCCGTGAAGGGTTGGTGGTGATGTTGGACGGAAAACCAGACTAATGCCGGACCGGCCATGTAGAGGGAGGCGAGATGGAGGCGTTGCTCAGGCGGCGTCTGGTGGTAGTCGAAAAAACGTTCCACTTGAAACAGCCAAGGGACGACGTTGTCGCCATTGAAAAGTGAGATTTCAAGCTTGGGGGTTCTCGGTTGGATGGGCGGTGTGCGTGGTGGTGGTGAGGTGGTGACCTGTTTGGTGAGCTCGGTGATCTGGCCAGCGAGGGCAGTTTGGAGGTGGTGGAATTGTGTGGCGAGGTTTTGCAGTTGCTCATTAGTTTTGCGTTGGCTTTCCTCAAGCGTTTTGAGTCTGGTGCCGTCGGCCATGAGTCCGAGACGATGAAAGCACCAATGAGACGTAAGGCTCTCTTACGTTAACTGATAAGTAATGAGAATTATTTGATTGATGATTCTAATTGTTGTTTAAGCGTTCTATTTATACAGGTACGCTTTTAGGGAAGTTAAATAATAATTAAAGTAAATCCTAAGTGGCTGATAACTGCCCACTACTACAGCCCACTATCTAATGACTAATTAAAATTAAGCATAATCAGATAAACGTGCGGGAGTGGCACGGTCCCTTGTGGATCTCCTTAGTGGCTCTGCCACGTTCTCCTCTATGTCCGGTACAGAAACCCATTCAGCAAGGCAATGTTCAAATATATCTCAGACTACATGATTCTCCATAGCTTAAAGTTTAAGCCCCACTGATAGTTGATTATCCGAGGAATCACACAACAAACATCCCATACTCAGCCATAAGAACATTACCAACACAACCAGCCAAACCGCCAAGAGAATGTGGCAACGGTTTGCAGATGTACAGGAAGGTATAGATGAGTCAAATTGGTATTTTAATACAAGAAGGTTATTATGTAAATCCTACTTGGATGAGGTTAGGTTCAGCAAGCTTGTATTTAATCAACCTAAAACAATCTCAAAGTTCACACATCTAACGTTTCCAAACAAAAAACTCAAACCCACCGCGTCAGTATTATTCAGATTGTTATATTTATATTGACGCTCACCTCCTGAAATTCAGCTCAGCAATAATATTTCCAGTTTGATTATGAAGGGTTAAATATCTCTGCAGCGGCACAACCACCGGAAGAGTGTGAAGCAGAATATGTGTGTTCTTGCCTGTACATTCACATTGCAGAAAGAAGAAGAAGGTAGTTTAATGGTCAGAGGAATAAGGTATCACCAATCCTGGAGTGAAGTATTTCCATAGTTCGTACTTAATTTATTTATTAGCTGTAAAAACGGTTATACCACCAGGACTTGTGCAGATGTTTAGTGAGTTTACCTTGGACAGTTTTTCTAATGCGATTTGAACAAGTTGTTGCGCTAGGCCTTGTAAAGCACATTCCGTTGCTGAAAAGCTACAGAGGAGGAAGTTACCACTCTATTCTCGGTCAACAAACAGAGGGAATTAAGGGACTTCAAGCAACAAAGATTTCTCTGGTTTCATGGCCTCACCTGCGGGAGTTCCTGGGGAGAATTTTATTCCTGAATTTCCAGAGATGGTTCTAGCTGATCTTCATGCCAGGTTCATGAGTGAGAAGTGCAGGAGGTTCGAGGGACTTGAGTGAGGACCTGGACTGCATCAACAGAGGGAAAAAAAAAAAAGAAGTGCAGCTCGGTTGTTTATTAATTCATCCGCTGGTTACTACTGATTTCTATGGCGTGGGGGTTTGGACTGATATGCTTGACCACTTTTACTGAAGCCAAGGAGATTGAAGTGAGCTTCGGTATCTACTAAGGCATGGCATGCAGGGCAAGAGGATAGAACAGTTGGACAGAAGGATTAATCGCAGAACAGATAGTAGAGGGACTGACACAAGGAATTGATTAACGTTAATGGGTGTAAGTTCCAAAGGAAACTTTTGTGAAAGTTTGGGCGCTTGCACTTCCAGGTAAGTGGCAGACCTCTTGTTTATTATCCTAGCACCAGAAATCGGTAGTGGAGCGTGGTAAACCTGTCCCGAGTTGTGGGCAGCATCATACATCAGAGAGGAATGTTGGAATCAGAAATGAAACTTTCGAGAATCAGCAACGACTTGCTGTCTGTTGCCTTGTTATTATTGGCTCGTGGTGTTGGAGAAATCGTGCGAGACAGGGAATCAGTAAGGGACTAGTTTGTGTCTGCTGTCATGATATGGAAACGCTAATAGCATGCTCGAGTGTGGCTGGAATTTTCCTCCCTGTTTTATAGTATGGAGTGGGATGTACAGGACTTGATTTCCTTTACGTTTTTTTGTTGTTGTTGTTCCATCTGGTACTGGATCGAGGAAGGAGACAGTACTCCAGAGATTGTTCCTCTTTTACTTGTAGCTACCTAGTAGTTATATTACTAGTTTTAATTCGTTGGTAATTATTACTGAATTCGAGCATAGCTCAACTGGTAAAGACGTTCACTTGCCATACGAGAGGTACGGGGTTTGAACCTCAACGGGAGTGTATTTGCTCTTTTTTCTTTCTTCTTTTTTTTTTGTATAAGCTATACACATGTCTATTTATATTTATATGCAAGACTATATATTATATCGTGTTATTATTGTTGTTTTTTTTTGTTACGAAGTTACGCGACGTTATTATTACTTATTACAACGTTACAATATCGTAACGTTACGTACATGCATAAGTACGTGATTATATTATTATGTAACGTCGTCACGCTTCCGGACACGTATACACTAAATTTAATTGTTCACACATCGTTTTATGTCCGACTTATATAACGTGTTATTTTCGGATAATCCCGTCGCGTTTTAGTTGTATGATCATGAAGGTTACTCATAGTTAAATTTAACCTTCACGAATTTGGACTGTTAATTATTCGGGGTATTTTAGCCTACCCCCCTTAAAGGAACTTCGTCCCGAAGTTGTTATTTCCTTAACTGATGTTTTCCATTCTTATTAATCCTAGGGATCAAGTCCCGCCTTCATTCGCGATAACCAAAGGATTAAGTCTCCTATATTATAATTCTCAGTGCTTATATGCACTATGCCGCCCTAGTGGCTTCACACACAAATTCTCATAGCGTATTTGCTCTTTTTTCTTTCTTCTTTTTTTTTTGTATAAGCTATACATATGTCTATTTATATTTATATGCAAGACTATATATTATATCGTGTTATTATTGTTGTTTTTTTTTGTTACGAAGTTACGCGACGTTATTATTACTTATTACAACGTTACAATATCGTAACGTTACGTACATGCATAAGTACGTGATTATATTATTATGTAACGTCGTCACGCTTCCGGACACGTATACACTAAATTTAATTGTTCACACATCGTTTTATGTCCGACTTATATAACGTGTTATTTTCGGATAATCCCGTCGTGTTTTAGTTGTATGATCATGAAGGTTACTCATAGTTAAATTTAACCTTCATGAATTTGGACTGTTAATTATTCGGGGTATTTCAGCCTACCCCCCTTAAAGGAACTTCGTCCCGAAGTTGTTATTTCCTTAACTGATGTTTTCCATTCTTATTAATCCTAGGGATCAAGTCCCGCCTTCATTCGCGATAACCAAAGGATTAAGTCTCTTATATTATAATTCTCAGTGCTTATATGCACTATGCCGCCCTAGTGGCTTCACACACAAATTCTCATAGCAATGTATATATAACACGCTGAGGTGCAGATCACAGGTACACAACATTCATTCATAGCAAGGTGTACATACAATGCAATACACACACAATTCTGCGCAATTCATTCATAGCAAGGTGTACATACAATGCAATACACACACAATTTTGTGCAATTCATACACACCGACCTACCAACCAACGTGTGGTTGTAGGAATACACATAGTGAAAGGGTCAGGTCCCAAATTCGTTCCCCCTAACCAAGGGATCATGTCCCGTAAATTCCACAATTCTATTTCAACATTTGTGCTTATAAGCACTACGCCACATTTGTGGCTTCACCCAGTTATCAATAATATTTTGATGTACCAATAATATTTATGTACTACACTCATATCAACCAGGTGAACAAGTCATTCATTCATGACTTCCATGCATTCAAACCAATCCACACACAGTTCACAAACATAGCAACCAAAACAACACCATAAAACGAGCAATAACCCAGTAGAAGCGCAACGCGCCTACCCCCCTTAAAAATGGATTACGCCCACGTAATCCCTATTATACCCTCCTAGAGCCTTGGTTCAAGATGTTCAATTCTCATTGAGCATTCTAGTTCCTATGCAATGCAACTCACAATATATTCTCATCAAAGGTCTTGACCATGTTACGGGTTTAGTTCCTGTATTAAAAGGCTCTTATCGGTATCCGTACCGATCTAGAAATGGATTCGGGTTTAGGCTCTCTAGGTTTAAGGTATTGGGCGATAGATCACTTGTTATTCCACAGGGTAATGGGGGATACGGTCCACCAGCTTCTACTGTGCTACTCTGATTACTTCGGGTTTAGTTTCCCCTTTCTATACTCAGGAGGCCTTCTAGGCTTATATTGATATATTCTCTGTAGTAACGATTTAGTTCTTATTATTTCTCAATGTTATAATCATGTCATTGTTATAACAACATGTTTATTTTGTATAGTCGATCGTAATTGTACGTCGACGGTTAGTTTACTCTCGGGCATTTTTACTTATTTTATAGCTTGATTTGTACCGCCAGCTTAGACTTTTCTTCGTCTTTAAGTAACCCTTATTTCTCAGTCCAATTATGGCATTGCCACTGTTGGTTGACTTCAATTAGTTTCAGTCGGAAGGTTACCGAATTATGTGTGTTAGAAGTTCCTATGATTGTAAACTGTTGACTACTCCCGGTTACATATTGCACTTGATTGCGATAGTATGTATTTTATGTGGTAACTTTTAGGTTATCAGTAACATCACACTATTTCAAATCCTCACATATTTGTATACTCATGTGTTTATCCTCGAATGTTCGAGCCATGTATCCATGTATTCTAGGTGGTTTCAACACCGCTTCCTTTGCATTTTTACTTATCCAACTTATAAACTTTCACTTAATTAACTGTAGTTTATGTGTCCACTTGTAGGGGGTTTCAAGAATCATCCCACACTGACGTGATCAGCGTAAGTGTTGGACTACCTTTTTCACCCCAATTTGTGCGTAGTGTCCCTTGACCTGGCCAGGGTCAAGTTTAACTTTGCACGTCCGATTTAAACGGTCAAACAATCATTTACGTTTGACATTTTATCCCGTTTCCATTTTAATATATATATATATATATTCCCTGGGTCTCGTGACCCTTCTGTTACTTTCACATTATTATTCTTTGTTCACCGGTGGTAGAAACAAAGGTGAATGACCAGTTGTGGTCACCAGTTTCAGCTGTCTGTTATTGAGAGACTTAGAAGAATAATTGAATAAAAGAAGAAGGAAGGAGGTGGTATTGTGTTTGTAACACCCCAACCGCTAATCCTTCCATTATCCTCTAATCCTTCCCATAGTTGCCTTACTCGCAGCGGAATACTTACCTACTCCCGGCGGGTGATACAATGCCGTTAACCATCCAAGGTTAACAAGGCTACTACTACTTACCGTATCGGTCTGACGATTAGAATGAATACGTACATACTACATACTTTACAATACCAAATACTTAGCTTACATTTGATTACCGAGTATACCGAATATATGAATTACATTCCATGTCTACTTCCCAAAGATGATGAGTTTATACAACTACTCCTTCCTAACCAATCAAGAATTCAATATCCCAAAAAGGTGTACCACATGGTACACCGGCTTCCCAAAAGCTCTAGCCGTGTACAACTCGGTACACTATTCCAATTCCTACTAACTACTCCAAAAAGAATTACATGCGGCCCTTACTCTACCTTCACGCCTCGCGGGTACCTGTGGAGTAAAAACATTCCCCCTAGGGGGTCAGCTTACGCTGCATATGATAACCGCATACCCCGCGTACTAGCGAGGGTACGCCAACTATTTGGTCGGGTACATGCGGTTCGTTTCATTCATACATACATACATGCTTTATACAATACAATACAATACATTCATTTTACCAAGCATACATACATACAATGCATACAAGGAATACAATACAAGTCATTCATTCATACTTACCATACTCACCGCATCACGGAGATACAATTCTCCAATACATACAAGGTCTTGTTAGCCTTATTACACACCGGGTTAATCGGGTGTTCAATACTTTTACTCCGGGTCAATGACTTACAATAGTCAAGACCAATACAAATACAATACATACTTTTTACATACTTTACTTCCAGTTAAGTCGGTATGACCTCCGGGCAGGGAATACTACTTCCCACCACCGGGCTTTAGGGTGGCCCACTAATCCAGGATGCTACCCATACAAAGGGAATTGGTCCAAGGAAAAGATCATAGCCAGGATTCGGTTCCAACCTCTTGTGGTTCCTTATCCTCACGCGTGGCCGAAACTATATCGGGCTTCTACTCATTCCATTTTACTCATTACTCAAGTTAGGAGTTAGGTTGTTAGGAATTAGTAGAAGTCCATACTTACTTCCATACATACATACATTCACAAGTACTCATACTTACACATACACTTCATTTCCATTCATACATTTCATGAATTATACAAACTAAATGTTCAAGAGCATAAACAAGAACAATATAGTTCAAACACATATAAGTGCAATATAAATCCGATTCATGCATTTATCTTGTTGGTGATCACATAAGCACACAAATCGGGGTAACCAAGTTAGGATACAGGGCATGAGGAAATCATACGTTCACCGTCGAATACGTTCTACCGGTTCCTTTGGAGATCAACGATTTGATTCCTATACATACATGAAGTGGTATGATCAATGATCTATTATTGATCTAACTTACTCCCTCATTGATACTTTCAATGTATACTTACTACTTCTTTACATTCATAATTTGTTATAAAACCATTCTTTCTTTGCTACCTCAAAAACTTGTTTTCTACACACTTACTTACTTCCTTACCATTATTACTTTCATCAATGGTGTATTACTACATATATATGCATATAGGATATATAGGTATATATATATATGATTACTATAGTCATATAATTAAAATTTTTTTTGTAAGTGTTTGGGCCGTCCGACCCACCGTCACCCAACCCTGGTCGGACCATTCCAGTAGGTTTTCGTCCTCTGAAATTACTCCCGTCCGACCCAGCACTATTCCGTCCAACCATACCAACCCTCTGGGTCGGACCAATTCCAGAAGGTTTCGATTTTGTCATCCAGGTCATGTCCGACCCGTCCGACCCAACCTCTGGGTCGGACGAAGTCAGAAACTTCGATGGAGAAATTTCGCCCGTCCGACCCACGTCCGACTCACGGCCCTGGGTCGGACCATTCCAGAAGGATTTTCCGTTGTTTTTCAAGGCCCGTCCGACCCACGTCCGACTCACGGCTCTGGGTCGGACGGTTCCAGAAGGTTTGATTCTCGTTATTTAAGCCATGTCCGACCCACGTCCGATCCAGGCGCTGGGTCGGACGGTTCCAGAACATTGCTACAGATTTGTTTTTCTTTCCCAATTCACCCATTGCTTCCCTACTCTTCCTACATGCATCCTAACATGATTTAGCACTAATTAAACACTCTAAATCACCATAATTCATCCACCAAACTTACTACTCAATCCTTACATTTACTTCCACATTTTCCTCATTACATTTTCAACACTTATACTAGTTTCCTCACACTTATGCTACAGATTTTGTTTCTTCTTTCTATGCTACAGATTTTTACCTTAACCCTTACACTTCATACTCCTTCAACTAATGCTACTCCTAGCATCCAAAAATGCATTATCTACACTCTAGTTTCCTTCCTTTACAACCTCATTTCCAATCTGTTACAACTACTAAAGCAACTCCATTAAAACTCTCTAACTACTTCCTCTTTTTACACAAGCTAAGTCCTCTCATTTCTACACAAAATTTTGACATGGTTCCCCTAATTTCTAACATTCTCCACACACTTTCAGCTCGCAATTTCACATTCTCACAACCGTTACACAATACATTATACTCACATTCTAACACTACTACAACAATATAAAATTCTGCACACATACACATACTACCCAAGGTTTTCCCAAGTTTATAACTTCATTTAAAATACTTCAAAACTGTTTACATTATCCATTCTCAATACACTACCACATTGCTACTACTTATTACTCAATTCCATTACTCATTTCACTACTCCAAAAAACTGCTACAATGCAATACACACTAACCCAGGTAAGAGCATTACCTGACTCTGCTAGTTTCTTCTTTCCTTTCCTCTTCTTCTTTCCTCTTTCTTTCTCCTTGCTCTCGGTTTCAATGAGGTTCACACGCCAAGTGCTACAACCCATACCAATCACAATACCAATTTAGATCCATTTTTACTAACCCTAGAATTTAAGTTTTAGGGTTTAGGAAAAGAGTGTTACCTTCCATGAGTAGATGAAGTTCTGACTAGTGAAAGAACAAGATTTCTAGCCCAACAAAGGAGCCAAATCGGCTGGAACAAGGAAGGCCAAGAGTTCAAAAACTGAAATTCTTAAAAAGAAAATGCTAATGAGAGCTCAGAAACAATGGATTTTCGAACTTCTTTTTACCTCAAGATGATAAGGAGGTGAAGGTGCTCCTAATGTGGACTGAATCTTCAAATGGTGAGAAACCCCAAAAACGAAAATGGTCTTTTTCGATTTTTGGAAAGATGGAAGTGCTCTCCTTGCCAAGGGGGTTCTAGTGGTGTGATTTTTATTGCATTTGGAGGTGGTTTGGTCACTCAAAAAGAGGAAAGAAATGAAGAGTTTTGTGGGTTCTTCATTCTTCCATGGCTGTCGCAGGAGAAGGAAGGGAATAGAGAAAAGAGAGAATAGAAAGGAGGGGGACACGTGAGAGAGCAAGGGGGAGTAGGAGAGAGACTCCCTTTCTTTTCTTTCTTGTCTTTATTTACTTGGTTTGTCTTTTAGCACATAACAAGGAAATAAAGAGAGTGGGGGAGACTAGCTGGCCGGCTCACATGTGCACACACACACCCAATTTAGATTTTTATTTGCAAAGTGGACACACTAACTTTGTTTATTTTACTCTTACCCCACAACTCACCGGTTGTTACAGTTTTCACTAACCGGTACCCTTTTCCGGAATTTTCCTCGTTTAACTAATTTTATTGGTTCTAAAAGCTTCACTAATATTTATTAGGACTGTTTAGTTGACCAAAATTGTACGAGTCTGTTTGACCCGCTTAAAGTCACGTTTTCCCGGTTTCCTCGAAAAACGCGCTTTAAGGTTCGTTTATGCTTTTAACCCATTTTAAAGGTCCGTTTCTTCGGGATGTGTTCCTCATCATATTTTATTTAGTGTAATTAAGCTTTTAAAAATATAATCAGCCTAATTAATCACTGTTTTTAATTACGGGGTATTTCAGTGTTTCTCCGGTAATGCAGAGGATGAAGAGAAACGTGAGAAGGAGTAGGGAATTTATTGAATTCCGTAATATTATACTTTAGTGTTAAAATTGTGTCATGCTTCGTTAAGCAATCATAGGTTGTACCAATTTTATGTGTAATTTTGTCTTGAACTATAGTCTCTTATTCCATTGTGTTACGAGAGGATTTCTTAAATTACCCTCTCAAGTGTTCGAATTGCAGAATTTATCTCAATCCCAATCTTGGCTTAATTATTTGCTTATTTGAGCTTTATTTATTTCACACATTATAGGGTATTTCGGTTCTCTTCGCCTGTGAGGTAGGGTCCTATCGACTGCTAAGCATGTCGACCCAAGTTGCCACTAAAATTGGTCTCTCTACGGGTATTATTCTTTTGTCAACGTCTTTTGTATAATATAGTCTTTTCTTCACGGGTTGATTTTATGACATTAAGTAGATGCCAGATCGGGTTTTCCCGAGTTAGAGGAGGCTTTCTACCTCTCTGGCGTTCTTTCCCTGAGTTTTAAGAAAATTATGGGTGTGGAGTTTGGGCGTAAGTGTTTGCTAAGTATCCAGTATCACTGGGGAAGAACCCTAACTAACGCGCCTCACGTACTACCCACAACCCTTAACCCGCTATCAGAATTCCTACTTTAAGGTTTTCCTATACTCGGTACTTCTCTGTTCCAGTCATCAGAGCGTAACTACGCTCTGATACCACTTTCTGTAACACCCCGAATAAACATCTAGTTAGTACAACAAGCTCCTAGCCTTAATACGAACAACTATGCAGCGGATTCTCAACATCATCCGGGTGTCACAGACGCAACCACCCACGTGGTTGACAGACCACATTACCAACGCCAAGTTACAGTCTGCATGACTGGAACAAGCTCTCCCACCATCTCTATACTACAATTCCAATTACCGAGTGTCTACAATGTAATTACTAAATCATAATCAAAAAATACACCCGAGTTTAGTAACAACCCATACACTAACATATTATTCCAAACTCCGAAGTCATACCCAGATGGACTACCCCCCTGATAGTGCAAACGATAAATTGACCTATTAAATACCAAGAAATAATCTTAGAGAATAATAAATCAGAAAACCGTCAGGTTGCAAATCCTGGTTATTGTAGTAGAGTTTATGGGAACCAGTATCGAACCGTGGGACTATGTGACAATTATCTAGACTTAGCAAAGGTTATAAATTGAGGGGGAATTTTTGTTTTGTTCTAAACTGTGAATTAATAATAATCAACAAGAATTTAAATAACAGCTAAATTAAAATAACAGAATATTAAAAGTGGTTGTGAATATGGAAGAATGGACTCTGGTTCAGGTTTTACTCGTTTGATTAATTATGCTATTCTACCAGTTTAATTAAGAATAATTTGGCAAATTCCTTTTATAGTCTTTAGATTTAAATCCTAATTCTAATGACCTCGTTTACCAGAACATGCAAGGTTTGATTTAAACTCAGGCAAAACACATGTAAACGGCTAGTTAAAAGGAATATAATTTTGCATCTGAAATACTAGATTTATTCAATCAGAATAAGTTTTTCCACAGACATAACAATTAATATGACCTATCTATTTATCACGGATCTGATCAAAATAGATTTCGTAAAGCAATTTAATAAACTCATGTACTTTATTAAAAAGCGAGATAATAACATTAATCGTATCAAATTATAATTAACTTAAACCGGTAAAATAAAGTGCACAATTAAAACAAACTAATAATAACCATCTCCCAGAGTATAGATAATCTAACCGGACATGTTAATAAATGAGCAGAGTTAAGAGTAAAAGAAATCATCTGTTCGCTGACTCCTGCTCCGTTATTCTGACAGACCGGAATAGAATTGAGGCGGATGATAATATATGGAGAATGGTCGAGCGTGGGTTTTGTGGTGGTGGTCGAGTGATTTGTGAATTGTGAATGGATGTGTACGTAAGTGAATTGTTTGTGAAATGGAAAAGGTGAAGGTGGGGGCGATGATAGTATGGTGTCGTGATTTTGTGAATGGGTTTGTGAATGGAGTGAAGCAAATTGGATCGTAGGTGAATGACTGGATGATGGACGATTAATGGACAATTTGAGCAGAGTGATTTGCAGCTCTATTTATAAATACGTGGAACGGGATGCAGACAAGGAGATGAGCGGCGCAGTAGTCAAAGGCGGTGGAGTTGATATGCAGATCAGGAAAAATTGCTGTCAGAGATTTCATCGGGGGCAGAGCAATTGATTGCAGAGTCACGCGTGCAGAAATTAAGGTGGGCGTAGCAATTAATGAAGTAGCAGTTCGAATGCGGCGCCCATCTGAGAAGAAAACTGTTCGAAATTCTGTTCTGGCGTGCGCATGTATGCATGTCCGCCAGGCGGTCCTGCCTCTCTTGTCCGCTCGAAATCAGGCGGTTGTCTCTATTGCTTCCGCCTCCTTAACATGCGGTCGCATGTGTCTCGTCCCTCTTTGTAGGCGGTACTCTCTGTTTGTCCGCCTCGCGGTCGCATGTGTGGTGACCGCCAAATGAGGCGGTAGCCTCTGGTGTCCGCTTGATGTACCGCTAACAAGAGGCGTTGTACCACTCTTGTCCGCCAGTGGTACCGCCTGGTTTAGGCGGTTGTACCACTCTTGTCCGCCAGTTTTGCGGATGTACATATATATATATAACTCCAATCTTGAATCGGCTCCAGATTCTTCGTTATAAGTCCGTTTGACCGCCGTTTGTTGCGTTGGAAAGCTCGTGAGGAGAACTATGCATTTCTGTCATTATTTCCTGATTTTATCATATAAATTGGAATTAGTTCCTACCCAAAGTAAGAGTTACAAAAAGCATAGGATAAGTGTGAGAAGGTGCGTAAAAAGTTACATAAATAATGACCAAGCACCTATAAAACTATATAAATTTCACACTTATCAAATCACCCCACACTTAGCTCTTTGCTTGTCCTCAAGCAAAACTCTCAAACACGAGTTCAAGTCAAGCGAATGAAACTCAACTCAAAAGGAAGGACACAAAGAAAGATTATTAGTTTTACCAATACAGGGGCATTTTTTCTTTTTCATAAAACAAGAAGTCATTCAAAGCTAATAATAGAGAAACAAAACCATAAGAACCTCGCCTTTAGCAATGAGCCAATCCACCTTTACATTCTCAAACCGTTAGAACGACAAGGGGCATGAAGTAAGATCTTATTCCATCATACCTTTCAATGCCACATACTCTTGATCCATAGAGAAGATTATTTTTTTTTTCATTTAGCACAATGATTGCACATTTTTTAATTTAAGCGCTTTTAAGTTCTTTCACCACAGACTTTTCTCTCCACCCATGTAACGGCTTTGGGTCAACTATCCCAGATCACAAGGATCTTAGGTAGCTAGGTGATGAGGCACCCCAAAGGACTTAATAACCAAGTGGACGAGGCCTGACTTTGGATCAGAATTAAAATTAAGCATGCTTAGGATCAGCGGAGTACCTTGCCTTGTTCTTTTTCCAACCATTTCAATCCAGACATTCCAAGGCTCAAGGCTAAAAACAGGGTTCAGATGGTGAGTATTCTCAATCATTTTAGTATCAATAGAACATAGACTTCATTTTTAATCAATTAAAACCAGAAAAATTTAAAAATTTTGCACCCCATTATCAGCTAACCAATTATTCCTCTCTATGGCTTCCTTCCAAGTTGAGCAACACAGCAGGAGTCAAACAAATGCAAGAGAAAAGAGCTCAAAGATAACAAAAGATAAGCTACGAAGGAGGTTACCCCACCCCACACTTAGAGTGAAGCAATGTCCTCATTGCTGGAAGATTAATATTGTGCAAGCAATCCAACGGGAAACAAAAGTAAGACATATAGTAGTTCAGAGGGGAGTATGTGTAACAGTAAAGAGTGAAAAGGATTTAGAATACTCCCCAGAGTCCGTTCACGGTGTGTTGCACGGTCCACCCCACACTTGAGTTCAGCTGTAGAATTGCGCAAATGTGCCTGGAAAGAATTTTCTAAAGCCAGAAGAACTCAAGTTATTACTGCCTCATGTGCTGCCACTCCTTAATGAAGAAAAAAAAATAAGACTAATAACATTTTTTTTTTTAATATTAGATAAATTATTGAAGCACACAGAAAACTGTAAAGTAAATGTAAGTTAAGAAAAAATAGAGAATTCTTCCTGTAATTGAAAATAAGTGGTGGGTTGCCTCCCACCAAGCTGCTCTGTTTTATAGTCTCAAGCTAGACTCATAAGTCCGATTAATTAGAAGAGGAAGAGGAGTGGGGAAGGGGTCCCACAACTTCCTAGAACTAAGTTGCGCAGCTTTCGGAACTTATGTTTTAACCGCCATGGGAGAGACCTCTTTTTAGGTGGCGCCGACTCTGAAACAGGGGAAGAGAGGTCCTGCTGTACCTGGACAAAAGAAACTCCAAGCAAGTTAGTAGAAACATCAGCAGGACAAGTATACCTTTTCAGTCGGGCCCCATTAACTTTGAAGGTTTCACCCTTCTTGTTTTCCAGTTCGTAGGCTCCAAATGAAGTAACCCCTACCACCGTAAATGGTCCTGCCCAATGAGATTTAAGCTTTCCTGGAAAGATCTTCAATCTAGAATTGTAGAGGAGCACCCAATCTCCAACTTTGAAGTCACGTTTCTTGATCATTTGATCGTGGAGTTTCTTGGTGCGCTCCTTGTAGATTCGAGCACTGTTGTAAGCTTTATCTCTTAGTTCTTCAAGCTCTGAAAGCTGAAATTTGCGTTTCTCACCAGCAGCAAGTATGTCAAAGTTCAGGGCCTTAAGTGCCCAGTACGCCTTATGCTCCAACTCAACAGGTAGATGGCAAGATTTCCCATATACCAGCCTAAAAGGAGACATCCCGATGGGTGTCTTGAATGCTGTCCTGTAGGCCCAGAGAGCGTCATCTAACCGTAGAGACCAGTCCTTCTTGAAGAGTTTACTGTCTTCTGGAGAATCCACTTCAACTCTCGATTGGATACTTCAGCTTGTCCATTTGTTTGTGGGTGATATGGTAGTGCAACCTTATGACGTACTCCGTACTTAGCCAGCAAGGCATCGAATGAACGGTTGCAAAAATGTGATCCCCCATCACTGATAATTGCTCGTGGAACTCCGAAGCGAGTGAAGATGTGCTTTTTGATAAACTTGACACGGTCTTTGAATCAGCATTCTGGCATGGTATGGCTTCAACCCACTTGGACACATAGTCCACTGCTACCAGAATGTATTGATAACCTTGTGAAGAGGGAAATGGCCCCATAAAATCGATACCCCAACAGTCAAAAAGTTCGACTTCCAAAATGCTTTGCTGAGGCATCTCATGTCGCCTTGAAGTATTGCCCATGCGCTGACAGCTATCACAACTAGCCACAAAGGTTTGGCAGTCTTTATGGAGTGTGGGCCAATAGAATCCGGACTCCAAAACCTTGGCTGCCGTCCGATGGGATCCATGATGGCCTCCAGCTTCTCTGGAGTGACAAAACTCCAAACACTAGGTACCTCATCATCAGGGAGACACCTGCGAATTAAGCTATCTGCACACACTCGAAACAAGTGAGGGTCTTCCCAGATATAATGGCGTGAGTCAGAAAGGAATTTCTTTTTCTGAGCATATGATAATCATGAGGAACAACTCCAGAAACAAGAAAATTAGCCATATCAGCATACCATGGCTCTTGCACCTTTTTCAAACTGAAGACGGCTTCATCGGGAAAAATTCATTAATAGGAATACCGTCGTCAGGAGTTACCATCCTAGAGAGATGGTCAGCAACAACATTCAGTTTACCACTCTTGTCCCTCACTTCTATATCGAATTCCTGTAAAAGAAGAATCCAACGTAGCAAGCGAGGCTTGGCCTCTTTCTTGGCAAACAAATATTTAAGAGCAGAGTGGTCAGTGTGGATAATCACTTTACTTCCCCATAAATATGATCGAAATCTATCTAAGGAGAAGACCACTGCTAGGAGCTCTTTCTCAGTTGTTGTGTAGTTTCTCTGGGCATCATCTAGAGTTTTGCTGGCATAAGCAATAACTCTTAACACCTTATCTTTCTTTTGGCACAGGGCTGCACCTACTGCAAAGTCACTAGCATCACACATTATTTCAAATGGCGATGACCAGTCAGGAGAAACAACGATAGGGGCAGCTACCAATTTTTGCTTAATTAAATTAAAAGCAGAAATACAATCTTCAGAAAATATAAATGAAACATCTTTCATTAGCATCAGTCAAAGGTTTAGCAATTTTAGAGAAGTCTTGAATAAACCTTCGATAGAAACCAGCATGCCCAAGAAACGATCTTACTTCCTTTACACAAGTGGGAGCTGGTAGCTTCTCTATCACTTCGACTTTTGCTTTGTCAACCTCAATCCCTTTAGCAGACACCTTGTGGCCGAGCACTATCCCATCCTTTACCATAAAATGGCATTTCTCCCAGTTGAGAACTAGGTTGGTCTCTTCGCACCGTCCAAGGATAAGATCAAGCTGTGCTAGACAAACATCAAAATCAGAGCCATAGACAGAAAAATCGTCCATAAATACCTCTATACTCTGCTCAATGAAGTCTGCAAAGATGGCCTGCATGCATCGCTGGAAAGTGGCAGGGGCATTGCATAAACCAAAGGGCATTCTTTTGTATGCAAAGGTACCAAATGGACAAGTAAAGGTAGTCTTGTCCTGGTCCTCAGGTGCAATAGGAATTTGAAAGTACCCTGAAAAACCATCTAAAAAACAGTAATATTCCTGCCCAGCCAATCTTTCGAGCATTTGATCAATAAAGGGGAGTGGGAAATGATCTTTCCTGGTGGCTGAATTCAAACGCCTATAATCTATACACATACGCCATCTAGTGATCTTTCTTTGGGGAATGGACTCACCTTTGTCGTTTATAACAGCTTCAAAACCTCCTTTCTTAGGAACTACCTGTACAGGACTTACCCATGTGCTGTCCGATATAGGGTAAATGATCCCAGCGTCCAGAAGCTTCAACACTTCCGTCTTGACCACTTCCTTCATGTTAGGGTTGAGCCGACGCTGGGGTTGTCTGACAGGTTTGTAATCTTCCTCCATATAGATACGATGTGTACAGAAGGCCGGGTTGATACCTTTGATATCAGCTAGAGTCCATCCGATGGCTCTCTATGTCTGCTCAGAACTTCAAGTACCTGCTTTCTTGCCCAGAGTCAAAGAAGATGAAACAATGCAGGCAAGTATTATCATTAGCTAAAAGCAGTACTTGAGATTAGAGGGGAGCTCCTTAAGCTCAAGTACTGGAGGTTGCTCTATAGAAGAACAGGTCTTTGGATTTCATTATTAAGTCTCTCCAAAGGGGGCGATAGGCTTGAAAACCTGGTTTTCCTCTCTCTACATGTGCCAGAGCTGTATTAACATCCATATTAAGAGTTTTATCCTCAACAGAAGATATAAGAATATGTTCTAAAGGTTCAAATCTGCAAAAGTGAGGAAGTATAGAATAAATCTCATCATCAGTAGAAAAGTTCACAACCTCGCCATTCCTCATCTTGCATACTTACCGGCATAACTGAATGAGCTGAAGTAGAACTTAACTTCATCATCTTTTCATATCAAACTCTATCTTCTCATCTCCGTACCTCAAGGTGATTCTGCATCATGCACGTCAATGACCGCCTTGGCAGTACTTAGAAAGGACGACCCAAATGAGTGGACTCCACATCATCATCTATGTTTAAACAACAAATCCGCAGGAAAGATGAAGCGGTCAACTCCCACTCCCACTACAAGATCTCTCACAATTCCCATCGGTTTTATCTCGGATCTGTCGGCTACTGGAGTTTAAAAGGGACTGGGTGAAGCTCTCCTCCCTCCTTTACTTTCAAGAAGGTTGCATATGGCATGATGTTGATGCTTGCACCCAGGTCACACAGGCCACGTCCACAATCAATGTCTCCGATAAAGCAGGGAACTAGGAGTGCCTGGATCCTTCTGTTTCGGGGGAAGTGCTCGAAGTAACGCCGTAGAGCACTCTTCTGTAAGGTGGACAGTCTCCTTGTCCTGCTTTTTCTTCTTCTTTGTTACGAGATCCTTCAAAAATTTTGCATAATTAGGCATCTCCTGAAGAGCATCAATTAAAGGAATATCAATAGTCAGTTTCTTAATATGCTAAGAATTTATTGAATTGCTCATCTAAACACTTCTTTTCATCCTGTTTGGAAATGGAAGTTCAATTCGCTTAGGAGTAGAAGAAGGTACATCAATTTGAATCGAAGATGGAGAAGGGGAAGAATTAATTGGAGCCTGTGTCTCCTCAGAAACTACCACTGGTGGGACCGAAGGCTCTGGTGATTCATTAGAATGGGTGATCTTTTCACCAGTTTGTTGTGCAGTCACTTGCTCTTGATTATTTCCCAGCTGCTTGCCACTTCTTAATGTCACGGCTGCACTGAGCTCATCCTTAGGTTGGATTTTCTAGGGTGTACCAGTTGCAGATCCTTAAGGCCTTGGCCGTCTCTCTCGGATTCTGCTGAGGTTGAGATGGAAATGAGCCCGGTTGCCTTTGATGCTGGTTGGTAAGTAGCTGGTTTATCTGCTGCTCCAGATTTCTCTGGCTATCCATCAAGGATTGGTTGAGAGTTTGTTGTTCCTTCTGGTTGGTAGCCATGGAAGTAATTATATCTTGGAGCTTTTCCATCTTTTCATCAGATGCAGATTTAATAGGTGGCCGGTAAGAGTTCTGGCCCTGTCCCATCTGCATCTGAGGACGAGCTTGATTGTATGGTTGCCTAGAGAAGCCTGGGGTCCCTGCACATTACTTTGTAAAAGATTCGAATTTAAGGCATTGTTGGGATTACCATACCTGAGATTCGGATGTTGATTTCGGTTCCAGGGCTGTTGGTAATTCCCTTGTCCTACAAAGTTGGCTTCTTCAGCGATTCGTATCTCCTCCAGATAAGGGCATACTTCAAACGAGTGGTCACCACCACAATGAGAGCACAGAGGCTCAGATGAGGATGAAGAAGCTATCCTCTTACCTGCTGAGAAGGCTGACCATTAATTAGAAATCGTCAAATCTTTTCACTAGTGAGCTTACCAGTGTGGATTGTTGAGCTTGTGACTCTGCCATCTGCTCCATCCAAGGATCTATATTTCTTGCACCTTTGGCACCCATAGTCATAGTTCTGCCACCTTCGGTGCCCCACTGACGAACTTCTTCTATGTACGTCTCCATGGCCGCCATGAAATCATTGCCGGATCGGTTGAGGATGTTTCCTCCCAAAGCTGATCTAACTTCGGCTTGATGTATATGCTGCAAACCATTAAAGAATGTCATAGCAATACACGTAGATCTTGTCCGTGATGAGGACACTGTCGGAGCATTTCTTTAAAACGATCCCATGCTTCACAGATAGTCTCAGTACCTCCCTGTTTAAAAGCAGTAAAGCAGCAACCAAATTCTAGTTCTAGAAATAGGATAATATTTTTCATAGAACCTGTTGTCATCTCCTCCCTCCAACTAGTGATAATACCAGAGGGAAGACAGTAGAACCATTTCATTGCTTCACCATGAGGCTGCTAGGAAATAAAATCATTCTAGCATATTCCAGAGACTATCTGAGCACCCAATTTGATCAATATTATTAGAAATCGGTTGACATGATCTAGGGCGTCGTTGGGGTTGGAACCGTCAAATGTGCCTGAGGGCATCTCTCGTATGACCTTGTTCTGTGTGATGGCTTCAGATCCTTCCATTCCTTCATTAATATTCAGGTGGTAGCGTAGAAGAGCTACTGGGCTTCTTCTTGGAATGGCTGCTGGTCTGCTAAATTGCTTCATTGCTTGGCTACCGTTTGTAGGAGTTGCCATTTGTATTCTCTTTGGAACCTCTGTTGGCGTCTGGCTAGCTGAGCGGTACGTTCGATTTCTGGGTCAAGGATTCTATCCCAGTCGAGATGAGTGTCTGACCAAGAACGAGTGTACACCATCAACAGTCTGCAAAAAAAAGAAAAATAGATTCCACAAAAGTTTAAAAGTAGAGTAAAATAAAATAAAAATAGATAGAAATAATAATAATAGATAATAATATTTTTTTTTTTAATTAATAATAACCCAAGCTAAGGACTAGACAGGAGTCTAGTCCCCGGCAACGGCGCCAATTTGCAAACGATAAATTTGACCTATTAAATACAAGAAAATCTTAGAGAATAATAAATCAGAAAACCGTCAGTTGCAAATCCTGGTTATTGTAGTAGAGTTTTATGGGAACCAGGTATCGAACCGTGGGACTATGTGACAATTATCTAGACTTAGCAAAGGTTATAAATTGAGGGGAATTTTGTTTGTTCTAAACTGTGAATTATAATAAAGTCAACAAGAATTTAAATAACAGCTAATAATTAAAATAACAGAATATTAAAAGTGGTTGTGAATATGGAAGAATGGACTCTGGGTTCAGGTTTTACTCGTTTGATTAATTATGCTATTCTACCAGTTTAATTAAGAATAATTTGGCAAATCCTTTTATAGTCTTTAGATTTAAATCCTAAATTCTAATGACCTCGTTTACCAGAACATGCAAGGTTTGATTTAACTCAGGCAAAACACATGTAACGGCTAGTTAAAAGGAATATAATTTTGCATCTGAAATACTAGATTTATTCAATCAAATAAGTTTTTCCACAGACATACAATTAAATATGACCTATCTATTTATCACGGATCTGATCAAATAGATTTCGTAAAGCTTTAATAAACTCATGTACTTATTAAAAAGCGAGATAATAACATTAATCGTATCAAATTATAATTAACTTAAACCGGTAAAATAAAGTGCACAATTAAAACAAACTAATAATAACCATCTCCCAGAGTATAGATAATCTAACCGGACATGTTAAATAAATGAGCGAGTTAAGAGTAAAAGAAATCATCTGTTCGCTGACTCCTGCTCCGTTATTCTGACAGACCGGAATAGAATTGAGGCGGATGATAATATAGGAGAATGGTTGAGCGTGGGTTTGTGGTGGTGGTCGAGTGATTTGTGAATTGTGAATGGATGTGTACGTAAGTGAATTGTTTGTGAAATGGAAAAGGTGAAGGTGGGGGCGATGAGTAGTATGGTGTCGGGTGATTTTGTGAATGGGTTTGTGAATGGAGTGAAGCAAATTGGATCGTAGGTGAATGACTGGATGATGGACGATTAATGGACAATTTGAGCAGAGTGATTTGCAGCTCTATTTATAAATACGTGGAACGGGATGCAGACAAGGAGATGAGCGGCGCAGTAGTCAAAGGCGGTGGAGTTGATATGCAGATCAGGAAAAATTGCTGTCAGAGATTTCATCGGGGGCAGAGCAATTGATTGCAGAGTCACGCGTGCAGAAATTAAGGTGGGCGTAGCAATTAATGAAGTAGCAGTTCGAATGCGGCGCCATCTGAGAAGAAACTGTCGAAATTCTGTTCTGGCGTGCGCATGTATGCATGTCCGCCAGGCGGTCCTGCCTCTCTTGTCCGCTCGAAATCAGGCGGTTGTCTCTATTGCTTCCGCCTCTTAACATGCGGTCGCATGTGTCTCGTCCGCCTCTTTGTAGGCGGTACTCTCTGTTGTGTCCGCCTCGCGGTCGCATGTGTGGTGACCGCCCAAATGAGGCGGTAGCCTCTCTGGTGTCCGCTTTATGTACCGCCTAACAAGAGGCGGTTGTACCACTCTGTCCGCCAGTGGTACCGCCTGGTTATAGGCGGTTGTACCACTCTTGTCCGCCAGTTTTGCGGATGTACATATATATATATAACTCCATCTTGAATCGGCTCCAGATTCTTCGTTATAAGTCCGTTTGACCCCCCGTTTGTTGCGTTGGAAAGCTCGTGAGGAGAACTATGCATTTCTGTCATTATTTCCTGATTTTATCATAAATTGGAATTAGTTCCTACCCAAAGTAAGAGTTACAAAAGCATAGGATAAGTGTGAGAAGGTGCTAAAAGTTACATAATATAATGACCAAGCCACCTATAAACTATATAAATTTCACACTTATCAGATAGTCATCCCGCCTACAATCCGTTGTCATCCAGCTCAATACCTGTAAAATTTGGTTGTAAAGGACTCAGCAACTACGCTGAGTATGAACGTGTGGAGCCCGTATGTTACCGGCCACACGACTACTTGGTCGATATATTAAGTCAATTTACTGCTATATAAGCAGTAAACACGCCACATTACATCATAGTATCATCACACTTAAGGTAGTGACACATTAGCACAACAACCAAACACAACAAGCGCTAGTACACAACAGCAATCAGTACATAAAAAACTGTGCATAGGTATGTAATACCCATGATCCTCACTATGGGATCGTACGAGCGTTGTGTGTTTTCATTTCTCTTCTCTTGTTCCCTTAAAGTGTATTTTCTTTCTCTTTTCCTTGCACCAGGTCTGGGGATGTAATTTAGATCCCGTGACCATCTCATGTAGGTGCTAATCTTTCCTTGTTTCTTTAAGGGTTTTTGTGAATTCTCTTATCACCACAATCTGGAGTACATCTTGTCCATAGCTAATCCTCCATTCCCGGATAGCTCTTTCTCTCTCTGTTGTTTTTAATGTTACTGGCCATTGCCCCGGATACCAAGGGTCTGTCTCCCTATTCCTTTCCATGTTACTAGCCTCTGCTCCGGATACAAAGGGTCCGTCTCCCTATGCCTCTTAATGCTCTGGTCTTTACCCCGGATACAAGGGTCCGTCTCCCTATTCCATTTAATGCTCTAGTCTCCACCCCGGATACGAGGGTCCGTCTCCCTATTCCTTTTTATGCTCTGGTCTCTACCCCGGATACGAAGGTCCGTCTCCCTATTCCTTCATATCATTGGTCTCTACCCCGGATACAAGGGTCCGTCTCCCTATTCCTCTTTATTTATTGGTCTTTACCTCGGATACAAAGGGTCCGTCTCCCTATTCTTCTTAACGGGTATTGGCTTATCATCATCATTGATAGTTCGACACCATAGTGGGTGTCATCAGAGGTCCTCTATAGTTAAGAGGAGTTTTCCCTTTTATGTAGTTTTCTTTTGGTTTGTTTAGAAGTTCGTTGTGTTTCATCTCAAGGATTCATCAACGGAAGGACTACACTACTGTGAACGCGCAAGCATATGCACAATAATAGCAAGCATGTAAGCAAGGAAAATAATCAATCCATTCACATGCGTTACACAAGCTCACAACAGGCAAATAAGCACGGTAAAACAAACATCCGTTTTCATGCATTAGTCTTGTGGTCATAAACAAACAAGGCACACAGCACACAAGCCGTGTAACACGCACATACGAACCACACATGTCCATACCTGATTTAGAAGCAAGTTGTCTCACACACACACGGGGTCCCGGCTGACGTTCGTTATGGCCCTAACGTTAATTAAAACGATTTGTCAGTTTTATATTTCATATGATGACCGTTGTGACATTTCTCCTAGTTTATCACATTTTATCGGGGTTGTTTCCTTAGGTGAATTCTTTGTTGAATGATCAACTGATATTAGCCCCTGGATTCTCCAAGTATTAACCTTAAGCCTTAGCTTACTCCTAGGCATTTACATCGACGTTTTACACGTTACTAAATCTTCTCACTAGCAATTTTAGAGTATTCTAGGCACTAATATATAACAATTATCTAAGACGGGTTTTTTTTTTTTATATGTCGAGGAGGTATTCCTACCTTAGCTAAATAGCTATGTTTCAAGTTCATTATCAACACAATAATACTCCTCAGGTATTTATAAGCTCACTCATACTGAAACTCAAAGGTTTCAAAACTGACATAAGGTTCATATATACAACCTTATCTTATCGCACTTTTAATGTATCAAACGGGTCTAACCTTTCCAAGGTATTCCCTCCATATAGCTAGTGTATTAGGTCTGTCCTGGGTTCATTAACAGACTAGCATCACACTCATACTCCTGTAAAACAGTTAGGCAGAAGCTACAAGTTTTACCGAGATCTGAAATCACTAACAATATATTTCTTCTTGATTCTTGGTTTTGTTGGCCAGCTGATGTTTAATCTTCTCACAACACTTTTCTAACCTAGCTGCAGTTATTGGTTATGATTTGGGTTTATTTTTAAACCAACACCACCCTTTAGCACCTCTGGATATTGATCATCAAAGACACAAGTTTCAGAAACTGAAACATCAACCTTGTGCAACTTCCACTAAATCTCTCCTTTTAATGTATTAAACTGCTTTCTACTTCCTCCCAAATTGCTTACTCTCTAGATAGATATATTAGCAAGGTTATAAGTTCATTTCCAGATCATTTCAACACTCTTATACCCACTGTATTACAGTTAACAGAAACAACAATCTACAGAAACTGAAAGCACAGTTTTATGTCTCTTCTTTAGCATTCCTTTTAGTTCATTAATCTGTTTCCTAATCCACCCAAAACTTTCACCCAACTGGATAAATGTATTAGGGAGGTTTTAAACTAAAAACCAACTTAAAACAACTCTATTAACCACTCTAGAAGTTCATTATACAGAACAAGTAACTGCAGAAAAGTGCAATATAGATTCTGTACAGCTCCTCTTCAAGCTTTGTTTTAGGTTTTAATCAGTCTCCAATTCCTTCCAAACTTTTTGCCCAACTAGATAAGTGTATTAGGAAAGTTTTGAACTTAAAACAACTCAAAACAAGGCTGTTAACTGATAAGTGGTGAATATGCTCTCTCAAGATCTTTATTCGTCGTCATTTTATTTGGCGCATGACTTATTTCACCACTTTATGGAGTATTTGTGTGTTTTCTAGTGATCTTACACTTTTGGCTTGTTTAAATAGGTAAATACTCTTTGGAGTACATTTTGAGAGCTTTATATGAGAAAGCATCAATGTTCGAGCACCTCGGGAAGGATGCCTAGCCAACGGGAAGCATCGGGAGAGTTCCGGCACAGAAAAAATGACATTCTGGGGCCGACCGAACTTGCGACCGGACTTGCAAGTTCGGTCGGGCTCTGTTCAGGCCGTCCCCAAACTCACTGGAATCGACCGAACTTGCGACCGGACTTGCAAGTTCGGTCGAGCTTTAAAACCCGTCACGTGCTGCGCTTAAAAGAGTCCGACCGAACTTGCGACCGGACTTGCAAGTTCGGTCGGACGCGAATTTTTGCCCAGATTTGCGTTTTCAAGAGCTGATTTTTGGGGCTTCCTTCCTCATTATCCAACACACACGACTACAACCCTAAAGAGAGGAGAAAGAACGTGAAAGAAGAAGAAGAAGAGAAGAGAAGAAGAAAAGAAGAAGAACTCACCTTCTCCAAAGCTTCCAAGCTTCAACAATGGCTTCTTCTTACTCTTTTCTAGTTTTTCTTCCTCTATGTTTGAGTAGTACCCCATTGTGCTTTGGGATGGGTCTTTGAACCCAAACCCTAGATTTTACTTGTGAATCTTTATTATGCCTTAATATAGTTGTTTCTCTCTCAATTATCTTTCAATGTCCTCAAATTGATCTCTTGAGTGCATTTGTGGTGAACCCAAACTACAATTTGGTTTTGAGTTAGGGTTTGTGACCAAATTGAGAGAGAACTCTTGATTTATGCTTCTAGGATTAGTGAGCATAATTTGGAGCTTTGTTCTAGAACTTGCTTAGTGCTGCTTAGTGAGTTTAGTCCTAATTGATTTTGAAGGCTAAAATTAACTAAGTAAGAATTAACTCATCTTGGGTTTAGAGAGTTATTATTTTTGTTCTAGAAAGACAACTATGGCATAAGAGAGTTGCTAGCATATCTAGGTAGTTTGGGGGATTGCCAAATTCCCAAAGTACTTCTCCATCCAATCCATTAACTTATCACCTTTAGTTTATTTGTTGTTCTTGAAATTACTCAACCAACACAATCAAGCTTGCCACCGGCTAAACCCCATTTTACTGCTTACATTACAACTACTAAATACCGAGACTAGGAAGTTAGGACCAATTTCCTTGTGGATACGACACTTGTTGTACTACACCGATTAGGTGCACTTGCCTACTCCTTGCATATACTTGTATACTTTGTTATATAGTTTTTGCCAACAAGTTTTTGGCGCCGTTGCCGGGGAAATTGATTCCATCAATTTCCCTAGTTCCGGTATTTTAGTTTTTGTTTTGTTTGAAGTTTAGTGTTCTGTTTTCTTTGATTGTGTTTTCGTTTTTGTTGTATATCCTATCCTTGTTTATATTTTCTATTACTAAGTTGTAGTGCTGGTTTTTCTTGTGATTGCTTAGGTACCTTGTGCTCTCTGTGTATGCCAAACACTCGGTCTAGTAGCTCCCCGCTTGCTAGTCCGAGATCCGAACTTGAGCGCACTCTTAGAAGACGCATAAGGAATTTAACATGGCGGATGAGAGCACCAGAAATTGAATAATGGGCAGCAGCAACACCGAGCCTCTCTGATTACTACCAGCCGGACACCGAAGGGAGGCCTTCGGCTAGTCCTCCGTATTGACACCAGAGGAAGCGAGACATGGGTTTTCAAGACTCATTTCATTACCGCTCGGGACTTAGGAAATTCAGTGGAGCAAATCCTGATGATGCTCCGAACCACCTGAGTCTCTTCCTTGATTTTGTAATCCTTCGGGAAAGACGGTAACGTAAAGGAGAGAATCCGGTTGCAGCTTTTCCCCATTCCTTATCCGACTCCGCATCAAGATGGTTTAGAAGTTTACCGTCTCAATCAATCCAAACATGGGTACAAATGGCCCAAAAGTTCCTTGCCAAGTACTACCCGACTAGTAGGACGAGGCAACTATTGGAGAGATCAATACATTCAGCCAAGAGCCCGGAGAAACCTTGTACGATGCATGGGACCGGTTCAAGGATATGTTATGAATGCTCCCACATGGGTTGGATGATCAATCGTTATGCCTATCTTTCTTTAATGGGCTTGACGATGCTAACCGGTTGCTTGTGAATCATCCGGGAGGTAGTTCATGACCAAGTCCCCTGAAGAAGGAATGGCACTTCTTGAGACAATGACTAGCAACACGAGGCAATGGGCCAGAAGTAAGGGAAGAACTCCAAGAGCGGCCGGTCTACTTCATGTTGAACCATCCGACCATCTTTCCGCCCAAATATCCTCACTCACAAAGATGGTGGAGAAGCTTGCTACAGCCCAGAAAGAGAATGCAAAATCTGTAGCTTCATCATCTTCTACTTCAGCCACAGAGGGGTGTGCTATATGTGCGGGTCCCCATGAGACCCATTTTTGTGAAGGAAAAAGTCACATCGAGGGACAAGAAGATGTCAACTTTGTTAGCAACCGCCCCAACTACAACTATAACAACAACAATGCCCCATGGAGAAATCATCCTAATTTCTCATGGAGGAACAACGATCCCACCCAAGGAGGACCGAGTAATATTTCCAACAACTCGATGGGTTATAAACCTCAAGGGCCACCACAAGCAAAATTCTCAAATGGGGTATAGACCTCAAGGTGGCCCACCAGGATTCAGACCACAACAACAACAACAACTGCAACAACCACAACAACAACAACAACCATCATCCTCCTCCTCTTCTGATGGTAACTTGGCTAGAATGGAAGCCATGATGCAAAACATGCAAAATATGACGATGAACTTCATGACTACCGCAAACTAAGTTCACCGAACAGGAGGCCTTCAATGCCAACCAGATGACATTTAATCAGGGCCTTAAAACTCAAATTGATCAAATCTCAGAACAACTTGCTCAGAGACAGCCTGGCGCTCTCCCAAGTCAACCGAATCCTAATCCAAGAGAACAAGCTAAGGCAGTTACTTTGAGAAGCGGTAGGCCCCTAGAAGATCCCTCTCCCCAAATGAAGTTGATGACCAGAGAAGCAGAATCAAGAAAATCAAGAAAGTCAAGGGGAACACCGAGAGACATGAGGAAGTTCAAACTCCACAGAAAATACTTCCAAGGAGAAGAAGTCTCCTGAATCATCTCTCTCTCCCTCTCTTGCTAAACATCTCCCTCCACTTCCTTTCCCGAATAGGCTCAAAGAAAAGAATTAGATGAGCAATTTGGGAAGTTTTTAAGTATTTTCAAGAAATTGACAATTAACATTTCTTTTGCTGATGCTTTGAAACAGATGCCCATCTATGCAAAGTTTATGAAGACATTCTCACAACAAGAGATCTTTGCTAGAATCTGAAACGGTGCATCTCACTGAAGAAATTTCAGCGGTCCTACTAAGGCACCCTCCTCCAAAGCTTGGAGACCCGGTTTGCCTATCATCCCTTGTTCTATTGGTGATTTTAATTGCGGTAGTGGTCTATGTGATTTAGGAGCTAGTATAAATCTCATGCCACTTCAATTTTTAATAAACTTGGGATTGGTGAGTGCACCTACTACTGTGCAATTGCAACTCGCTGACAGGTCTCTGGTGTTTCCGAAAGGAAAAATTGAGGATTTGGTAGTGACTGTGGGAACCTTTGTTTTCCCCGCTGATTTCATAGTGATTGACATGGAAGAGGATGTCAAGGTCCCTTTGATTTTGGGCCGTCCATTTTTAAGAACGCCCGGACCTTGATAGATGTGGAAAAAGGGAAGATTATTTGCGTCTTCATGATGAAAAGCTTGAGTTTGACATGTCTAAGATAGTGAAAAGACCCGCGCATGCGGAAGCTATTTTTGCATTAGATGTTGTTGACTCCATTTTGCAAAATAATCCACCCCTCATTCTAATTTGATGCTTTGAGTTTTGCTTTGCTTGAGTCTGATGATGAACAGGAACAGATCCGGAGGTGAATGAAATGGTAGCTGCTTTGGATAGAGCCCAAGATACTTCAGAACGCATTACCCACCACCGGAACCACTGGAGAGAAGCGAGCAAAGAATACCTCCTTCAGTAGAGAAGCCTCCCACGTGGAGATGAAACTTCTACCTTCTCATTTAAAATATGTTTATCTGACTGAACCTTGTGATCTACCTGTCATTATCTCCTCCTCCCTCACAGGTACACAAGAGGACAGTTGTGAAGGTGCTTCGAAGCCACAAGGGGCAATTGGTGGACAATCTCCGATATAAAGGGTATCAATCCCCATTCTGCACTCATCGAATTTTATGGAGGACAACTACAGCCACTTGTTCAACCTCAAAGGCGGCTCAACCCGAATGAAAAGGTAGTTAAAAAAGAGGTCCTAAGTACTCGACTCCGGGATCATCTACCCCATATCCGAGTCATGGGTGAGTCCGACCCAGTGGTACCAAAAAAGGAGGAATCACGTGGTGTCAATGACAAGGGGAGTTGATCCCCAAAGAACAACAACCGGTTGGAGAGTGTGCATCGACTACCGGAAGTTGAACACGGCTACAAGAAAAGATCACTTCCCCTTGCCCTTCATCGACCAAATGCTAGAGAGGTTAGCCGGGCAAGACTTTTATTGCTTTCTTGATGGCTACTCGGGGTACTTCCAATCCCCATAGCCCCAGAAGATCAAGAGAAGACCACCTTTACATGCCCTTATGGAACGTTCGCATATAGAAGAATGCCATTCGGGCTATGCAATGCTCCCAACATTCCAAAGGTGTATGATGGCCATCTTCTCCAACTTTATTGAAAAAAGCATGGAAGTTTTCATGGACGATTTCTCAGTCTTTGGGCTCAACTTCGACTCTTGCCTAGAGAATTGGACGCCATTCTCTCCCGATGTGAGGAAACCAATCTAGTACTCAATTGGGAGAAATGTCATTCATGGTGAGAGAAGGGATCGTCCTCGGGCACAAATCTCCTCCAATGGATTGAAGTTGACCGGGCCAAGGTCGAAGTCATCGAGAAGCTACCACCACCCACCTCAGTGAGAGACATTAGAAGCTTTCTTGGCCATGCTGGGTTCTACAGAAGGTTTATCAAGGACTTTTCCAAAATCTCTAAACCTCTGTGTGATCTCTTAGCCAAAGAGGCAAAGTTTGATTCACTGAAGAATGTCTGCAGTCCTTCAACACTCTCAAGGAGTGTCTTATCACAGCCCCGATAGTTGTGTCACCAGATTGGAATCTCCCTTTGAAATAATGTGTGATGCAAGCGACTATGCAGTGGGGGCAGCCCTATGTCAAAAAAGGGAGAAGATTCTGAGAACTATCTACTATGCGAGCAAGACACTCAACGATGCTCAGAAAAACTATGCCACAACCGAGAAGGAGCTTCTGGCGGTTGTCTTTGCATTAGATAAGTTCCGCTCTTACCTGTTGGGAGTAAGGTGATTGTGCATACAGACCACTCAGCCTTGAAATATTTGTTTACCAAGAGGATGCTAAGCCAAGGTTGTTGAGATGGATTTTGTTGCTGCAAGAGTTTGAGATCGAAATCCGAGATAAACCGGGTGTGCAGAATGTGGTGGCCGACCACCTCTCTCGCATGGAAGTGCCCGATGAAGGTGTGCCTATAAATGAGTTCTTTCCGGATGAGACTGTTTTCGCAATCAAGGAAGCTGATGATCCTTGGTATGCTGATCTCGCAAACTACTTGGCTAGAGGAGTGGTGCCCCATAACTTGACCTACCAGCAGAGAGGAAATTCTTTGCTGACTCGAAGTACTACTTCTGGGATGATCCTCACCTCTTCAAGACCTGTGCTGATGGGGTGATAAGGAGATGCGTGCCCCTGCATGAAGTGAAAGATATTCTCACCCATTGCCACTCTCTTGAAGTGGGAGGGCATCATGGGCCGGCAAGGACCGCAGCAAAAGTTTTACAAGCCGGTTTCTTCTGGAAGTCCTTACACAAAGATTGCCATGCTTTTGTGGCTTCCTGTGACCGCTGTCAAATGATGGGCAACATTTCCCGAAAACATGAAATGCCTCTTAATGTGATGCTAGAGGTTGAACCATTTGACTTGTGGGGAATAGACTTCATGGGACCCTTCCCTTCCTCCTGCTCCAATCTCTTTATCCTCGTAGCTGTGGATTATGTGACCAAGTGGGTGGAGGCCGTTGCCTCTCCCACAAATGATGCCAAGGTGGTGACCAAGTTCCTAAGGAAGAATATCTTTACAAGGTTTGGAGTGCCAAGAGCAATCCTTAGTGATGGGGGTTCTCACTTCTGCAACAAGCAATTCGAAGCTTTGATGGAGAAGTATGGAGTGAGACATAAGGTCGCTCTACCTTACCACCCCCAAACTAATGGACAAGCCGAGGTCACTAATAGAGAGCTGAAATGGATCTTGCAGAAAACGGTAAATTCTTCAAGAAAGGATTGGTCTTTAAAGCTTGATGATGCACTATGGGCGTACCGAACAGCTTACAAGACTCCCATTGGTATGTCCCCTTACCGTCTTGTCTATGGGAAAGCTTGTCACCTACCGGTTGAACTTGCACATAAATCGTATTGGGCTGTCAAAGCACTCAATTACGACCTCAAGAGTGCTGGAGAAAAGAGAAAGTTTCAGCTGACAGAGTTAGAAGAGATCCGGGAAGAAGCCTATGAGAACAACCGGATCTACAAGGAGAAGACAAAGCGATGGCACGATAAAATGATCCTAAAGAGAGAATTCCATGAGGGAGATCGAGTCTTACTCTACAACTCTCGGTTAAAGCTATTCCCAGGTAAGCTCAAATCCCATTGGGCCGGGCCTTTCAATATCACTAAGGTGACTCCGTATGGTGCTGTGGAGTTAAGCAACACAAAAGGTGGAACCTTCATGGTTAATGGTTCGAGGCTCAAGCATTACGTGGGAGGTGACATTAAACGGGTAGAAGCTCGTCCTACCTTCCTTCGGGAACCAGGTTTCATCTAAACCTTACTATGGTCTAGCCAAAGACCTTAAAAAGAAAGGCGGCTTTCCGGGAGACAACCCGGACTATTGTCACTTTTACCTCGTAGTGTTTTTCTCATTTGAGTTATGCTAGTTAGTTGCTCATTTTATGCTTTGTTTAGTGCTTGTTTTGGGTGTTTTTGCTTGTTGAATCTGTTTGTGATTGATGATAAGTGTTGTGGGCAAGAAAACAAGCATTTTGGTGAAATTCTGGTTCGACCGGACTTGCGACCGGACTTGCAAGGTTGGTCGCGTCCCAGATTTCAAACCCGCGAAGCTACTGACTTCGACCGAACTTGCGACCGGACTTGCAAGTTCGGTCGGAGTGAAGAATTTCAAAACCCGAAACATTCTGGAACCGACCGAACTTGCGACCGGACTTGCAAGTTCGGTCGGAGTGAAAAATTCCGCAAGCCAACCCTACTGGAACCGACCGAACTTGCGACCGGACGTGCAAGTTCGGTCGGGAAAAATTTTGAAAAAAAAAAAGCCGAAAACGCGGCGTTTTCTTTCTTTCTTTCTTCTTTCTCCTTCCTCCCTTTCCTTCTTCTTCCTCGCGCACCCGACATCACCACCTTCGCCATTCTCAACCTCCATCTCCCTCTCTCTCGCGCACCGCCTAGCACACCACCACCACTCCCCCTCTGCCTCGCGCCGACTACCGCCGCCCCGCCGTGCTTCTCCGACCCCGCGCCAGCCAGCACCAGCACACCACACCCCCTCTCTCAATCCGAGAACCCTAACCCCCAAATCGACTCCCTTGTCGATTTCTAGCCCCAAAATTGTCATATTTTTGCTCCTTTCCACTCCAAACACATCAAGGTACTTGTTCCTAGCCTTCATTTGTCAATTTTCGAAGATTTTGACAAAGTTACATTTTCGGCTACATTACAATCGAACCAAACGGGGCCTTAGGTGGTACATAGTGATTTTTGCAAAATTGTGGACTTGGATTGTGTTGAATACTTATTTAGGGAATTTGGGTGGGCTTGGAGATTGAAAATGTTGCAATGTGGTGGTTTTAGCATGATTTTGGTCTTAATGTTTTAACTTAACTAATGCTTAGTTTAGCATTATTAGCTACGAAATAAAATACATGTTATGACTTTGTTAGCCTAGCTGGGATAATGCGTGAGCTAAATTGCATCTATATGCCTAGGGTACTGCCATCATGTTGCACTTTAGAGTGGGCATATATGTGAAAATGGGTCGAGTGTGGATTTGGTGTAATTTTGGACCATATTCGATGCATTGGGTTATTAGTGTGTTTCCATACTTGAATGACAACCTTTTGGTTAATTTGTGGAGGTTCTTAGAACCGAGGAATGATAGAAAAACAGGGGGGACTCGGGCAAAATTTTTCCATACAACTGTCGTTTCTTTTGCTCTTTCTTGTGTTTCATGCTTCTTAGTGTGCTCTTTTCTTTTTGACCACCTAGTTACTTTCTAACAGTTTGATGGTTGTTATTTTTGTTGTTTTTGTTTTGTTTCTTTTTCTTTTTCTTTTCTTTGTTTTGCAGCAACATGGCCCACCGACCGCGACGTGCTAGGAGACAGGTGGCCGCCCCAGAACCAGAGCCAGAACTTCCAAATGCTCTTCTTGACGGCGTTTTCCTAAACGCTGAGGCCCGTAGCTGGTTTAACTCCCCCCGACGGCGGGAGATCGTTCAGGAGCGTAGGGTGGACCCCGCGCTCGAGGCGGACCTGCAGCTCCGGCCCTACCTTGAGGCCATCGGGTGGAGCTGCCTACTCACCATGGGGGAGGGCCCGTATTACCATAACCAGATCAAGGAGTTCTACGCCAACGCTACAGCTGATAGGCGGGCGCGCGAGGTCACCTCATATGTCCATGGTGTGCCCATTTTTATTCGGAGGCTGGACGTCCACAACTTCTTCCATTTGTCACGGGACGACCTCCAGCACTCCAAGTGCATCCATCATGCGGATCTTACTGCCAGCCGGCGTCACTACCTTCAAACCCTCCCGGCTCAGACACGTCGCAAGAATCAGGAGGGGACTGACGTACGGCTCACCATCACCCCGTCGATGATCGAGGACCCGCTGCGCCGCCTCATTCTCGCTCTGCTCCGACACAATCTCCTCCCTCGGGATAGCAAGGACCTCAACGCCAACGATTGCTACTTGATGGACTATATGGTGGCCCCGGACCCTGATAAGCCCCTCTCCCTCTCTGATCTCTTCATGGCACACCTCTGTCACATCATCGAGAAGAGGGATACCCACCACTTGGGGTATCCCCACTTTATTCAGAGGATGTTGGAGCGCCACGGAGTCCGGCCCCGAGCGGATGAGGTGCCGACCTTGCCCATGGACCCCTTCAACTACACCGCTATGAAAAAGATGGGTTTTACTCGGGAGGCAGACGGGTGGCACAAGGCCATCGCTGAGCCTAGGCGGCGCAGGGGTGAAGCTTCCTCTTCCGGTGCCTCCTCCTCCACTGCTGCACCTGGGCCGTTCCTCGCCCTGCCACCTCCACCCCCGACCGGAGCGGTGACCCCGGAGCAGCTCGCGCTGTTCGAGAAGCAGATGGCCGACCACCGGCGTCTCATGGAGGAGCACCAGCGCCAGATGGACGCCTATTGGCAGCACGTTCGCGAGCATGGTGGTGCACCCCCCCAGTAGCCATCTTCTGATCCTGGGATGTTCTGCTGTTGTTTCTATGCTTTTCATTCTGTCTCTGAATTACTTGTTAGGCTGTTAGACCTTGTTCAGTTATTTGTGCTACTTCTTCTTTACGCTACTCTTGTGCTATGGTGCTTTACGCGCCCTGTTGACTACTCTGCTATGGGACCCCTGTGTGGGACCCCTTTAAACTATCTAACTTCGGCATCAATGCGCATTCACTCGAATCCATGTTGCGCCTTGTTTCTTTTGGTTTTGCATTGTAGATATCTCAACTGAACTCGACAACATCCCGAAATGAGTTAGGTGACATTCCAGAGAGCCTCTGGTCCATTTGTCCTAGGCCATACGACTCTTCCTAACGGAGCTAGCGCTTACCTGAATATGCACACTGGCAAGTGTGGGGGAAAATCACCAACACATCTTTCTCAGGGGAGTATTAGTTCTCTACACTTAACCACTCTTTACAATGCAACACTTTTTCTGTTTACTTCATGCCAAGTGATACCCAAAGGTCTTCTGTTATTTCTCCCATCTGCTTTTATTTGAACAATGAGGACATTGTCCCATTCAAGTGTGGGGGAGACCTTTGATGCACTAAGTCAATTTTCTCATAATTATCTATAGCTTCATTTGGGAGTTATGTTTTTAGTAAGCAAGTTTTTCTTTGAATTCTTGGAATTTTCCACCGAACTTTTTTTTTTAAGAAAGGTTCTCTCTTGAGGAGCACTTATGTGCGGTGCAATCATAAATCCATTTCGTGATGAATTTTTCTTGCTTAGGGGTTCCTTCTACCTTCTTATCTAGGGATTGCTAAGGGGTGCTTCCTTGTGAAAAAAAAAAAAGAGGACAAAAAGGATCTTGAGAGACACCATAGGTAACCAACAAATGAGAGATGAGTGTTCATTGAAGCAAGGCAAAATGCCAATTTACCTCTTCTCATCTCTTGTTGCAAAAGTGAATCAACTGCAAATCTCTATTTTTCCTTTTGCTTTCCCTCAATGCCCATTCTTGAGAGAAGTTGGCCATGGTAAAAGTTCTCCAAGTTCCATAATCTGTAAGAACTCGGAAGCACTCTAGATCATACCCCGAAACTCTATATTTTCATTTACCCTAAGCACACCCATGTCATCATGAGAAGGTTGGTTGCACTCCTCTTGAGGTTTTTCACAAATTTTGCTCACTGAAATTCAAGAACTCATCTAAACACTTGCTTGCTTTGAATGTTCCTTCTTGTTGTGAGTCCTTAGCTGATTTTGCTTGAGGACAAGCAAATGGATAAGTGTGGGGGAGTTGATAAGTGGTGAAATAATGCTCTCTCAAGATCTTTATTCGTCGTCATTTTATTTGGCGCATGACTTATTTCACCACTTTATGGAGTATTTGTGTGTTTTCTAGTGATCTTACACTTTTGGCTTGTTTAAATAGGTAAATACTCTTTGGAGTACATTTTGAGAGCTTTATATGAGAAAGCATCAATGTTCGAGCACCTCGGGAAGGATGCCTAGCCAACGGGAAGCATCGGGAGAGTTCCGGCACAGAAAAAATGACATTCTGGGGCCGACCGAACTTGCGACCGGACTTGCAAGTTCGGTCGGGCTCTGTTCAGGCCGTCCCCAAACTCACTGGAATCGACCGAACTTGCGACCGGACTTGCAAGTTCGGTCGAGCTTTAAAACCCGTCACGTGCTGCGCTTAAAAGAGTCCGACCGAACTTGCGACCGGACTTGCAAGTTCGGTCGGACGCGAATTTTTGCCCAGATTTGCGTTTTCAAGAGCTGATTTTTGGGGCTTCCTTCCTCATTATCCAACACACACGACTACAACCCTAAAGAGAGGAGAAAGAACGTGAAAGAAGAGAAGAAAGAAGAGATGAAGAAGAAGAAGGAAGAACTCACCTTCTCCAAAGCTTCCAAGCTTCAACAATGGCTTCTTCTTACTCTTTTCTAGTTTTTCCTTCCTCTATGTTTGAGTAGTACCCCATTGTGCTTTGGGATGGGTCTTTGAACCCAAACCCTAGATTTTACTTGTGAATCTTTATTATGCCTTAATATAGTTGTTTCTCTCTCAATTATCTTTCAATGTCCTCAAATTGATCTCTTGAGTGCATTTGTGGTGAACCCAAACTACAATTTGGTTTTGAGTTAGGGTTTGTGACCAAATTGAGAGAGAACTCTTGATTTATGCTTCTAGGATTAGTGAGCATAATTTGGAGCTTTGTTCTAGAACTTGCTTAGTGCTGCTTAGTGAGTTTAGTCCTAATTGATTTTGAAGGCTAAAATTAACTAAGTAAGAATTAACTCATCTTGGGTTTAGAGAGTTATTATTTTTGTTCTAGAAAGACAACTATGGCATAAGAAGAGTTGCTAGCATATCTAGGTAGTTTGGGGGATTGCCAAATTCCCAAAGTACTTCTCCATCCAATCCATTAACTTATCACCTTTAGTTTATTTGTTGTTCTTGAAATTACTCAACCAACACAATCAAGCTTGCCACCGGCTAAACCCCATTTTACTGCTTACATTACAACTACTAAATACCGAGACTAGGAAGTTAGGACCAATTTCCTTGTGGATACGACACTTGTTGTACTACGCCGATTAGGTGCACTTGCCTATTCCTTGCATATACTTGTATACTTTGTTATATAGTTTTTGCTCAACATTAACACTTCTGAAAACCCATTTTACAGAAATGTAAACTGCAGAAAAACTGTAACTTCTAGTTTTGTACAGCAGCTTTACAAACTCTCTCCTAGTCCATAAATCAGTTTCTAATCTCACCCAAAAATTTTACCCAACTAGCTAAGTATACTAAGAAGGTTTACACTTAAACACAACCCAAAACAGAACTGTTAAAGCTACTGGAAGTTCATTATACAGAACCAAGAACTGCAGAAAAAAACTGTGAACTCAAGTTTTATACAGCAGCTTTACAACTTTTTTTGGGTATAAATCAGTTTTTCTAATCTTACCCAAAGTGTTTATAACTTCTCTTAAGTGTATAAGAAGTGTTTAGGCTCATTAACAACTCAATACAACTCCATCAAATCTTTCTGTACAAAGTTTTACAGAACTGAAATCAGAAGTGGTGTATATTTTCTGTTATTGTTTTTCTTTCTATTCCCAAATCTGTTTTTTTTTTTTTTCTGTTTACCTCAACTTGCTTACCCATTTAGTTAGGTGTTCACCCAAGGTTTCTAACTTCTAAACAGATCCATAGCAGCATTACTTATGTTACTGAAACTTCCTTCCAGTACAGAACTCATGGAGGGTAGAGGTTAACAGATTTTTTTTTTCTAAACTAATACTTCCTGCTATGCTTATCGTTATTTGATCCAGATTTCTCATATCTAATATTCTGGCTTCCAAAACAACCAAGATATACCGGAGACACTGCTACCATTTATTAGGATGTTAACCAAGATAAATAAAGAATATATAGATATATGACATGATTAGAATTTAGAGGTGATTTCCCTCCCCTGATTTTTTTTTTCTTAAATTGGAAAAGCAGCAAGAGACTGAACTAGTATCGTTCATCATCTTCGTCACAGACTGCTGTAGAAGAAAACAAAATTGACAAAAGGGTTGGTATGCTACTGCTATGTTTGTTGTTGTTTCATTGATACAGCAGCAACAGATGACGGAAACCCATTCAGCAAGGCAATGTTCAAATATATCTCAGACTACATGATTCTCCATAGCTTAAAGTTTAAGCCCCACTGATAGTTGATTATCCGAGGAATCACACAACAAACATCCCATACTCAGCCATAAGAACATTACCAACACAACCAGCCAAACCGCCAAGAGAATGTGGCAACGGTTTGCAGATGTACAGGAAGGTATAGATGAGTCAAATTGGTATTTTAATACAAGAAGGTTATTATGTAAATCCTACTTGGATGAGTTTAGGTTCAGCAAGCTTGTATTTAATCAACCTAAAACAATCTCAAAGTTCACACATCTAACGTTTCCAAACAAAAAACTCAAACCCACCGCGTCAGTATTATTCAGATTTGAAATATATTTATATTGACGCTCACCTCCTGAAATTCAGCTCAGCAATAATATTTCCAGTTTGATTATGAAGGGTTAAATATCTCTGCAGCGGCACAACCACCGGAAGAGTGTGAAGCAGAATATGTGTGTTCTTGCCTGTACATTCACATTGCAGAAAGAAGAAGAAGGTAGTTTAATGGTCAGAGGAATAAGGTATCACCAATCCTGGAGTGAAGTATTTCCATAGTTCGTACTTAATTTATTTATTAGCTGTAAAAACGGTTATACCACCAGGACTTGTGCAGATGTTTAGTGAGTTTACCTTGGACAGTTTTTCTAATGCGATTTGAACAAGTTGTTGCGCTAGGCCTTGTAAAGCACATTCCGTTGCTGAAAAGCTACAGAGGAGGAAGTTACCACTCTATTCTCGGTCAACAAACAGAGGGAATTAAGGGACTTCAAGCAACAAAGATTTCTCTGGTTTCATGGCCTCACCTGCGGGAGTTCCTGGGGAGAATTTTATTCCTGAATTTCCAGAGATGGTTCTAGCTGATCTTCATGCCAGGTTCATGAGTGAGAAGTGCAGGAGGTTCGAGGGACTTGAGTGAGGACCTGGACTGCATCAACAGAGGGAAAAAAAAAAAGAAGTGCAGCTCGGTTGTTTATTAATTCATCCGCTGGTTACTACTGATTTCTATGGCGTGGGGGTTTGGACTGATATGCTTGACCACTTTTACTGAAGCCAAGGAGATTGAAGTGAGCTTCGGTATCTACTAAGGCATGGCATGCAGGGCAAGAGGATAGAACAGTTGGACAGAAGGATTAATCGCAGAACAGATAGTAGAGGGACTGACACAAGGAATTGATTAACGTTAATGGGTGTAAGTTCCAAAGGAAACTTTTGTGAAAGTTTGGGCGCTTGCACTTCCAGGTAAGTGGCAGACCTCTTGTTTATTATCCTAGCACCAGAAATCGGTAGTGGAGCGTGGTAAACCTGTCCCGAGTTGTGGGCAGCATCATACATCAGAGAGGAATGTTGGAATCAGAAATGAAACTTTCGAGAATCAGCAACGACTTGCTGTCTGTTGCCTTGTTATTATTGGCTCGTGGTGTTGGAGAAATCGTGCGAGACAGGGAATCAGTAAGGGACTAGTTTGTGTCTGCTGTCATGATATGGAAACGCTAATAGCATGCTCGAGTGTGGCTGGAATTTTCCTCCCTGTTTTATAGTATGGAGTGGGATGTACAGGACTTGATTTCCTTTACGTTTTTTTGTTGTTGTTGTTCCATCTGGTACTGGATCGAGGAAGGAGACAGTACTCCAGAGATTGTTCCTCTTTTACTTGTAGCTACCTAGTAGTTATATTACTAGTTTTAATTCGTTGGTAATTATTACTGAATTCAAGCATAGCTCAACTGGTAAAGACGTTCACTTGCCATACGAGAGGTACGGGGTTTGAACCTCAACGGGAGTGTATTTGCTCTTTTTTCTTTCTTCTTTTTTTTTGTATAAGCTATACACATGTCTATTTATATTTATATGCAAGACTATATATTATATCGTGTTATTATTGTTGTTTTTTTTTGTTACGAAGTTACGCGACGTTATTATTACTTATTACAACGTTACAATATCGTAACGTTACGTACATGCATAAGTACGTGATTATATTATTATGTAACGTCGTCACGCTTCCGGACACGTATACACTAAATTTAATTGTTCACACATCGTTTTATGTCCGACTTATATAACGTGTTATTTTCGGATAATCCCGTCGCGTTTTAGTTGTATGATCATGAAGGTTACTCATAGTTAAATTTAACCTTCACGAATTTGGACTGTTAATTATTCGGGGTATTTCATTGGGATACTTAGAATGCTCACTGTGAATGTAATTTTATATTGGTCTGGAAGGTTGGATCTATCTCTTGTTGTCACTGCGAGAAATTGTTTCGTATTTAAGAGCTTATCAGGAAGCACGTTATTACTCGTATGGGCGAGCAAGAACGGTGACACCAGTAGTCAATTGTTGAGATTACCGCTGTGTTTATATTGTTAAGTAAGATGATTAGGAGCCGAATAAAGTAGGGGTGTTACAATGGGTATTATCCCAATCACTTCTCACATTGAGTTCTATGTAATAGTATTCTACAGCGAAAACAAATCGCTGGTGAACGTTCATATGTAACCCTCAGAATAATGTCAATACCCCCAGAGTGATTGTAATGCATTAAAAACTAGCATTGTGATGTCCGTATGAATATTTATGCATAAATACTCTGCATTCATTCTAGCAGCATCGTCATTGAGTCATTAATTTTCATATTGTGAACCCGAGTTGATGAATAATTTTGAAATGTAAAACTTATCACTCTAAGATACTTAATAATAAGAAAACTGAGTAACTAAATTGAAGTTACTCAACTTTGACTATAAATCCATAAATATATGCTATAGAAGTGCAATTTTATATTTTTTACAAGCATTGATGATTTATTGGTTACTAGTAGTATTACACTCCACCACCATCTAAATTGAAAAAAACTTGGTAAGTTCGTAATATAAAGTAAGTAAATCATTCTTAATGAAAAAGAAAGGTATCTCAATAGAAAAATCGTGAAGATTCCTAACAAAAAGAAGATAGTCAATTTATTGACTACATCCTAACGTAGTTATACATGGTTACATGCGTGTATATTTGCTATAGAAAAACTGTAATTTTAATATCTAAAAATTGTACATGCATACATTGAATTTTGATGATACTAGTTAAATTGTACTAGATGTACATACAGGCTAAACTGTGAGATAAGCCTACAATAACTATACTTTTGATACATACAAAGGGTACTATTATATATATAGTGAGATAACTACTTGTAGTTGTAGGTAAGAGTGATTGGGAGAATATATTATCAAGATTACAAAACTATGGTGTTTAATTCCCTAAGAGCGTCCATGATTAAGGTAGAATTGACCCAAATTTACGGTAGAGTAAAGTCCACTTCTTTTCTCCTAAGGAGATTTTATTTTATTAATATCGGGTGAAATGATAGAGTTATGTAAATGAATAATATAGTTTATTAAAATAACAAGATATCACAGAATGTGTTAAGAAGCTCAAAATATGGTATAATACAACAATCAACGATCAAAGTCTTGACTCCATTTTATGAATCAAATATGACAGTTGAAGCTTTTCCATTTTTGCTCCTTTTCTTTATTTATTTTCGCAATAGTTTTGCAAATATTTTTTCACTTTTTCACCCCTACTAAAACACGTAAACCTGGTAGCTGATAATTAAGTCTCACTTTTTCTCTTCTCCAAACCATCCCTTCTTGATTGAGTAACACCTTGGGAGACTTACCCAGAACACACTCCAAAGAGTTACGACAACAAAATCTCTCTTTCTAAAAAAAATTAGCTTAAAATTATTTCAAAATTAGTAAAATATTAAAAAAAATTATTATTATTAATTATTATCAATATTAATTGTAATTAAAACCTTAAAGCTTCATAATTTTATAATAATAAAAAGAAGTTAAAACAACTCATGTTGTGAAGTGTAATTTAAAGTTACACTACGCATATATCTGTTATTTTTTGCCAGCCCAGCCTAGGTTATTAATACGGGTTTCGGGTCGGGTTGAAGTCAACCTGAACTCGACCTGCTCCTATTTCACGGGTTATGTTATGTCAACCCGAAACCGACCCGGTGATCTGAAATCAACCCGAAACTGACCCAAAACCCGAAAGCAACCCAAATTTGACCCGAAATCGATCGAAAATCAACCCAAAATTAGAAATATTGTACTATCAACACAAATTCTACACAAAATCATCAAGACAATATAACATAACATATAAAACCATCAAATATAAATGGCTACATGATTGATATATTAAGAGTTATGTCGTATAACTATAAGAATATATATTTTTTTCTTTTTTAAAAATATTTTCAGGTTGCGAGTTGAAATCGGGTTGACAACTCAAACCTGAAACTGACCCAGGTTTTTTACAACCCACCCCAACCCAAAAATATTTTCAGGTTGAAAATTACAACCCAAACCCACATTTTAACGTATCAATTTCAGGTCAGATTTCAGATTCGTGTCAAGATTGACATCCCTAGCCCAGCCTCTCTTAGGTCAGTGCCCGTGGTTCTATCACACAAATCCATCAAATACCCATTCCAGCCTTGCAACCGGCCCCAAGACTCTACTATTATGAATCCAGGTTCCACAAAAGCCTGCTTAGAAGTGAAAGTAAAGTTTTGGAGCGGTTCATCAAGCACTGTTGCTTTTCTGCTAAGTTCATTTCGGCTGCCATTATGCTTGTTAACACTTAACAGTTAATTAAGCAACTAATGGGTATGACCTCCATATGACAGCGCAGATTATGGGAAGCAACTAGATACCCTGTCATCTGGAAGCTTTCCTACTTTCCCGTTACTTCCAACCATGATCCAAGCACCCAAAACCTACAAACAATGGCAGTTAGACTGCCATATGCCGAATCCAACCCAGAGCAAAGTGAATCTTATCAATCAGATCAAAGAGCTAATGTGATAGCTTGAGGCCTAGGTACTGGGTTTTCTTTTGGGAGGTTAGTTTTAAGAGGAGGATCGGTTGTGTTTGGGATTTGAGAGTTTTGTCTAGGAAGGTTTTTGCCCACCAGATACGAGTGGGTTTTCGTGTCTGAAGGTGCTTGCGTGGTTTTGCTTTGTGGATCTATGAAGGTGTTGGTATGACTGTTTAGGGTGTTGGTGTCTGTTTTGGGTTTTGATAGGAGTGTTCCCTATGTTGATTCCTGAGTTTTGACGGGCACTCTTTTTCCTCCTGGGCTTTTTCCCACTGGGTTTTGCCTTGGGAGGTTTTAATGAGGCCCAATATTTATCACTCATCTTTTTAATAAAATGGCTTTAAGCCCCAATTATCAAAAAAAATTATCAGCAAGGTTCACCTTTTCCAACCATAACCTGCCTCAAATGCATTAGAGAACCCCTTTGATTAGTTTCGGCTTCTTCCTCACAATTCATCTTCACCTTCAACACATAACCCAACCACAGAAACAGAGGCAAACAGATTCATCCAAAAGAAAAGACAGATATCTGGAATGTCAGGGAAAGAAAGCACAGTCACAATTTCTTCCCCCAAAAAGAACGGGAGAGGAGTTAATATGAGAAGCACAAAGTCCAAAACCTAAAAGGTGGAATGAATCCTAGTTTATCTAAGTACTCATGGGCTCTGGGCTAGAAGAAGAAGCGCCTCCCCATATGTCGAGTAGCGAGTTTTGAGCCTCAATCTCCTCATGCCATAAAGCAAGCTTATCTCCAGGATAGAAATTTCTGGTCACTCCCTCTGAGTTAATCTGAAGAATTCCAAAAGGGGAAATCAACTCGAATTCTAGAATCACAATCAGAAAAAGACAAACGAAAAGCCAATGGCCTTACAATGACAGTCCGGACAACACCACCGCTAGCACCATCTCGGGCAATGGCAAGGGAAACAGCCTTTACTACTAATTGCTGCAGAAAAATATAAAAGGAAAAAGGGAACAATTTATGAAGATGAGAGTTTATGATTCATGGTGTCAAGCATCAAATCCTTATGCAACTACAATAATGTACATTAAGATCCTGTAAAAATCACATAAAAAAATACTAAATAAAAGACTTATATTGCATCCCAAGTGCTTCAGTACAAATCGCACGAATGTGACATAAAGATGAGCACCAAAATTAATAATCAGAAGATAATGACAACAGACACCAATCCAATCAGCTTCATTCTATCCAAACATAATAAGAAAGAAGAGCAACCCAAACCACCAAATTGTTTCAACCGACAAGAAGTAAAAATATAATGCATGATGACAACCTTACTAATGTTTGAACGCCCAATATACACACACACACAATAAAAAAAACTTAAAGGTTGAACCTGCCAACATACCTCAGCTTCTTCCTTTGTCATTCCTTCTTTCCATGCTTGATCAAAGAATCCATACAAATAACTAGACCCAGATCCTGCCAATTAATTGTGTAGAGTAACCTCTTATCATGTAGCTTATGGCAATTTATATTATATTACCAACACTGAGTCGCATATTCAGCCCCATAGTAAGAAAACAAATCAATGGAGTCTGTGTCAGAAGAATGTAAATGCAATCTCCATGAACTGATTAAGCAACAAATGAAACAATAATACAAAAAAAATCACATACCGGAATTAAACAAGATCAACTTGAAAGTATATACCTCCAATAGCAAAAGGTTGTTCCACAATCGTCCCACCCAGGGGAATGCCATATATTTTTCCTCCTTCGTACTTGTCCCAGCCCCCAACAATCATGCCAGTTTGCAGCATGTTCTATTTTGATGAGAATCAAAAAAGCAAGAAGGTTACATCATATTAGTAGGATTGATATAAAAAAAAATGGGATGTCACGCCCAAAGACTACAACTAATGACAAACAGCAAAAGTGATCATGCAAATAATGTTTTTCAGTATTTAGTACTGCCTACTTAAGTCCAATGGAGTCTTGGATGCTTTTGATTCAGATTCAGTAGATAACAACGTAAAATAATACAGCAACAGGGCACACAAACATAATAACTGACCCTAAATATTTGTATATAATTAGCTCAATAAACATGCAGCTTCCAGAACTCCTGGTACTAATTTTTTTTTTCCTAATATCAATTCAACTAACTCAAGCAATTCAAGAAAACGAGTCTAACAGGTTTAGAATTTTTACATCTCAACCACAGCATCATTTTATAACAATCAGGCTTTGTAAAACCTCAAAGCATAACAACGGAGAGGAGTTAATAAAATAGAGCACATGATGCAAACATTAATAGATGCACGCTAACCACATTATGAAAAGACACAGGGTAAATAAAATTATCACAGGTCGGAAAATCTAACCTTGTTGTTATATGCCAGAAGCCTCACAAGATTCGCAGCAACCTTGACAGTAGCAGGCTGCCCCAATTGAATTCTGTCATAATATGATTCCAGCAGAGCATTTATTCACAAAAGATGTTAAATTCTCTCTTACTATGATCCGAAGTAAAACAAACAATCCCACACTGGTAAGGGAAAATCTAATAAGAGAGCGTAACTTACGTATGTTGATGCAGAAAGTGGCGGACGTAGTCGGAGACAATTTGAGAGTCCGCGGCCTAGAGTAACACATATCTTACAAATATAAGAATGGGACATAAGCTATCTAACTGAATCCAACAATGCCATTGTTCAACATAGTTGTCAAGCATCATAGTAAAGTATACAGAGGGCATACAGATTTTACTATTAAGACGGATGTAAATTAGAGACGGGGTAGAGAAATAGCTAAAACCATCAAGGTAGCAGGACATATATGAAGAAGTGGTTATTGCCGCTGAGAGTTGAGAAAGAAAGGAGGTCGTACCGATCCCGAGCGGCAGACGTAAACGTTATCAGTGAGCTGCGTGATCTTGTCAGATGCACGATTTGCTACATACATCCCTAGCAAGAACAAATTTGATAGAAAAGAATAAAAAGCATGAGAAAGCTGTGAAAATTCTTCCAATTAATGTTTAGGAGGTTGTCTGTACAATTTTTAAGAAGCCCTAGATAGATGATTGAAATGTCGGAGAACCGGTGAGAAATATACCAGTGCTCGTCCGCGAATCGGCTCCGAGCACGACGCCGCCGTTGTAGGTTACTCCAATGATAGTTGTACCCATCGAATGCGGGGCATCGAGATCGAGACCCTTGTCCATCTTTGTCCACCGGAAGTTGAAGCTTTCGAAAAAATTCCCAAATTGAGCAGAAGGCGAGCGTAATCGCGGAGATAGAGAGAGGAAAAGATCGATGGTAGGATGATGGGTCAAGAGGCCGTGCCTTTACTTGTTACACAAGAAGGTCCAGCGACCGAGCAACTCAAAGACCGTGCTGAGATAGAGAATTTCTCAAGCTCATGTGACATGTCCTGATTAGTTGTTTTTTTTCTTCTTTTTAATAAAACTAATAATAATAATGGTTGATGTTATCATTACACTTATCTATTCTTGTTTTGAAAAAGAAGATGGATTATGTTGCATATTGTTAGAATAATTTATATAGTTGTTTATGTTATAACTTATTCAGTCACGTGCTGTGTGGGTGGTAGGGTGGAACTCTTGTCCGTGCTGTGTGGGTGGTAGGGTGGAACTCTTGTCTCTTGACCGTTGTTAGGTTTAGGTTATTTTATGGGTTTGGTGTTGTTTCTGTTCTGGTGTGAGTCGAGCTAGAGTGTAGACCTGTACTAACCCAGTTTGGGTCTTTCTTCCTTCTTCGTTAATCAGAGAAGCCTTCAATGTCAATCTATTCTTGAGCTCACTCTCAGTTTCTTTCATGGTATCAGAGCATGAAGATCATGGGATCTTGCTCTTAGTTTTTCTTTTCTTCCTCATCTGATTTCTCGCTTCTTTGTGAAGTGTTCTTTCCTTCTTCGCGAAATTTCAATAGCCGTCAATAGCGAACCCTAAGTTTCTTGACGATGAGTGGCGAAGAAAACGCAGAATCAGTAAACAAGTCAGGCGATGGATCTGGCACTGGATCTTCCATCGACACGGGCGACCCGCTCTTTTTGTCCACTTCCGACAACCCGGGGCAATCTTTGGCGACCAAATACGACGGTGGACCAGGGTTCTCAAGATGGAAGCACCAAGTGGAAATTGCCCTCGCCGCAAAGAACAAGCTAGTCTTCGTTGAGGGAACCATAACCAAACCCAGTGATTTCGAAGCTCGTGCGAAAGCGTGGACCAGATGTGACAACATGGTCAGAGCCTGGTTACTGATGAGCCTTGAGAAACGGGTAGCGGATACGGTCTTATTTCGATCTCCAGCGTCGAAATTTTGGGAGGATTTGTGTGCCCGATATGATCAAGTGGACGCCACCAGAATGTTTGAGTTGGAGCGCCGCCTCGTCAACACGGTCCAAGCAGGAGACAGCATCGGCGATTACTTTGCGAAGTTGAGAGAAACCTGGGATGAAATTGACGCTACAACAACTCTCCCTACTTGTGCTTGCGCAACTGAAAAGAGTCTCAAAGATTACATAAGTACCCAGAGGCTTATCAGATTCTTGATGGGGTTAAATGAGCGATATGCGGCCGCCAGAGAAAGCATACTGATGATTTCACCATTGCCGTCCATTGAACAAGCGTTCTCCATTCTCATACAGCAAGAAAGACAGAAGACCTTGACCGCTGTTGTGCCCACGGTTGATTCAGAGCCTCCGGCAGCTTTTAGTGTCAGTCAGGGGAGAAGACCTCCCTTTAATCGAAATCAAAATAGTGGAGGAAGGAGAAACACCATCCAATGCACTTATTGTAATAAGTCTGGGCACATGGAAGATAAGTGCTTTCAAAAGCATGGATTTCCTCCTGGTTGGTGATCAAACAAAGGACAGAGGCCCCAAGCTAATGGCGTAACTGAGCAAAAGGAAGAAATCAGCAAAGATCCGCTTGGTGGTACCCTAACTACTGATCAGGTCAATCAATTGCTCAATTACATCAGCAAAGCACGGATTGCGGGTAAAGAACCTTAGTCCTCTGAGTCAAACTGTGGGTTTATAGGTAAAACTCTCTTTTCTTCCAATAAGTGTTCGATTTCTGATAACATTAACCCTTCCTGTTTATCTAAGCATATTTATGAGATTTTTAATACTTCTTGTGACCAAGTTGCTGAAAATACTGAGTGGATTATTGATAGTGGTGCTTCGGACCATATGTGTGGCAATCTTTCTAGTTTTCATGAAATTTCGTTTCTTGACAGACCCCACTATGTTGGTATGCCCGATGGGCATCCACAACTAGTTAAATTAATAGGGAACATTAAAGTTAATGCTTTATTGAGTCTTGAGAATGTTCTTTATGTTCCTAGTTTCAAATTTGGCCTTATCTCTGTGAGTAAATTGACTGAAAGAGAGGATGTGAAACTCTTGTTTGATTCTGCCCACTGTTTTTATCAGAACTGTAAACACAATGAAGGAGTTCAGATTGGGCAAATCCATAGAGGTCTTTACATTCTTGATAAGTGCTGCCATAGAGAAAGCAATAAGTGTCTTAGCTCTTGTGTAGATAGGGATCTTTCTATAAAAGGTGATTCTGGCTGTAACCTCTCCTTAGGGCAGTGGCATCATAGATTAGGTCATCTGCCAAAAGAGAAAATGTTGAAATTGAATTTTGGTGAAAAATTTTCTTTGAAAATATTTTTTGTTTATGAATCTTGTGATAGGGCCAAGAGCCACATAATGTCTTTTCCCTCCAGTTCAATAAAATCTAAGGATGTTTTTGATATGTTGCACATAGATCTTTGGGGACCCTATAATTTAAGGACACATGATGGTTTTTCTTATTTCCTCACTATAGTAGATGACAAAAGTCGTGCCACCTGGATACACTTATGTAGTGTCAAATCTGACTGCCTTTCTCTCATCATTAGTTTTATCACCATGGTTGAAAAACAATACAACAAGAGTGTCAAGTGTGTAAGAACTGATAATGCACTTGAGCTGGGAGGTTCAAGGGCTGGGGTAGAATACTTTAAGATGAAGGGTATTAAACATCAAACTACCTGCTCCTATACCCCTCAGCAAAATGGCATAGCTGAAAGAAAACATAGGCATATTCTAGAAACAGCCCGTGCTCTAATGTTTCATTCTTGTCTTCCTAAGAAATTTTGGGGTGAGAGTGTTCTCACAGCTACATACCTGATCAACCGCATGCCTCTTATTAGTATTGATAACAAAACTCCCTATGAAGTAGTGCATCAGCATAAACCAGATTACTCCATTCTTAGAAGTTTTGGTTGTTTATGTTTTCCCCATACTAACAAGAATTCCAATGATAAATTTTCCTCTAGATCTGAAAAATGCATCTTTGTTGGGTATGGGCAAAATAAGAAAGCCTATAAACTCTACAGTTTAGAGAAGGATAAAATAATCTATAGTAGGGATGTTTTGTTTCATGAAGAAGTTTTTCCTTTTAGGACAAGTTCCAGCAGCATAGACCCCTCTGCTAATACTGAAAACAATCTGTTTGGCCCTGGAGGTGAGTTATTTTTACATGATGAAACTAATGTTCATGAGCTGAGTATGAGACAGCACAATCAAGGGCAAGGCAGTGACGAAAACAACAATCAGAACTTACCTGAGATTACCAACCAAGATGCTGACACAGAATCACATGAGCCAGAGCCAGAACTTCCTTCTGAACAAAATACTCTTCCTAAAGCCAATCAATGAGAAGGTTTGGCCCTTAGGAGGTCATAAAGGAATAGGCAGCCTCCCAGATACCTGAGTGATTATGACTTGGGATCAGCAGCTTCAAGAACAGATAAGTCTTTCCCTTCTAAACTACCATATACAGATCATTCTTCTAAGATGTTTCTTGCTGACCCTTTTGCTCAAATCTTGAATGACAGAATCCTTGCTTCCAATTGCACTGTTTCATCTGTTAATACTTGTGATTCTGTTTTCCCTGACTTGGATGATAGTGACAGTCTTATCAGGACTGATAAGTTACTGCAAACCATTGGGGTCATTTTCTTTGATAATAACAGATCAAATTGTTTGCATGTCAATTTAGAAAAGGAAATTGAACCCACTAGTTACAGTGAAGCCATTAAGGATTTAAGATGGAGAAAAGCCATGAGTGATGAGTTCTCAGCCTTAGAGGAAAACAGAACCTGGGATTTAGTTGAATTACCCAAGGGGGTTAAACCTATACAGTGCAGGTGGGTTTATAAAGTTAAGTTTAATTCTGATGGGAGTGTAGAAAGGTTTAAAGCCAGGTTGGTTGCTAAGGGCTATACTCAAAGATACGGTATTGATTACTTGGAAACCTTTTCTCTCGTAGTTAAGTTTACCACCATTAAGGCCCTAGTTATAGTTGCCACTAAGAAAGGTTGGAAGGTTAACCAGTTAGATATCAACAACGCCTTTCTCCATGGGGATTTAGAGGAGAATGTTTTTATGGAAATACCTCAAGGACATAAGGAAGAAGGATCTGGGAGAGTTTGTAAATTGAATAAGTCTTTGTATGGCTTAAAACAGGCTTCTAGGCAATGGCATTACAAATTGAGTGTGTTCCTAAAGTCTCTTGGTTTTACATAGTCCCTTAATGACTATTCTCTATTTTCTCGAACTAATTCTGATAAGGTCTGCTACTTAGCAGTTTACGTTGATGATATTTTAATTACAGGAAGTGATCTTTCTTTCATAGTCTTTGTCAAGAAAGAGTTAAATAGAAAGTTTAAGATTAAAGATTTGGGTATTCTCGGTTTCTTTTTAGGAATGCAGTTTCTTCATACTACAGAAGGTGTAGTGTTGATTCAGAAGAAATATTGTGAGGATCTGTTGAAAGAGTTTGGCGTGACAGATAGCAGAATAGCTGCTGGACCTTTAGACACTAGCTTAAAGTTAAGGAGAGAACATGGAAGTTTTCTAAAAGATCCTTTAGTGTATAGGAGGTTAGTGGGAAAGATCAGTTATCTGTCACACACCAGACCTGACCTTTGTTTTACAATTCAGGTCCTTAGTCAGTTTTTAAATTCTCCTACAGATATGCATCTTAAAGCTGCATTGCATACACTCTCATATATTAAAGGAACTCTTAATTATGGTTTGTTGTTCAATTCCAGAAATGATTTCACACTAACAGCTTTTTGTGACTCAGATTGGGCAGGTTGTCCCATTACAAGAAGATCAATAAGTGGTTTCTTCATCCAGTTAGGAGGGAGTCCTCTTTCGTGGAAGTCAAAAAAGCAGTCCACTGTGGCTTTGTCCTCAGCAGAGGCAGAGTATCGAGCCATGAGGAGTGTGACTGCAGAGCTGAGCTGGGTGACGAGGATTCTGCACGAGTTTGGTGTTCAAAGCATACTGCCGGTTCCTGTTAAGTCCGACAGCCAGGCAGCTATTTACATAGCAAGGAACCTTGTTCTACATGAGCGGACGAAGCATATTGAACTGGATGTTCACTTCGTCAGGCAGAAGGTGCAAGAGGGAATGATAGCTGTGGAGTTTGTCAAGTCCAAGGAACAGATGGCTAATGTTTTGACTAAGCTCCTTCCAGGAAAAGCTTATCCAGAGCAAGTTAAGAGGATAGGGCTCAAGCTGGATGATTCTTGATCTGTTCTATGTTTCTGATATGCCACACCATAGGATAGTTCTTCTGTCATGTGTTTCTGTTATGTCAAACCATAGAAGGTTTCTCCTTCTAAGATTTGAGGGGGGCTGTTAGAATAGTTTATATAGTTGTTTATGTTATAACTTATTCAGTCACGTGCTGTGTGGGTGGTAGGGTGGAACTCTTGTCCGTGTTGTGTGGGTGGTAGGGTGGAACTCTTGTCTCTTGACCGTTGTTAGGTTTAGGTTATTTTATGGGTTTGGTGTTGTTTCTGTTTTGGTGTGAGTCGAGCTAGAGTGTAGACCTGTACTAACCCAGTTTGGGTCTTTCTTCCTTCTTCGTTAATCAGAGAAGCCTTCAATGTCGATCTATTCTTGAGCTCACTCTCAGTTTCTTTCACATATGGGAGGAGATTCTGGGAAGGCATGAATTGGAGTATGTTTTTAAGAAAGGTTAGTGTGTAAATACTAGTGAAAACTCAGCTGCTCATTATAAATCTCTTCCTTGTTGTGAATTGTCGGGGTCTTGGTGATCCTGTGTGGTTCATTGGGTTCTAGACTTGGTCTGGGAGGAATCGCCGAACTTAGTTTTCCTTAGTTCTCGGGTTTAGAGATGTGTGGTTTTGAAGATCGGATGTGAAGGTTTAACTGGTTGGTTATGGGGGATAGCCATGACCGAAGTGGCGGGGTAGCTCTTTTTTGAATGGATGATTGGGATGTGCGAGTCATGAGCTTCTCCGGGAGGCATGTAGATTGTATTATCACTGATATGTAGGGTAATCAGTGACGATTTACGGGTACTTATGGCTGGACAAATCATTGTGATGGTTGGCATACTTGGAGACTGTTAGAGGATCTTCACACCAGGTGTATAGGACCATGGTTAGTTGAGGGTGACTTCAATGAAACTCTTTATAGTTCTGAAGTTCTGAACAGTGGGAAGGACGACAAGAAATATAAGGGAGATGGCGGCTTTCAGAGCTTGTATTAATATTTGTGGCCTAAAGGACTTGGGTTTTTCATGGCGGCCAATTTACTTTTATATGAATAAGAGGCGGGAATACAAAGTGTCAACTTGCCCATTTTTTGGTAACGAAAGTTGGATGAGTATTTTTCTTGGTGCTAGGAATTCCCACCTCTGATGAGGCGGATCAGATCATAGGCCTCTGAAGATTGTTATGCACCCTTCACTTCGTCAAGGAGTAAAGCCTATTTGTTTTAAGACCTGTTAGATTCAGTATCAGGAGTGTCAAAAGTTGGTGAGGCGGGTGTGGTGTCGATCTTTTTGGTGGGTCAAGATTATCAGCACAAGGTTGCCATCTGTGGGGATGAGTTACGAAGGTGGGGTCGTCACCAGCTTTTCCAGGAGTGATATAAGATCAAACGTATACAGGATGAACTGTATATGGTTGTCATTGCAATTTCTTCAAATGATAATTTGCATCAGTGGCTGAGTTAACCAAGTAGTTAGATTGGCTTTTGTAGAAGGAGGATATTGGGTGGTATCAGCGATCTAGGCAGGTCTAGCTTTCTAAGGGGATGAAATTCTACCTTTTTCTTAACAGATTTTGGGCAAGAGTACGAAGGAATACTATTTATGGATTGATATATAATAATGGTGTGATGGTTATGAAGTGGCGTGCAATTGAGGGCATAGCGTGTGGCTATTTTAAGCACCTGCTTACATATACTAATCTGTAACCCGACCACCATTTTCTTGCTTGTGTCGAGGGACAAATAACTACTAAGACTAAAGAAGCAATCAGTGTGTCATATACCCGAGATGAGGTGGTTAAAGCACTAAAGGAGATGCACTAGACAAGGCACCCGGCCTGGGTGGAGTAAACGGCATGTATTTGAACTCTTGATATGACAAAGTTGGTGAAGATTTTATCTCTACTGCACTTGCTTTCCTCAATACAAATATAGTTCTGCATAAATTGAATCATTCTTATATCATGCCTATTCCAAAGAAAAAAAGGTTCTTCATCTATTATGGATTTTTGCCTTATACCTTTATGTAACAGTGTTTATTGAGTCATTGCAAAGTGTTTAATAGAGTCAATAAAGCCATGCAGTATGTGATATCTGACGATCAAGTTAAGTTTATCAGTGGTAGACTTATTAAATATAACATTGTTATTGCTCATGAACTGCTTCATATAATGCACACATCTAGGGCAGCGAGAAAAGGGCATGCTTTTTTTTAGGTGGATATGTCTAAGGCATTTGATAGGGTTGAGTGAAATTTTCTTTTAGCTGTTATGCGGAGTATGGAGTTCCATTCTAGATGGGCTGCCTTAGTAGAATATTTTCTTACCACAGCTTCAATGTTGGTGCATTTCAATGGGTTTTCTGGGGAAACAGTCCATCCTAGTAGAGATTTGAGACAGGGTGACCCCCTCTCGTCGTATCTTTTCATATGTTGCATGGAAGTGTTGTCATCTTTGCTTCATCTAGCATCTATGACGGTGGGTTTTCAAGGGTTTTAAGGTTAGAAATATTGGCCAAGAAGTTAATAATCTCTTCTTTGTGGATGATTGTATACTTTTTGGTCATACGAATATCGACAATGTGCTAGCCATGTATGAGATAGTGGAAGATTTTAAGGTTGCCACCAAACAATGCATAAATCTTATGAAATCAGGTATCATGTTTTTGTTGGGATCCCTGGGAATGTTTGAAGCGATATTGTTAATTGTTTTGGAACTAGAGAGATGTCTAATTTTGGTTTGTATCTTGGTTTTCCAAGTCATGTTGGTAGGTCTTGTAGGCAGGTTTTGATTACTTATGATATATGGTTTATTAAAAAAAATCAAAGTTGAAGTAGACTTGCGTCTCAAGTTAGGCAAGGGATTTCTTATTAAAATTGTTCTTTAAGCTCTTCCAACTTATGTAATGAGTATTATTAAATTTCCCACTACGGTGGTTCGTGATATACATAAGGCCTTGGCTAGATTTTGGTGATGTGGTAGTCTTGAGAGATGTGGGATGCACTAGAAAAAATGGAATGACTTATGTCAATGTCATAACATAATAAGGGAGGTTTAGGTTTTCATGACCTTTTTGCTTTTAATGATGCACATTTGGTTAAACAATGTGGCGTGTTCAACGTGTCCCTAATCTTCTTATGGCTAACTTGCTTTGGGCAAGGTATTTTAAGGATGGAAATCTATTTAGGGCACACCTAGGAAGTAGACCAAGCCTAGTTTGGGGGGGGGGGGCATTTCATGAGGTTCTTGGGCTGCTCCAGGAGGGTGTATGTAGGTTAATAGGCACTAGAGTGAATGCTGCTATCCTCAAAGGGAGGGGCGTGTTATCTGGTTAATTGATCATTTTGCTCGAGCCTAGAGAGAGGATGTCCTTACCCAATGGTTTACAGTTCATGATGCAGCAAGAATTTTGACACTTTATTTTCCGCAGAATGAGGTTGGGATGGTTGGATATGAAGTCTAAGTAAGTCAGGAGCCCGGCTTATTTTATTGTGCTAGTTCAACAACGGGTCTGCTTGGCCAAGCGGTAGGTAGAATTTGGAAGGTCGATCTCCCAACTCGTGTAAAGATTTTTTCTTGGGAAACTCCTGCACGGCCTACTTCTATGTTAGGAAATTCTCTCTCACCACTGCTGAGTATCTGGATCCACTGCTGAGTATCTGGATCCATGTTGACGAGTGGAAAACCTAAAATAAATGGGGAAATTGGATGATGGTGAAACGGGTGATGGGTCGGATGCAGGTGATGATCCATCACCCGACCCACCACCCGATTTAGGTTAAAGCAAATATACTTGAGCATGTTTAACATTATTTCAAGCAATCAGCTCGAAAACTTACCCCATCAAAATTTAGTTGCATGTCGTAAAGTGTTGATATAGTATCTAAAGTGTTCTCTTTTTTAGCAAGAAATTGATGTGGGAGTCGTGTGTCTTTCAGACCAACTCCCACATCGAAAATATGAAGCAAGTATCTAACTGCTGCACTTATAAATAACGATGAGAGGCTAGGCTCTGTACCATTCAACTTCATTGTTACTATAAGGTGCAACTTGAAGTATAAACAATTTAGCAAATCCCTTCAAACATCACTTTATAGAGTGAATGTTGGTTTGAAATACTAACTAGATTTTTCGTATAATATCAATCAAACTGATGTGGGAGGTTAGGAACTCTTTGAAGGAAAGCAATTTCTTCCCACATTGAAATATTCCACTCAACTATATCAACTAGTATAGCTGCTAGGCCAGCTTCACTCCCACAGTGAGCTTTCAACCTATAAGATTGGATTCAATATGTATATTAAGGGTCAGGATGAAGTTTACAACCTGCTAGTCTCCCATACCGAAATTTAAACAAGTCAGGTCTTTAATATTATATATATAATATTAAAGGCCAGACTAGTTTTATCAGTAATCTATCGTTTATGTTAACTTCGGATTAGCCCATTCGATTAAGACAAGTTAAAAGTTTGGAAATAATAATAAATATTTTACAATAAAAAGTTTCACCTGTTTATCACCCGCTCCACCCGAATGACATGTGGGTGATGGGTGGATCAGGTGACGGGTGATGGTTAGCGGGTGATGGATCGTGTTCGGGTGGAGTTTATTAAACAGGTGATGGATGTGGGTGATACTCCACCCGACCCGTACCCGACCCATTGACACCCAGACCCTCGCTGTTTTTGTGGCGCCACTGAAATCTTGCAGCATGTTTTTATGTATTGTAATTCGACGGTTGATTTGTGGGAAAAGGGAGAATTGTGTGATGCCTCAGGATATTGCTTATGATGGCGCGTTCAGGGAATGGTCCCTTTATGTTTGTGTGAGTATGTTATAATTAAGCTTTATTTGAAATTGCTGTGGAAATTTTGATTTTCACGTTGTCAGGTGCTACATGGAAGGGTAAAGGACTTGAAACGGGGGTGGTTCCAAACAGATAGTTTTTTCTTGATTGTAGGTACCACAAGACGAGGTGATGGCTCAAGCATACCTAAGGATGCAATGCCTTTTGATGATGGTGTTGATGTTTATGTAGATGAAGTTCAACAGGGGATGTTGCGTATGGCATTGGTGTGGTTTGTAAAGATCACAATGGATCTATTCTAGTTGCGGGTATCAAAGGTGAGCATGTTGCTTTACATCTGGGGTTGGTTGAAAGGCAATAGAGTTTGGTGGAAAATGTGCTCTTGCTGCTGGGTTTAAGAAAATAAGGGTTATATCTGATTATAAGTCGGATATAGATTTTCTAAAGCGCAAAGGCTTATGATGTAGGGCTTATTTCGGAAGATGTCTTAAGTTTTCCTTCTCTTTTTGATGTAGTTAGTTGGTGTTTTGTACTTATGTAGAAAAATACTAATGCTAATGTATTAGCAAATCTAGTGAGGGGTACTTGTGTCGAAGTATTTTGGTTAGCTCCATTATCTTGTTGTATCTCAAACCTATGTAATGATTAATGGAAGATGTTGCTGTTGTTCAAGAAAAATACTTATTTATTCCTGTTGAAATATCAAGATCATTTTTTATAGAATTATCTGTAAAAAGTAGAATGAGAATTTAATTAAATAATTTTTTTTTCACTTGATATTTTTTTTGTTACTCTGAAAGTAGATTTTATTTGCATGAAGAGATTATAGATATATTATTATACTTTAATCTTTTTTTTTTAGTTATCTACATCTGAGTATATTTAAACAAAAGCCTATAACTAGTAAAAGATTAGTTTCAGTATGACAAGTGTAGGTAACTATTTAATATATTTTTTTGTATTTTTGTTCTATTTATTAATATGGTTATATAAATTTATTTATTTTACATCTATAAATTTACTAACATAATTTTTCTATTGAATGAATATAATATTTATCAAAATAGCATAACTGTAAAAATATATTATTTTCAACTAGTGTATACATTCTTCTTAATGAAAGTGTCACTTACTTTATTCTACTTGTTTACTTATCAAATAATAATTACAGATATTTTAATGTAAGAATTAAAGATACGAATGTCATTTAATGATTTAGAACAATTTATGACAATTATGAACCGTGAGTTCTATTATGATAATGATAATTATTAGATCATGTTAAGTAAAAGGATTTACCCACGCGCAAATTCTACTGTGTGGAATGCCTGCGTAATGATAGGTACATTCTACTGATATGACAGTCACAATTAGCTGTTGACTAGACTGTTTTGCTGACTGAGTTGTCTTTTAACCATATTAACTTTAAATGATTATAACTTTTAATATTTAAGTCAAAATAAAAAAATGATATCAGTGTTCACCTAAATTCAAGCTCTTCAAAACAAGACTATTCATGGATATGTTTTAACAATTAAAAAAAATTACATGTATACGATGATACACTAAATCATAATATAATTCATTAATTTTGATATTATGATTCATTAACTAATGAATGGTGAATTAGATAACAAACTAAGGAATCGATAAAAATTATTATTATTTTGTAGTGTATTATTGTTGTTGTATGGTGTATTTTAAACCTTATATGGTGAATCATGTATTTTTCTTACATACCAAATATTGTTTTGTGTTGTATTATTGTTTAAAATTCATATTTTTATATGTTCTTGATGATACACTAAAATGATGTTGATTCATTAAATTTATATATGATTCATTAAATTGATATTATGAATATTAACTATAGGTGGGGAATTAGATAACAAACTTCGAAACCGATAAAAATTATTATTGTTTTGTAGTGTATTATTATTGTTGTATGGTGTATTTTAAACCTTATATGACAAATCATGTACTTTTCTTACGTACCAAATATTGTTTTGTGTTGTATTATTGTTTAAAATTTTTATTTTTACATGTATACGATAACACTAAAATCATAATATGATTCATTAGTTTTGATATTATGATTCATTAGAATTGATATTATGATTTATTAACTAATAAGTGGTGAATTAGATAACAAACTTCGAAACCGATAAAATCATTTTTTGTAATGTATTATTATTGTTTTGTGGTATATTATTATTATATTATTATATTATTATTATTATTTATGTATTTTAAGTCATGTGGTTGATCATATATCTTCTTGACATACCAATTTTAAAACAAATAATGAATCAGCATCGTTTTGTAGTGTATTATTCTTTGTGTATGGTGTATTTCAAATTGTATATGGTGAATCATGTATGGTTGATATCTACATATATACATGTAAATAATATACAATTTTAAAGTTATCAAAACATATCTATGTCTGGTCTTGTTTTGAAGAGCTTGAATTAAATGTACAATGGTATAATTTTTTCTTTTGGACTTATATTTTAAAAGTTACAACCAATTGAAGTTAATATAGTAAAAAGGCAGCCCAATCAACAAAACAATCCAGTCAGCAGCTGACTGGACTGCCAAGTGGACAGGCTGCACCAACTTGTACGCGGGCAAGCTGCAACATCGATCGTCTGTTACCCTGCAGTTTCGGGTACATAGAAAAGAAACTGAGAAGGACCCAACCGGGTTCGAACCTATGTAAATGATTAAAGGAAGATGTTGTGGTTGTTTTTTTAAAAGCTTATCTATCCCTCTTTTCAAATATCAAAATCATTTTTTCTATAATTATATAAAAAGGGAAAATTATATTGCACCCATGAGGTATTGGAAAATTACAATGTCCACCAATGAGCTTTAGAAAATTATAATGTCCACCCATGAGATATGCAATAAATACAATCCCCGCCCATGAGCTTTAAAAAAATACAATGTCCACCCATGTACTTATTAAAATGAGGTTAAAACAAAGATTAGTAAATATTATATTGATGGAGCGATTAAGCAATGTAAACCAATTTTAAAAAACCCCAAATTTACCCCGTGCAATGTTAGAGTGGAGAATTGAAGAAAATCATGCAAAATTTACAAGGAATTGCAATTTATTTACCGTTTTATCATTGGTTTTGCTTCTTTATATATTCTCTTTAGGTATCTTTTATTTATTAGACTTGTAGAAGATCATATATGCAAATTTAGGGTTTCTTTCCATTTTCTTTACCATTTCCTAAGTTCTTATTTAATGTAATCATTGTTCTACATATTCAAATTTATCTTATATTAATAAGTACATGGGTGGGCACTGTAATTTTGTAAAGTTCATGGGTGGACACTGTAATTTACCAATACCTCATGGGTGGGCACTATAATTTTCTAAAGCTCATGGGTGGGCATTGTAATTTCTCAATACTACATGGGTGAGCACCTATGTAAAACATATCATGTGAATTTAATTAAATAAATTTATTTTACTCATATTTAACCCGTTATTTTTAAAATACGTGACCGCGCTGGTGCCATCATTTTTATCTTTTTTCTATCTTTGTTCTTTTGTGAAACTTTAAAGTGTTGTAGTTTATTAAATACAAGTCCAAATAGCATAAATTTTATATCGTTGTTCATCATAATTTGAGCTATTCAAAATAAGATCCAACACGAATATGTTTTGATAAATTTTTATTTTTCTTATTTTTGTATGTACATATATTTTAAGACTCATTGTGAAAATAAATAAAATACATAATTTTTATATGTTTCGACAGTGTTAGCTTTTTTTGTGGTGTTAGACATCAAAGAGTTGAATGGGGTAGGATCATCTTTTTTTATTGTGTGGGGGTTAATAGTCAAACCACATTAGCATTCATTAACTATGTTAGCTTGTTTGGCGGTGTTAGCTATCTAGGGTTATATTTGGGGGTAGGGTTATATTTTTCTTGAGTGATTGTTAAATAACCGAACCACATTAGCATTCTTTAATAGTTCATTGAACCTATACGTACGTGGGACCCAATGAAAACACGTTTAACCTTTTATTTTTTGAAAGCGAATCTTTCGTTTAAAAAAAAGTGAATTTTATGTTTAAGAAAAATGAACATTTCCCATTAAACAATGTGAATCCTTTGTTTTTTAAAAAAGTGAATCTTATGCGAGGACAATATGAACCATTAGTTTTAAAGAGTGAATATTACCACTAACTTATGCGAGAACAATATGAATATTTCATTCATTAAAAATTGAATCAAATGTTTGAGAAAAGTGAATCAAATGTTTAAGAAAAGTGAATCTTATGTGTTACAAAAAATGAATCTTACCACAAACTTATGCGTGAATAATATAAATCTTTCGTTCAAGAAAAGTGAATCTTATGTTTAAAACAAGTGAATCAAATGTTTAAGAAAAGTGAATCGTACCTAAACTTACGAGAGCAATATGAATATTTCATTTTTTGAAAAGTGGGTTTTTCGTTTAAGAAAAGTCAATCAAATGTGCAAGAAAAGTGAATCTTATATTTAAGAAAAGTGAACCTTACACATTAAACAATGTGAATCCTTTGTTTTTCTAAACGTCAATTTTATTTCAAAAATAGAAAATCTTAAAGAAGATTCATTTTTCAAATGAGTAAGGTTCATTTTATTATTAAAGAATATTCATTTTGTTAATAAATAAGATTCACTTTAAAAATATGTAATATACATACTCATTCTAAAAACATATAATTTTAAGTTTACCAAAACTTATACACAATACATCTTGTTTAGAAGACCACAGATTATGATGAACCATGGTATATAGTATTTTTTTGCACTTATATTTTGTAAGTTATAACATTTTGATTTTTTTTTGTTTCTCTTCCAAATAATAAGGACCACAATCGGGCCAGATAAAAGCATATCACACTCCCATGTGTGCGCGTATGTAGAATACTTTTTCCTTTTTATTTTTATATTTCATCTCATCTTCTTCTCTTAATTTTAATTGAACCAGTAAATTACTGATACCCGACACTCAAGCCATAGAAGAGATTATAGATATATTATGTACATTAATCTTTTTTTAAATGGGAAATTTATAATATGCCACTTTAAACTTTCTTAATTCTCAATATACTTTGATTTTAAAATATGTTCTCTATATGCCACCAAAAAGTTTTGAAATTTACAATATACCCTTATTTCGTGAAATGGTTTTGAATAATGACTATTGTACCCCTAACATTACACATCATGTTTCAAGTTCACAATATATCATTTTTTGTAATTCAGAATATTTGATGAAACTTCCAAAAAAAACTATAATATAAGTAAACACAATTTTTTCAAAAAAGTAATGTTCCTGAAAATATTTTATCGTCTAGACGTCGTAGAGAATTTTTTTAAAATAACTAAAAATGTATATAAACTTAACATAAAATTAATGATTTTTTAGTATTAGACATACTCAAATAAATGTATCGTTGTAGATTTTCTAAATTGAATGCAGCTACTTCATCATAGATTAGTTTAGTTTTGTTTATAAATGTACATATATATATATTTTTGTTTATAATATCTAATCATCATCTAACCACAATTGCAAATACTTTAATAAAGATGAAAAATGAAATTAGTTTAAGAAGGTAAAACCAAGGAAATAAAAAAATATTTTGTTTAAAATTTTGTGTATGTTTAAAATATACAAATTATATATTATGTTAACTTTAAATCCTTTTTAGTTTTTTTTGTAATCTGATTACTCTTATAAAAACTTTTATACTTATTTATACTTTTGTAGAATTTTTATTTTATTTTTTTGGAAAAATTTCATAACATGCCCCCAAGTAAAAAAATGACATATTGTAAAATTGAAACATGATATGCAATGTGAGGGGTAAAATAGTTAAATATAAAAAAATAGGGGTATATTGTGAATTTTAAAACTTTTTTGTGGCATATAGAGAACAAATCTTAAAATTAGGGTATATCACGAATTATGAAACTTTTTAGTGACATATTATGAATTTTCCAAATAAAAAATAGTATAATTAAACACAAGCTTATGACTAGTAAATGATTAGTTATTCTGGGTTGCTATTCGCAGTACAAAATTACTAATCACCGCAGTACAAATTTTTTTAATTCATATTGACGTTGTACACATGTAATGATGTCGTGTTGTAACTTTTGTTTTTTTTTAATAATTTCTTGAGCGTAAACAGTAAAAAACACTCTGATTGTTACAAAACATTATAAACCCGTATTAATTGCATCAATATGATTTTATTTGTGACTCCACGTAATTTGGACGATATTTTACGTTATGTTTGACTAAATTACAAACATTGGTACATATTCAGAATGTTGTACTGAATTCGTAGTTAAAAACGCCAATTTCGGGTGAAAAACACTCTAATTGTAATAAAAGACGTTAAACCCTTTTTAATCGCATTTAAACGTTATAATTGTGACTCCACGTAAGTTAAAGACATTTTATGTTGTGTTTGACTAAATTACAAACATTGTTACCCTTTCAGAACGTCGTACTGAAATCGTAGTTGAAAACGTCAATTTTGGGTAAAAAACGCTCGTACTATATATAGCCTAACCTTCCTTAGATTATTCATTTCTCTCTTACTCACTCTCTCTCCTCTCTCTCTCTCTCTCATCCTTAAGAAGCTCTCTTCTGACTGCCGGAGCTGCCACCTGCCGCCGTCAACCACCGCAGGAAAAATTTTCCGGTGAGTTTTTTGAATTTTTTTTTCCAACTTATAAATTTGGGTGTCCCGAGTATGAATTTGGTGTTAGTTTTTTGAAATTCAACATCAATTGAGCTAGATCTAGCATGGAAAATTCTGAAAAAACTTGAAAATTTTGAAAAAAAATAGTACAGGGGCGAGCCCTGGTGCGGCTCGACCTGCAGAGGGGCGAGGAGCAGGGCGGCTCTAGTGGGAGTGGGGCGAGCACGGGTGCTGCTCGCCTGGAAGACATGCAAGGAGGAGCGCCGCTCGAACGACAGTAGGGCGAGGAGGAGCGGGGCTCACGACTTCGGTTCTCCAGCGACACAGGGACGCGAGCAGTAGCGCTGCTCACCCGCGTCTTCCTAGAGTAGTAGCGCTGCTCGCCTTGGAGCAACTAGAGCAGCTGCGCTGCTCTACCCGGTGGAAGGCGAGCCCCTAGTGGGCTCGAACTATTTTTTTTGAATTCTAATATTGTGAATGATTTATAAATGTTTGAATTCTTTTTTTGAAGTCTAATATTGTGAATGATTTTTAAATGTTTGAATTCGTTTTTTTTTAATTCTAATGTTGTGAATGATTTTTAAATGTTTGAATTTGTTTTTTTTAATGCTAATATTGTGAATGATTTATAAATGTTTGATTTTTTTTTGAATTCTAATATTGTGAATGATTTATAAATGTTTGAATTTTTATGTTATGAATGAGGAATATAACTGTGTGATATTCATATGTAGTGATGGATCGACTGAAGAAAGCAGTACAACATGTATATTCGAAGAAGAAGAAAGACCGGGGTACGAAGCAGCCTATGACGGCCTCGTACCATCGTGCACGAGCTCCTGGTGAAGGGCCGAGTAATCCTGCCCCCCGCATGGAAGCAGCACGTCATTCATCGTTTCATCCGGGTCAATCTGTCAACGACCCGACGTTTCAGATACCTGCACCTCCAAGTGAAACGGTGGATGACTCGGGATGTACGAGCATATACCGAAGAGAAGCATGTCAGCGTTGTCATCATCCAGTAGTGCTTGGTCTGATAGAACACTGCACAACACTAGCTACAACATCTCGGGCGAAGGAAGCCACCAGATTGCTCCCTTAGAAGCTCAGACGTCAGGCAGTGGTAGTTCATCACGTCCACCACGCCCATCACCCGCCCGTGCTGATGAGGACCATGTGATGACCGAGTGTTCGCCACATGTTGATGATGATGATGGTGATGGTGCTGATGATGATGACTCACCCGACGTGGATGAGGAGGAGGATGGTGAAGATGATGATGTCATGGATCAGGAGGATGACACTGACGAGGAAGCAGCGCTAGCGATGGTTCCAGTCATTCCTACCTCTTGGAAGTTGACAGAGGTGCCAGTTCCTGGCGGTCCACTACTCACTAGTGTTATCACTAGCTTTGGGGGTCATGTAGCGCTTGACTTATGGACCTCGACTAAGGTAAGTTCTCTATCTTCTCATGTATTTGATCATTTAAATCATACAACGTTTTGTAAGTGTTAAATATTGGTCATTATGTAGGATCGCGGGGTTTTGAGTTTCAAATCCCGTAGGGTGATGCTTACTAGCTGGCCAAAAGATCAAGTTACCTGCAAAAGAGCAAGGAGCATGCTTAAGTATTCTGGTATACAACACTTACAGGATATTACGATGCCATACAACAATATGTCCCTCATCAGTGCTTTTGTGGAGCGGTGACAGCCTGATACAAACTCATTGCATATGCCGTTCGGTGAGATGACGATTACCCTGCATGATGTGTGGATGATACTGAAAATCCCCATCGTTGGTTGTCCATTGATAGGGGATTCATCCACCCCTGGGTTGAAGGAGGTAATGGCTGATTGTCTTAATTTTGGGGGAAATGTTCAGAGTATGACAGAGACACTGTCGAATACCGGTGTTGTATCGATTGCGAGCTTATTGCAGCACTGTAGGGATGAACATGAAGAGCCAATGAAGCAAGCATGTGGTTGGTTGTATCATCTGATCGGTACAACCATATTAGCTGGAAAATCAAATGGTCTTCTGAGTCCACAGCTGTTTTGGTTAGTAGCTCCCATGAAGAAAGCTACCAAGCTTCATAAATATGCATGGGGAGCTGGTACTCTTGCATGGTTATATCGCCAGCTAGGGATAGTATCTCGTGCCGGCTCCAGTGGGATAGGTGGTTCTATGACGTTACTTGAGGTATGTGTCCTAATGTGCATCTAGTATATGATAACTCACTGAGTATTAATAATTGGTACTGCTTAATCATTCTAGTGTTTTATATGCACTATGATGGATTTATGCGTACTTCCCTACATTAAGACCAGCGATTAGCCCAGACTGGCGTGCTAATGATGACAGGCCTAGGGCTCTAAGATGGGTGAGATCTACCACTCAAGTGCATGATCATCGTTCACTGCAAGGCTATCGTGAGCATCTAAATGCTTTGACTGCTCTAAATGTAAGTGTATGTAGTTGCTAACACATTGAACCATTATTATTTTTGTCTTTCGTTGTTGGTTACATTTTACTATTAATGTTCATTGTAGATTGATTGGTTGCCCTACGGTCGGGATAATGTTAATGTTCATGGAGGGCGTACATGGTACAGAGGTAACATATAGGTTATGGGGTTGAATGAGCCGTACATGTCAGGGCGTTGTCTACACCAGTTTGGTTACATTCAGGGTATCCCTGAACCTCCTATTAGACCCAACCCAAGGTCTGAAAAAAGAGGAAAAAACCAACCCTACACCTGTGTATACCCCCCATGTATAGTTTGTGGGAAAACACACCTAAAGTGCTGGTTCCAGGGTATACGCGCACAAATGCGCGGTTGCATGCTTGATACCCACTCTACCTAGATTGGTACACCAAGCACACACACCCGAAGATCCTAAACCCTGAGAGTTTTCAGACCACCCTGGTCCATCGTCCAGATCCCTGTCTAGTAATTCATATTTTCATAGTACTTCATGACGTATCACTTTTATTTTATATGTGTACTTACCTGACCAAGTGTGTTACAGCTACTGTCTGAGGCAAGTGAGCTTGCACGTCCATACTACCAAGAGAACAATGCATGGGACTGGTCATACTATAGTCAGGGGATGCCAGAAGAAGAACAAAGGGTTGCAACTCATGGTCTTGAGGATGTGTTCAGCTCTTTATACATATGGGTTAGTTACCAGCGCCAGCATGGTGCACCCTAGTGGTTGTCATCTTGGATGTGATAAACTTTAGTAACATCTTGGAACTATTTGTTGTCCTTCATTTTACTTGGTGTATTAGACGCTAGTACAATTTGTGTGGTTGTAGTTTTTTTCTAGTGGACTTGGTGATGGTGAAATTATTGCTGAAAATCCTGGTGACCTTGTTGATGATCTTTTGGTTGATTTTGTGGAGGTTCTTAGAACCGGTGGAGATAAGAAATACAGGGGAGACTATTCCAAATTTTTTCTAGAAATGCATCGTTTATGTAGAGTTTTAAATCAGCAAGATTGTAGCTTGATGATTGGAGAGCAAGCACGTGTATCGAGTAGGAAAAGGAATCTTGTATTGTCGTTATTGAACCTGGTTAATGCAGTCTGCTTTCGGGAGGATACTTCACATGCATCAACACGCTCATATGTCACGAGAAATTAAATATATCAAAATGTAGAAATTCCTAAGAAAGAAAAGTCCCAGAATTCAAATCCTATGAATCACATAATTGGAAGTGAATAACTATCTAACATCTACCAAGGATTGTATATGTCACGAGAAATGAAATATATCAAAATGTAGAAATTCCTAAGAAAGAAAAGTCCCAGAATTCAAATCCTATGAATCACATAATTTAAAGTGAATAACTATAACAACACGTTTATTCCACGTCCAAACATCTACCAAAGATTATAAATCCCGAAAAGTATAACAACACAAGAACTAACAAGTTCAATTACGCAATAACCAATAACCTAATTATTTCCTAACCTTTATCTCTCTATTCCCTGTGCTATTACATTACGTCGCATCTCATAAATTGGTTCTTGGTGTTGAAAATCATCATTATCGGGCTCAATAGGATCATAAATAACAAGTAATGGAATATGAGCGTTGAAATCATTATACTCCATGTAATTCTCCATCATCCGGCGAACTGATGTATCATTTCGTACATGAATAAAAGTCCACTCGTAGTCGCCCTCCAGCCCCAAATACACCATTGTTGTTATGTTTATTTTGTCGAGGAGGGACTGTAGTGCTCGAATTACTCGTCATTGTAGATCACAGAGATTAATAGGATATGACATAGTAACTTCTAAGCGTCTGTGCCCCATTCTTCTATCAAATTGTGCTCCATGGCGACCAAAAGTAGCTACATAATTAATGTGCAAACAGAAAGGAAACTCCATTTGATTTTGAGAGTGAAATGGGACGTAAGGTATGAAGAGTTCACGCAAGATGTAATTAGACAGATTCTGAGAGCACAGGGTAAGGAATGAGTACGTTGGAACACTAATACCCTCTTTTATAATATTTGAGTAACGGTCACTGACATGTCCAACGGCTAGTTCAACGACTACTGAGAAAAGTAAGGTTAAAATGGTGACATGGAGCAGGAGCCGTCTATGAAAAGTTTCATCAATTTTGGACTACATTTAAACATGTTTAAAGTTGAATTACGAAAACCGACAGGGGTATATTGTGAATTATGAAAGAAAACAGGGGTATATCGTGAATTTTCCCTAAAAAGAATTCACCCCCACTATTCAAATTAGATTCTAGCCGAAGGAAGCGTACCAAACACACCATGAAGAAGTTGATGATCTGTACCAGGTCACTATTCATGTACCAGGTTACCGTTTCCGGTACAAAGTGAATTCAAAGTTACCGTTGGTAATTACTTTTGTCAGGAAGAGGTACACGTACCAGGTCACTATTCATATACCAGGTTACCATTTCCGGTACAAAGTGAATTCAAAGTTACCATTGGTAATTACTTTTGTCAGGAAGAGGTACACGTACCAGGTCACTGTTCACGTACCAGGTTACCGTTTCCGGTACAAAGTGAATTCAAAGTTACCGTTGGTAATTACTTTTGTCAGGAAGAGGTACACGTACCATGTCACTGTTCACGTACCAGGTTACCGTTTCCGGTACAAAGTGAATTCAAAGTTACCGTTGGTAATTACTTTTGTTAGGAAGAGGTGCACGTACCAGGTCACTGTTCACATACCAGGTTACCGTTTCCGGTACAAAGTGAATTCAAAGTTACTGTTGCTAATTACTTTTGTCAGGAAGAGGTACACATACCAGGTCACTGTTCACGTACCAGGTTACTGTTTTTGAACTTGTAACCTTGTGGCTAGTTCATGACCAACCTCTATATAAGGGATGCCTCCTCCATTTCATCTTCACACACTCACTCTCCATATTCTCAAAGCTCTCTATCTCCTGACTCTCTTCCAAAAATAATTTCGTAAAACTGATCAAGCTCTCTCTAAACATGAGTCAATCTTCAGATTCCGATCATGATTATGTTCCAGTATCAAGCCCAGTAAGTATTTAGTTTATTGTCTTTGTAAATCATATTCACACTAATATTTCATATTTCAACATTCGTCTAACATTCTCTCGACCCTTATTGCAGAAAAGTGATTCAACTACTGATGAAGATTTGGATGAATTTGATGAAGGCGTTCCAGATCATAATGCAGAGATGGATAACTACATGCAACAGATGTATAATCGACCTATGGTGGTGGATACAAGTTACTTATTTCAAACAAACCAGGCATTTAGGAGTAAAGAAGAAGCGAAAGCTTGGGTAGATAGTGTTGGCCATCCCAACCATATCTACACCATATTTTAAAGTTCTCGGTCGGGCCAAGATTTCCACATAACATGCGAGAGGTATTGGAAACCACGAAGGACACCACGACCTGGTGTCATCACCCGACGCAAATCATCTGGTTCAAAGAAATGTGGTTGTCCTTTTAGAATTAAGGGGTATTACACAAGCTACGGGTGTTTCTTGAATGTGGGTAACGGATGGCATAACCATGATCTCGCTGAGTGGGCAGAGGGTCATTTTGTGGGAAAACGCCTAACTGAGGAGGAGGAGATTATGATCGATCAGAGAAGCCGAGTCGGTGTGCCACCTTCTACAATTTATTCAGAGCTCACAACAATCAACCCCGACAGGTCAGCAACCAGGAAAAACATATACAACAGGATACAAAAAACAAAACTTGAAAAGAGAAATGGTCATTCTATGGTGCAGACTTTGCTGGGTGAGCTACACAAAAACAACAACTTAGGATGCCTCAAATAACTGTAATCCTTTAGGTTTCATATTAATTTGATAGATAACATGATTCTGCATACTTTCACAATTTAGGGGATCGAACACGACTTGGGTCCATCTTCTTTGCACACCCTACCTCTAGATTACTGCTGCAAGCTTTCCCGTACGTCATAGGCATTGATGCTACCTAAAAAACAAACATCGCAAAAATGCCTTTGGTTCAGTTCATCGGAGTGACGAGTATAGGCAAGAACTTCAGCATTTCCTTCGCCTTTCTTGTATCAGAATCAACGGACATGTATGTGTGGGCACTTCAACAATTAAAGGAACTCCTCGGTCGGACTACAACCTCAACATTTCTCATTGACAGATGTCTGGCCCTAATGAATGCCTTAGAACAGGTATTTCCTGAATCTCATCATCTTCTATGTCAGTGGCACATAAGTAGGAACATTTAGGGGAAAGCCGAGACTTATATGGGTGATAGAGGAAGGGCGACGGCTGCAGTCTGAATGTGGACTTCGGTTGTCTACTCGAGCACAGAGCAGGACTACAACGAGAGGCTCAAAAATTTCAAGTATACATACCGAAGCTATCCATGTTTCATTACGTATGTTGCATCAGTCTGGGCGAAACACAAGGAAAAATTTGTGGAGGCTTGGGTCAAGAATGTGTTGCACTTCGGCAACACAACGACAAATAGGTACAATAGTTAGTCTTGTAACTTTTAAGATAATACAGTCATTGTTATAGATCTATAAAACTTACTTAAACATTTGATAGGGTGGAGAGCGCACATTCTTCTATAAAGGCAAGATTAAGGAGTGCTAGACACACTTTGGATGTAATATTTCCAAAGATTAACGATCATGTGAATACTAGCATCCGAGAGCTAAAAAAGGATTTCGAGTCAGCCAGGACAAAACACAGAAGAGAGCACATGAGGGTTCCAATTGCTGACCTGATCGGGAAGGTTAGTATCCTTTGCTTAGATGAGCTAGTAAAGGAGCTTGGAAGGGAGAATTATGTGCAAATGGATAGCTCAATCTGTGGATGTGACAAGGTATCCTCTCATGGATTACCTTGTACTTGTAAATTAAACTACATGCTGGATAGTGGTATACTATGCTCAAAGAGGGATATACATCGTTTCTGGTATACCCTAAGCTGGGAGAAACATGAATCAACAATTGATATGCTATCCTACAAGGAGGCAGAACAAAATAGATGGCGAGATATAGCTTCTGAGGTAGCACAGTTAGATGATCCTACTCTGATGGCCAAATGTTACAGTCAAATCTAAAACTTCCTTCACCCAGATATGGTATGCCAATTAGGAGAACCATTAGAACAGTTTGGGATTGGCAGACCTACCGGGACCTCAAGACCAAACCGACGGGAACCTTCATCTTGGGAGCGTAACCGACCAAGGGCGAGCCAGTCCGAAGGAGCACCATCAAATAGAAGATCACGTAATAGAGGATCATCAGATCCGAGTCGATTCATGCCCCTAAACAACTTCCCATACTACGAGAATTTCCCACCCAACCTATATCAATATATCACTAGGTATATTGATGTTCGTGGAGATGGTAATTGTGGTTTCAGGGTGATTGCTGATTACCTGTATTCAAACGAAGAGAGGTGGAAAGATGTCCGTAGAGCATTGCACCATCACATGAAGAATACAGAACCAGCGAATCATGTATACAGGACCATGTTTAACGAAGGACCGTACAACGACATGTTAAAAGCGCTTCATTGGAATATGGGAGGGCCAGCACCTCCGGAGAAATGGATAACCACGGAAATGGGGATGACGATCGCGACAAAGTACACTTCGATAGTAGTTTTCTACTCTACTGTCTGGGGGGGGTATGGCAAGTGCCACATACCTTCCGCTCGATAATTATACCGATCGTGATAGCCCAAGAGGAGAGATCCACATAGGAATTTGCCCCCAGGGTCATTTCGTAAGGTTCTGCATGGTTGATGACTCCCCACTCCCCCATGTCTATCCACAGTGTTTCTTTTATAGAAATCCAAACACTGTTGGACCTTGGATTCATCAAATACAATCTAGGTTAGATAGTTGGAACAACGTTGTAACTTAGTTTTTCTTTAACTTAGTTGTTGTAACTTGGTCTTTCTTTAACTTAGTTGCTGTAACTTAGTTTTTCTATAAATTAAATTTTGTTGTAACTTAGTTTTTCTTTAACTTAGTTGTTTTAATCATATTGACTGAAATTTGGTCATTCATTCTCTATTATTTCAAAAAAAGTGTCTCCCCGCAACATTCCAACTTATTCAACTAAGTTTGGTGAAAAAAAATTTGTACTGCAAATAGTAAAGTATTTTGCTATTCGCAGTACAGATTAATTTTAAGTCAAATTAATAATATAAACACATAAAAATGTAATCCAACACTTTTTTTTACAAAAAAAAGATTCATGTATTGATTACAACAAAAAAGTAACTAGTAAAATTCGCTACTAATCAACTACAAACTACTTCGATAAATTTACTTTTAGATATCATTTTTGGAAAAAAAACTCAGCGACACATCATTACATGTGTACAACGTCAATATGAATTAAAAAAAAATTGTACTACGGTGATTAGTAATTTTGTACTGCGAATAACAACCCCCTTAATTATTGTACGATAAGAGTAGGTAATTATTTATTAAATTTAATATTTTATATTTTGGTCATATTTATTAATCTGGTTAGATGAATTTATTCTGTTTTTAGATCTATAAAGACACTAACATAATTTTTCATTTTTTAAATCAACAAATTTTTCTATTGAATGAATATAATAGTTATAAAAAGTTGAATAAGTAAAAATAGATTATTTTCAACTAATGTATAGGACTGCCCAAAAAATTCCGAAACCACGGTGTCCGATGAAAACCGAAGTGAACCGTACCTGTTTTCAGGTTAACCATATCAGTTTTTACGGTATGGTTAATCGAACCGTGTAAATTGACCGGTTTCGGTAACAGATATTGAATTTTTCACAATGGTTAACCGATTATATGAACGATGAAAAACTTCAAATATTAATGTTCACCTTATATAATAATTAATGTTAGATATTGAGGGAATATACAGATTATTATATTTTTTTGTCACATATGTTTGATTTCTTACTCATGATTTAGGTGAATGATCAATGTTGTACTATAATATTAATGTTATGGGTCTCATCAATAAAAAATATATGGCTACCAGGTTAACCGATAAAATCGAACCGAACTAAAGGTTAACCGGTCTAAACAAAATGGTAATGGAATTGAATTTTAGAAAACCAAATTTAACGGTTAACAGAATCCGGTTAACTGATCTAAATGGAATGTTAACGGAATTGAATTTTTAAAAACCAAAAACCTGATTAACCAAATAAAAACCTACATGGACAGCCCTACTAATATATACACTCTCCTTAATAAAAGTGTCATTTACTCTATTCTACTTGCTTACTTACCAAATCTAAAAATTACCGGTATTTGAATGTAAGTAATAAAGATATGAATGTCACTTAATGATTTAGAACAATTACGAAAGTGAGTCCTATTATAACAATTGATGGCACGTGGTCAGTATGTCACCCACGAATCGAGCAGACGGTAGACCACACGGGCTACCCGTATGGATATGGGTGCGGCTAATATCATGTGGCAGTCCAGTCAGCTGCTGACTGGACTGGACTGTTTTGCTGACTGAACTGTCTTTTATTATATTAATTTTAATAGTCATACCTTTTAAAAATAAGTCCAAAATAAAAAAAAAATTGCACCATTGTTCATCAAAATTCAAGCTCTTCAAACAAAACCAGTCATAGATATGTTTTGACAAGTTTAAAAATTTATGTTTGTTATATGTACATATCAACAACATTTATGATTCACCACATACATTTTAAAATACACCATATAACATTTAATAATACACCACAAAACAATAATGATTTAGTATTTGCTCTGAATATTAATTAATGAATCATAATACCAATTTCAGTGAATCATAATATCAAATTTAATGAATCATAATATCATTTTAGTGTATCATAAGTCACATATAAAAGAAAAATTTTAAACAATAATAAAACACAAAACAATATTTGGTACGTAAGAAAAATACATGATTCACCATATAAGATTTAAAATACACCATACAATACAACAATAATAATACACTACAAAACAATAATGATTTTTTATCGGTTCCGGAGATTGTTATCTAATTCACCACTTATTATTAATGAATCATAATATCAAATTTAATGAATCATAATATCATTTTATTGTATCATAAGTCACATATAAAAAGAAAACTTTTAAACAATAATACAACACAAAACAATATTTGGTACGTAAGAAAAATATATGATTCACCATATAAGATTTAAAATACACCTTACAACAATAATAATACACTACAAAACAATAATGATTTTTATCAGGTTCAAAATTTGTAATCTAATTCGTACTTTTTAGTTAATGAATGATAATATCAATTTTAATCAATCATCATATAAAAATTAATGAATCATATTATCATTTTAATGTATCATCATACATATGCAAAAATAGATTTTTTTTAAGTTGTCAAAACAAATCCATGACTGGTGTTGTTTTGAAGACCTTGAATTTAGATGAACAATGATATAATTTTTTTTAATTTTGGACTTATATATTAAAAGTTATAAGTATTTTAAAGTTAATATAGTAAAAAGGCAGTCCAATCAATAAAACAGTCCAGTCAACAACTGACTGGGCTGACTGGACCTGCCATCTCACCAGTCCGCTCAATATTTTTGCACGGAACTCCCGTACAATCGAATTTGCGGAATCGAGAACATGAAAAGGCAGTTTCGGAGGAAGAAACTGAAAAAGGGCCCAACCGGGTTCGAACCGGTGACCTCTTGATCTGCAGTCAAATGCTCTACCACTGAGCTATGGACCCGGTGGTGTTTGCAATTCTTTTAAGATAGACCTTATAAATAAGCACTGAGATCAAAATCCAATAGTAGGACGGAACATACCTCATTTCAAATCTCTGTAAAATTATGACATGACAGTATCAACTTGTTAACGGGGGTAGACCTGGTAATTTTGACCCAACCCGATACCCAGCCCGAACCCAACTCATACTTTTACGGGTTAGGGTCCTGATTATTGATCCATCTATTTTTTGGGTTGGGTTAGGGTAATAAGCTAATTTTGTGTGTTAGGTTAGGGTAGAGATCTTAACCCATGACCCAACCCGAAACCCGAAAATATATTTGTTAATAACAAAAAATAAAAATATTAATTCACATATATATTAATATACCTTAGCATTAAGCCTAAGTACAGTTGGACTATCCCACCTTTAATAATTTCACATAATCTTAACTAAACAAATGGCCCAACCAGCTGCATATCAAACAAAGGGCCCAACCAAACCTTAACATAATGTTGAAAACCCAAATGCTCTCGTCTTGTAGACTCACATCCATTTTTCTTCTCTGCGTCGTTGTTCATGTCTATGTCGCTCTTCATCTCTATCAAGGTTTGCTTTTCTTATTCTCACTGCCATAGTTGTTTTTGAGAACATAGGTATGTTTAGATCACCTAAAAGGTGAACAAAAGTAGGTGATATGTATTTTTTATAAGTAGGATCTTGATTATAGACCTCTTAGTGATTCTGAAGCCAACAATGCATATAGCGTGCTGCATAAAAGTTCCTCAACTGTTGGTAACGATTAAGTGATTGTAATTGTACTTTTCTCAGGCATGAGCACTCAATTTAAACAGGTGTAATTATTTTAAAACTACTAGTCATAGTTTGAGATTTTGAGCTCTCAGTTTATAAATTATTTCTAACTTTAGAAGATTTGTCTTTAGTATATTTCTCTATAATGCATAATTAAGATTTTCATTTTTCGTTCCCCTTAATATTAAGAGCACTAGGATCATATGCATATCTAGATAGGATTCCTCCCCAACAATGGTAGAGCTTTAGGCTCAGATTGATAAATATAAACTTATGGAAAAATAAGTGTTATTCTATTCATGGAAAATTGGTGCAGTACTTTTACATTCTTTGCATAACATGAAATTTGTTTAAAGTTGGGTCGATCAAGCAAGATTACTTCTCTTCCTTTTGTACATCCTAATTAGTGTGCCACCTAGCACTGGATGTTTTTGGATTTACTTATTAATTTCTACTCCAAATCCATCTAAATTATTGTATGCTTAAAAAATGGGTTGGGTGGGTTGAGTTAGGGTTGAAGGATTTTAAACGGGTTGGGTTAGGGTCATGATCTTCTGACCCATTCATTTTTGGGTTGGGTTGGGTTGATGATTTTTTTTTTGATAAAATGGGTTGATAATATTTTAAATGGGTTGGGTTAGGGTTGATATCAACCCGACCCAACGACCCAAATTGCCAGGTTGAGGGGGATCACTAACTTGTTGAAAAAGCCAATAACCATTAGATAACTAATTGTCTCTTCTTTTTTACTTTAAGTTAGAAAGCCAGAAATAGTTTAATACCAAAGCTTAGAAAAATTCTCATTGCGTGCTTTTTATTCTTATTCGCACAGTGAGCAACAATTCAGGCATGAGATTTAGGCCTTGTTCCTTTGGGTATAAATGAGTTTGACATAAATGTCATATTTTGATATATTTCTTTTTTATCAGTTCCTTTAGGGTATATTTGCACGTGACATAAATGTCACACTTATACTGCTCGTCTTTTCCCACCTTACCATAAATATTTTTTAAAACTGTTTGTTTTTAAGATTACCCAATTCCATATTCTAATGCTAATATTTCATTTTATAAAAATATAATATAAAATCTCAATATTTAATTTTAGGTACATAGCAATATGTAAACCATATTTTTTAATATTAATTAGTTTATTATTTTATATATTGTATACAATAATAAGGTTAACTAATTAGTTAACATATATTTTCATTTTATAGTTTCTTACTTATATTTTTTTTATAAACTATAAACTAATTAACTTTAATTAATAATATAATAGGATCTCTAAAAATGGAAACATATTAATATGCATTAAATATTGAATTATGATCCAATCAATAGTTTATGATGTATACGGTAATAAAGTTAACTTATCAATTATCATTTTTACTTTATGTTTGTCGTACCAAATTTATCTCAAGTGGATGAACTTTTGATAACAACAAACTACTTATCCTATAACATTTGTTACAAGTAATTTTATTTATTTTTAATTGAAATAGAATTTTAAACGATAACTTAATATTAATAATTGTAATACAGAAAACGCTTAACACACCACACATAACTAACTTAACTAACTTATACTGTAATTATGTCACATTACCAAATAACATTTTTCAAAACAACTACAAATATACCAACATAAAACAGCCAATAAGTATTTTGTAAATATACTAGAACAAAAGAGCTACCCAATGCAAAACAACCATACCGAAACATCTCATGGCTATGAATTCCACGAAGGAAAGTTGAGACTTAAAAGGAGACCAAAACGATAGGGTTGATAAAAAGATCCAACTGAGCATCAAGCCAAACAGTTTCTAACGTGAGTGTTAAAAGTCTAAAATCTCCTATTGCTTGTGGAGTGATCTCGGCAAGATAATACCGGGAGCTACTCAACGCCTGCATAGAAACAAAAGGACTGCTGCTGTACTCTGAACTTAGGACAAGGTACTGTTCTCATCCAGCCAAGTTCATTCCAGGTACCATTAACAGCTTTGCTACAACTTCTTGGAAACTGATGTCCCGTCTAACCAAGATCCCAGTGCCGGCACCCGAAAGCTTAATAAGAATCATCAACGGAGTTCAATTCTTATACAAAAATCAAACATTAGGTGCATGAGCTGCTCCATATGAATGCTCCTCAGCATCAAACAGTTTCACCACCATGAGCTAAACAAGCTATACTTACGTAATACATAATCATAACCATGAAATATGAAAATTGTGAATGATTTCTCCTTCTACAAGCATTATCAGTTTTTAGTATTTTCTCTTCCTCTTCTTGAATGTGCTCGATCTTATAACATTATCATCAAACTTGATTGCATCTTCAAGGGCCGTAATTGAATCAGGCTTGGTGAAGTAGGTGAAGAGAAGATAGATGCCGTCCAAGTAAATGTTGGTCTCTCCAGCTCTGTTCTTCGTCTTGATACTATATGCCAGTGGAATCACTCCGCGGTTGAACACTTCCACGTACATCCCACCTCCTGATACAAGCACCTGCAACAAAATGCAGTACGGTGATGATAATAGATAAGAGCAACAACCCTTCCCAACTCTGCATATCGTGAGTACAAAATGAAGCGACACAATAATATTGTCCAGCTCTCATCTGCCATTATACAATACAACTGCACAAAAAAATACCTCAGCTGGGCCAACAACCACCTTCTAAACTAAACACGGATCATGAAGTAATAATCACAGAGGAGATCATGAAGGGAGAGAACTCCTGCATTTTCACCCAACTTCTAGCAGTCGTTTGTTACAATCACGGAGTCTCGAAAAAAATGTCTCTACTGTCTGTCAAAGTAAGCAAATTGTCCCGCTCACCTCTATAGTATCTTCTTATCAAGAGGTAACCAGGAAATAAAATTTACTAATTAGTACCCATTTCACACACTTTGTACAGTAAACGAGGAAGGTGCACAAGGGGCATATCTTCATTTGAACTAATGCCCAATGCCAGTGTACACCTGTTTTTATGCTCAACCAAAAGCATAACCCAGGGACCTATAATATGATTCCTTCTAACAACGCCCAGACTTTCTAAGGAAAAAGAAGGCAACACGATCTTTAGGATAAAAGGAAACGGTCGATTTTCACCCTACCCTATTGTGCACCCGGCGGCATCCATACACACTTCCAGATCAGACACCATTTGATCTGCCATTCCATTAGAGTATATGATCACAAAGCTCACATCCACAACACCAGTCCGAGCAGCAAAAGAAACAGATCGACTTCACATCAGCTCATTAATTTCCACAATTAGCTTTCACTTTGAGCTCATGAGGCAAACTCACAAGCCAATTATAAATCACAATGCGTATGAATTAACTAAGGTGTAAACCGGGCAGGACCTTCTAACTAAACAATATCCAACCAGAAAAGTCTCAAAAACAGCACCAGAGTATTCAAACCAAGCTTCAATTTGAGTTTCAACGGCAATTTTCTAAGGAATCACCCGAATCCATGAACCCTACTTGATCACTGAAGGGGGAAAAAGTTAAAATTGAGTCTTTTTATACCTCCTCATATTTTTGGGTAAGATTGAGCCGTTCATCTTCAGTCATATCGGGCCTCAACACCATCATGGTCTCATATTGTCGAAGTCCGGGAGGGCACTGAATCTCTTCCCTCTCCTCCGCCAAAGCTTCATCACCGGGCCCCGACGGAGAGTTCGACTCGTCATCATCTCCACCGAACCCTTCGTTGAAAAAGGAAGACGAGAAGTCGAAAGTCTGCGATTGTACTCCAACAGAGAACCGGCAAGCACTGCGAGAATGGTGAAGGGATTGGTGGCAGTGGGGCTTCGCAGAGGTTAGTTTGGGAGCGGAGGCAAACGAGGGTATCTTGGGAAGAGAGAAGAGGCGAGGGTCGCGTGGCGAAGAAGTGGAGGTAGAAGAAGACGGGAGGGTGGAAGGAAGCGAGAAGGATGATGCCATGGCTGAGACCTCCAAATGAGCGAAATGGGGGAAAGAGACTGAAGATAGACCGATGGATAAGGGCATATCTCTGCTCAGCGGTTTTAGTTATCGGTTCTGTTTGGATGGTAACATATTACTAGTAGATCATTTTTCATATCAGAACATTGTTTTTGTACTTGGCAGATCTTTGGCTATGCAGCCTTACCTGTTATGGCCTATTCTTTTAGAAGCTAGTTGTTAACAGTATATAGAGTAAGGATTAAAAAAAATAGATATTGCAATAATGTGTATGAAATATAGAGAAGAAGATTTACTTTATTTGTTTTTAAAGAACAAACAACAACTGTCATATTATATTAAAAAGTTTATATGTAAGTCAACACTTACACAATAGATACAAGCAACTTTTAACATGTGTCCTAAGGCTGCGTTCGTTCAGGGGATGAACCAGAGATAAATGGGAGATGAATGACAAACGCAGCATATGAGGCGTTTGGAAAATCTCTCTCGTGAGTGTATTGGTGGTCCCCAGTTAAAGAGAGAGAAAAAAAGAACAAATAAAAGAGTGACAAGTGTCACTTTTAAGCTCATGAAAATTCCCAGCCGTTATCGAACGACTCCTAAGTGTAGAGCTGATCAACACTAACCCGGCCCAGCCCAAAAATAAAGCTTGAAAAGCCTGTCCAGAAAAAAATTCTGGCGGACTTGGAGAACAAATCAGGCCTGAATGAAAAACCGGACCGGATTTCGGCAAAATGTTAGGCCTGCAACTAAGCCCTACCCAGCCCGGTTTGTTATTACATATATTGAAATACCCCAAACCTTGATATATTGTTTAAATACTAAACTATGATACTTAAAGGCTAAAAAGTGCCCTAGAAACGTCAGTGTACAATTTAAACCATAGTAAAACACAATAAAGCACTAAGACACAGCTTGAGCAAAAACATGCTCTAAGCTTGGAGTGAACTTGGTTGGGACCCAAAGATCCTACCAAGACTTAGTGATATTCAATTATGATTTAATAAGGCTAATTAAGTCCTTAGGAAACCTTGGTAGACAATTAAACCAAATAAAACACAAATAAATACCTTAAAGCCAATATTGGCGAAAATGTGCTCTAAGCTTGGGATAAGTTTGGTTAAGACCTAATAACCTTACCAAGACCTTATTTATATGTTAATGAACATATTGAATCAATTACTAAAGAAAACCAAGCTTGAAAACAAGTTAAAACACAAAATGTGCTTTAAGGAGCCTTAAAGCACATTTTTGAAAAATTGTCTTGCAAATGAGTTTTGAGTGGCTAAATGACCATCATTACTCTTTAATTAACATGTGTACGACTTAGTATCACATTAGGAAGCCTAAATCAATGGGAAATCAAAAATTTCACAAATATGTGCCTTAGTTTGTGAATAGTGCCCAAATAGTGCTAGTTTTGATTTAAGTCAACTTTAATTAGTTAAATGGTAAACAAAGACCATAAGTATCTTATATATTGAAGGGGGCACGGTTTTTAGTGTGTGAGTCATCACACTTGGCTAGCAAATAAAGAAAAGAAGAAAGAATAAAGTGAAAAGTTACTTTATGCCTTATAACATAAATATCTCCAAACTAAACCTCTCTCCTCACTTTCTCTTCTTTTCTTCTTGGTTCCCACCGTCTCCAACCTCATCCTCCCTTCTCCATCCCGTTTTGCTACAGCAAGTATCCATTCCCCATCTTTGAGTGCTTGTAACTCATGGCTCCAAGCTCCGAATTTAATTCTGAGACTACCATTCTTCGAGTTGGAGCAAGCTCTTCATTTCCCTCTTTTCAAAACTTCAAGAGCTCAAGTTTGATTCCATGGATAATCTCCATTGATGGAGGAAAAGCTCCATTTCTTGCACCTTATTGTTCTTCTTGGTTCTAAGGTAATAAAAGTCAAAGAAAACTAGCATTTCCTCTCATTTTTATTCATGGCCGAGAATCACCTTGTAATGGTGTCTTCTCTTGCTTTTGTTTAGCTTCATTCCAAACTTTAAAGGACTAGGTGGAGTCCTCTCTTGCTATTTAATCAAGTTCCCTTGCAAATCCAAGGTAAACATCTCATTTAGTGTTTAAAACACTTATGCTAATCTAGGGTTTGTTCATGAGCTTAGGTATAATGCTTAATGCTCATTATCCTTACTTGTATATTGCTTAGAAGTTTGAAAAGCAATCAAAAACACCTTACCGATTTTTAATCAAGAAGGGCAAGGAAAAACAAGTGAGGAAGTTTTGAAGAAAGAGAGGTAAATGAGCTACCTTAATGAAGTTTTATGTGTCCTAGGAAATTGAGCTTTAAAATGCTTATTATAAACTACCTAAAGAGCCAATGGGAAATGAGATAGCAAACTATCCAAAAAGGAGTTTATTAAGGGCATATGAGATGTTGTGTGTATTTGCAGGTCAAAGGCAATATATATGTGGGAAATTCAGTGTTTAAGGTTTATGCAATTTAAGGGCCTAAGAGCCATGTTATTTAAGGGCCTAAGTGCCAAGAAATTTAAGTTTATGCACTATATTGTGATGTAGTGTAGTTTAAAGGTTTAGATGTGTGTAAAGAACATTCTTTGTGAAGATGAATGTCTTGGATGGTTAAAGGATGAAAAACAATATGTTTGTGTGTATTAAGGGATTAAGTGTTCTTGATTGTCTAAAGGTGAAAAACTATGTGTTTTGGTGTAAGGTGATACAAGAGAAGCTATGGCAAAATTTAGTTGATAAACAAAGGAGTTTATGTGTTGTAATGAGATTTTATGACCTAGAAGGTACTAGGAATTGTTAAGTGTTAAGATGGTGGAAGAAAGTGAATTAAGGTGTTCTTAAGTGTTAAGATGCCTTGGGCATAGTCTTGGAGATTTAGAGAACTAATGGATGAATTTTGGATACACCCAGGTCATAGTGGAGATGTGGTAAAGTCTTGTGCAAAGTTTGGTGAACAATGGAAGTGTAATGCCTTGTGAAGGTTTAATGAGGAACTTGTGGGAAAGACTTGAGGAGTGTGTGTAAAGGGGATGAGTGTGATGCAAAATGATGCTTTAGGAGTGGTTATCTTGTGGTGGAAGAACACTATGGTTAGTGGAAGTTTTAAGCAAAATTACAAGTTACAAGTGTAAGCAAAATGTTCTAAGTGTTAAGGATTTAGTAAAAGTTTGAGTAAAAGTTTAAGGAGTTTTTGGGATGTTTAGAGAGGGTTTTAGTGTGCCAAAAAGATGTTAAAACATGTGGGAAAATATGTGTAATGCATAGGAAAAGATTGGGGTGAATTTGGAGTTCAAAATGAGGAGAAAACACTTTTTAAAATGGGGCCTGTTCTGGACCGCCCCTAGGGACCGCCCCTGTGGGGAGGTCCAGTGCAGAGAAGTGAAAAAAAAAGGAAACGTGTAGCTTCTGTTGTGGACCGCCCCTGGGACCGCCCCAGAGGGGCGGTCCAGACTAGAGATGAAGAAAAAAATTTGTTTAAGGCTCCTAATGATGGGGGATTGAATGGTAATGGTTTTAGATGATGTTTAGGCCTTGTTTGGTGACATGTAAAGGCCTTAAGATGTGAAAACAAGTGTTAGGTTTGATGTGTGAGTTGTGAACTTAAGATCACAAGAGTAAAATTAAGTATAACGGGATGACGAGGTTAACTATGGGCGCATTAGACGTTAAACAACATAATACCCCAATGTTAATGAAAGTAATTGTATTGTTACCAGTTGTTCAAGGATTGTTTGAGGAACATAGGTGGACACAATAGAGTGGACCTCGGTGACAGGTATGGTTTTCTTGCAACCTGTGTCCTACCGGATTACACCGGCTTGTAAGCCAATGTGTTTTTCTGTATGTTTGCCACGTTATAAGATAAATCATGAAACGAGTTTACAGTCGTTATTGTTGTTGTGTGTTTACGTGCCGATACCGGTATCCTCGAATGCGCATGAAAAGCTAGTTAACCACTATTAGGTAAACGTAAGAGAACGGTATCCGGTAATAATGTTTCCGACCTAAGGAACGTTCTAACCACGGCTATGCGTGAGTTAGTCATGTGATGTTTGTGTGTGAATGTATGACTCTCTCTTCCCTTGTGTGTGTCTAACAAGACTTAACCCAATGTTTGTGATTGCTTATTGAGTTCAATGTTGAACTTCTAACAAGTGCTAACGGGGGAAGTGAGGAGTCTGGTCTGTTCCGGCCACGCGTGTGAGTATGGGAGTCGATGTCATAACCGATTCGATTCTCTTTGTATGTTATGGTTGTTTTCCAATTTGGTTTCCAACCTTCCCTTTAGCTTAACCAAGGCTATTTTACTGACTCACGTCGGGCCACAGGGGCATACTATGTTTATGTTTGTTCGGTGTGCTTTGATCACTATATCCGAGGCACCTTGTGTTAAGTTATCCGTTCATTTAACGAGACGGTAACGAGTTATGTAACGAGCTTATCATGAGTCTGGCAACATTCTCTAGGCTACAAGTGAACTGACTATGTTTGGGCCGGTTCATAAAGGGAACTGTTCCCGCTATGTTATGTATTATTGTTGTGCTGCAATTCTTATTGCGATGTGATGTGATATGTTGTAAAATATGGAGTATGTGGATCATGGATATGAATCCCAGTTTATGATAAGAGGCGTTTAAGGATAACCCGATTAATGGGTAAGTATCGTCTATTAAGGAAGTAGCTCCATTAAAGGAGAAACACACTAGGGGTTAAAGATCACAATGAGTGATTTATCAAGTGTAGATGTGTTGGCTGTTTTATTGAGCCATTGCTGTGCAGTTTAATGTGTTGTGCGTTTATAGTTTACATGCATGGTTCAAATATAATCAACCGCATGCTAAGACGACAATTAGTTGTGCGTGGCCCGGTAGCATGTGGGCTGCGGGATTACCATACCAGCAAAGGTGCTGAGCCCCTGGGGGGCCACCCTTTCTCTTCTTTTCCTATTTCAGGTACAAGGAGCTGGAAGCCGTTCGAGAGTAGGACGGGGTAGTCGTTTGTACATGGGTAATCATTTAAGTTGTATGTGTACAGTAGGTGTAGTAAGACCGAAATTGTTATCGGCATAGCTTGTGAATACTCGGTGTTGGGCAAAACAGTGGTTAAACTATCTTGCTAACTATGGGCAGTGAACCCAATCATTATAGTACAACAAGGTCGTATCCACAAGGACTTCGTAACTATCTAGCTATAAGCTTAGTAAATGTGCAAGAGGATATATACAAAAGTGCATAAATGTAAATTATTGGTTTTGGGTTTTTGGGTTGTAATTGGAGAAATAAAGAAAAGCAATAAAGACTAAACTAACTATCTAGGATAGGTGTAGCCCGGGATGGATATTTGCACCCGTCCTCCCCTTACTACCGATTGTCGAACCTCGAACTCATAGCTAAACCACGGGAATGCTTAATTAATTAGCAACCTAATCTAGGCCTACTAATCCTAACCAATTTAATCGAGACTTCTCATTCAGCTAAGCCCCGGGTCAATCTATAGCACTAAGCTCAAGTTCCATTAAAGTTGCAATGTAGTCCAATCTCAAAATCATCGAAATCAGAGTACACCGTTTTAGTCTCTAACAGTTTAGGTTTCTATCTCTGAATAACATTTTGATAGAATCCCACAATAATGCTAAACTAATAGGTAGGCCAAACCAACCAATTTAACACATAATTGATAATTTGGGTAAAACCCTAAACTAATCCTCAAATCATGAGCAACAAGTTTAAGAATCATAAATACCCAATAATCATCTTCATTAAGCTCAAAGACTAAAATAAAGCATAAAAATAAGTTTAAGATTCAACAATGGAGGTTTTAGGGATTTTGGGGCAAAATCCCCATCCCAAGCTACAAGGAAACTACACAACCATTAAAGCACAAAAGAGAGAGAAGGGAGAAGAAATAGCCATGGGAGATTGAGGAGAGCTTCAATGGAGGTGAGCCTTCTCCTCCTTCTTCTCTTCTTCTTCTTCCTTCCCTTTCTTCTTCTTCTTCCCTCTTTTCTCTTGTTTTTCCGTTGTTTCTCTGTTCTGTGTGGAATACCCCTCTTTCCTCTTCTTTTCCCCTTTTAAAATCTGATTTCTAGGCAAATTTTACGACCGACCGAACTTGCAAGTTCGGTCCTAGGGTCGGTCGATTCCAGTAGCTTGCAAAAACGCGAATCTGGGCAAAATTTCGACCCGACCGACCTTGCAAGGTCGGTCCTAAGGTCGGTCGGAGTCAGACTAACTTCAAAACACTGTATCTTCTTCGTTTTAACTCCGATTTTGGATCCGTTTGCGCCCACTCGTTCCTATCTTCGTCTACTTTACTCCTAGCTATGTTACTCATCCTGTTTAAACAATAAATGTGTAAAACACCAATGAAACACAAAACTAGAGGAAAACAAGCTAGAGTGGAGAAATGAGCATGAAAAGTGTTGATTAAACATATGAAATACTCCCCTAAAACATGCTCATTTCGACACTCATCACACCCCCACACTTACCTTTTTGCTTGTCCTCAAGCAAAACCAAGCACCCATGCAAGTAAGGAATGCTCAAGACTAACAAACACTATCATGAATTGTAGGATAAAAGAAGAACCAAAAAGTGATTAAAAACTTTGAGGAGTGTGAACCATCTCTTAGTGGTGGCATGGGTGTGCTTAGGGCAAAACAAAATCTAGAGTTTCAGGGTATGATCCGAAGTGCTTCAAAGTTCTAAAGATTAGGTGACTTGGAGAGCTTTTACCATGTCCAACTTCTCTCAAGAATGGGCATTGAGAAGAATACAAAAGGAAAAATAGATTTATGCATTTGTTTCACTTTTGCATAAGAGATGAGAAGATAAAATTTTGGCATCAAGCCTTTGCATTTAAGAACACTCAGCTCTCATTGTTGGTTAACAATGGTGTCTCACAAGTCCCTTGAAGGATTTTCACAAAGAAGCACCCCTTAGCAATCCCTAAGAAGGAAGACAGAAGGAATCCCAAAGCAATAAAAATCCAACCATACAAGATCACTTGGCCACACCGCATGTAAAATGCTCCTCAAAAGCAATCAAAATGAAAAATTTAAGCATTTATCCCACAATTCATAACAGTATTTGTTCTTAATGAGAACAACTCACAACACAAGGGTCCAAGTTTTTTTTTATTTTGGACAATCGCAAGATAAGCATGAAGTATTAAGCATTTAAGCACACAATTCACCGGCACACAATTCACCGAAAGGGTCACTCCCCCACACTTAAATTGAACAATGTCCCCATTGTTCACCAATCAAAACTGGGGATGGTTCCAGAAGACCTTTGCGGGAAGCGGACAAAAGGAAAATCACACGGGACACAAACAAACAGTATAGCACAGAAGCTATCCCCAGATTTGCAGAGTCAAAATTAGAGAAGAGAGAACGAAAACTAAAAGGAACTAGTACTCCCCTGAGATTGCTATTGCTATCAGTTTGTAAAACTCCCCCACACTTGAGCTTCAGCCTCAAGTAGCGTAGCTTGATTGCGGTGTGGACTGGAAATTGCACCCGCATAAAACACTAGAAGCATCCAAACTACAATTGGAGTTAAGGGTTAGCAAAAACAAAACCAAAGGAGAACGAAAACAAAACAGGAAATAAAAATAGTGGAGTCGTTGTGGGCAAATATTAAAGGGTGAAACGAGTACTCCCCGATAAGATGCGGATGGAAGATAGGGTGCCCACACAATTGCTAGTGGGAGGGGTCGTTGAGGTGCTACCTTCAATCGTTGGAGATGAAGGTCCTCTTGGAAAATTTCGCCAGAGGTTCCTTTGTAAGTGTTCCTAATTCCATCCCTTTTTCAGAGGGGCTTACCTGTTGCCAAAATATTCACAACACAAACGCCACCAATTGGGCGTAAAAAGGCAAGCCCAAAGAATGCCAAAATAGCCCATTATTGAAAATAATGCAAAATCTAAACTAACAGAATTTAAAAGACAAGATACAAAATGAAATCCGGGTTGCCTCCCGGTAAGCGGCCCTTCTTTAAGGTCTTTGGCTAGACCATACCACCGTGAAGTCATCCGGGATCGAATATGAACGTTGAAGTCGGCTTCAACGGGTGGGTTGGGCGGGCATCATCTAGCAATGAAGAACGACCCGGATCAAAAGGAAATGTGGCCTCAACACTTAGGATGTGAAAGTGTAAACTCCACCGATCGTTCATCAGGTGGAAGTGTTGAGGTGGGTGATCCTTGGTACGAGGATCAAACTGTGGTGGAGCCTCCTCTTCAAATTCAAGGATGTAAACATCCTTATCTTCAGTGAGCGGTGCAGGGTGAACTCCGGAGCGGACTTTGTCTTCAATCTTTGGTCCCGGATCAAATGGGAAGGTGGCCTCCACACTTAGCGGGTGTACGTTGAGCTTCCACCCAACTTCATTAGTGCACGGGTGGGGGCCTTGATCCTTCAAATGAAGATCAAAGTTAATGGGCTCCTCCTCCTCAAATTCAAGGATGTAGACATCCTCGACCTCGGGGTGAGGCTCATAGGAAGAGCCGAGGTGGACATCAACTTCAGAGGGGGATGGCTCCTTGAAGTCGGTGGTGGTACTCTCCTCTGAGGAGTCAGAGGGAGACAGTGTCTCCTCCTTCTCAAATTTGAGGATGTGAGCATCCTCGTGATCTTGATGGAGCACGGAGAAGGCAGGGAAATATGGGTAGCTGACTTCAGAGGGAGAAAGCTCCTTGAAGTCAGAGTGGAGACTCTCTTCTGATGAAGTGTCTTCATAGTCAAGCCGGGGGTGGAGTGGTGCTGGGCTTTCAGATTCGCACAGGGGAGGAGTTGGAGAGTAGCTCAAGTCCTCAGCAGGCTGTTCCACATCATGAACTGTTTCGCTCTCAAGTCGTTGCACAATCTGATCGATCTGAGCTTGAACATTCATGTTGAAGGTATTTTGCTTCATGATAAAAGTATCTTGCATAGTCGAGTTAGGCTTGTAAGAAGAGATAAGATCAGACATGAGCTCCTCCAAACTGGGTGAATCAACCTCTACTGTGATCTCAGGACAGTGAGCGCTCTCGTGGTCTCCTCCACACTCTTGGCACATAAGCCTCCGGCAGACATATGAGTTGAGGTCCTCCATAAGAGCTCGCAATTCTGCCATTGGTGTTGGACATTGGGGGATCTCATGGTACTCTCCGCACCTTTGACATACACTCCAATAATCGGTGTTTTGCTCGGTGTAGTCGCCATGCCAACCTTCTGCTGGGGGAGTGACAGATGGTTCGAAGGTTTCCATAAGAGCTCTCAATTCTGCCATTGTTGTTGGACATTGGGGGCTCTCATGATATTCTCCGCACCTCTGACATACATCCCATTGATTGTAGTTCTCTGCGCCATAGGAGTAACCGTATCAACCTCCTGCTTGATTGTAGTGACCATCCATCAGAATTAAGTACCTAAAAAAAAAGAAACAAAAATTTATACACAAAATGGGCAAATAAATGAAATGAAAATCTGCACAAAAACTAAATAGATAATAAACCAGATAGTTGGACCGAAGTCCCCGGCAACGGCGCCAAAAACTTGTTGGGCAAAACAGTGGTTAAACTATCTTGCTAACTATGGGCAGTGAACCCAATCATTGTAGTACAACAAAGTCGTATCCACAAGGACTTCGTAACTATCTAGCTAATTATAAGCTTAGTAAATGTGCAAGAGGATATATACAAAAGTGCATAAATGTAAATTATTGGTTTTGGGTTTTTGGGTTGTAATTGGAGAAATAAAGAAAAGCAATAAAGACTAAACTAACTATCTAGGATAGGTGTAGCCCGGGATGGATATTTGCACCCGTCCTCCCCTTACTACCGATTGTCGAACCTCGAACTCATAGCTAAACCACGGGAATGCTTAATTAATTAGCAACCTAATCTAGGCCTACTAATCCTAACCAATTTAATCGAGACTTCTCATTCAGCTAAGCCCCGAGTCAATCGATAGCACTAAGCTCAAGTTCCATTAAAGTTGCAATGTAGTCCAATCTCAAAATCATCGAAATCGGAGTACACCGTTTTAGTCTCTAACAGTTTAGGTTTCTATCTCTGAATAACATTTTGATAGAATCCCACAATAATGCTAAACTAATAGGTAGGCCAAACCAACCAATTTAACACATAAATGATAATTTGGGTAAAACCCTAAACTAATCCTCAAATCATGAGCAACAAGTTTAAGAATCATAAATACCCAATAATCATCTTCATTAAGCTCAAAGACTAAAATAAAGCATAAAAATAAGTTTAAGATTCAACAATGGAGGTTTTAGGGATTTTGGGGCAAAATCCCCATCCCAAGCTACAAGGAAACTACACAACCATTAAAGCACAAAAGAGAGAGAAGGGAGAAGAAATAGCCATGGGAGATTGAGGAAGAGCTTCAATGGAGGTGAGCCTTCTCCTCCTTCTTCTCTTCTTCTTCTTCCTTCCCTTTCTTCTTCTTCTTCCCTCTTTTCTCTTGTTTTTCCGTTGTTTCTCTGTTCTGTGTGGAATACCCCTCTTTCCTCTTTTTTTCCCCTTTTAAAATCTGATTTCTGGGCAAATTTTACGACCGACCGAACTTGCAAGTTCGGTCCTAGGGTCGGTCGATTCCAGTAGCTTGCAAAAACGCGAATCTGGGCAAAATTTCGACCCGACCGACCTTGCAAGGTCGGTCCTAAGGTCGGTCGGAGTCAGGCTAACTTCAAAACATTGTATCTTCTTCGTTTTAACTCCGATTTTGGATCCGTTTGTGCCCACGCGTTCCTCTCTTCGTCTACTTTACTCTTAGCTATGTTACTCCTCCTGTTTAAACAATAAATGTGTAAAACACCAATGAAACACAAAACTAGAGGAAAACAAGCTAGAGTGGAGAAATGAGCATGAAAAGTGTTGATTAAACATATGAAATACACCCCTAAAACATGCTCATTTGGACACTCATCACTCGGTACAGTTGGAAGGGATGTGTATGTTTTGTTGTTAATGGAAAGGGACAGTAATGTGTAGTCGCTCGGGAATCTAGTCCATCAGATCGGTACAATGTATATGTAATAGCCTTGTTAGCCACATGGGTTGTTAACGGCGTGTAACACCAACGAGTTAAGTAATGTGATGAAGTATGTTTTCCGCTGCAGTTTGTTGTTAAGTGTGTTAATGTTGGATGGGGTGTTACAAAAAGTGGTATCAGAGCGAAGTATCGCTCTGATGACTGAATTACCGAGCTTAGGAAGTACCGAGTTAGGATTTTAGTACTTTGGGTTAAGGGTTAGTGATAGCGTGAGAAATACGCTAGTTAGGAACTACCAGTGAATACTGGAAACCTACTATACCTTCCCGCCCTCCACAATCCCTGTTTTATAACTTGGGAAAGAACGCCAGAGAGATGAAAGTCCTCTCTTACTCGGGAAAACCCCATCTGGCTGTTATTAAGTACCTCTAAAGGTACGGAGAACCTGTCATACAGTAGATCCCGAGAAGTGAGAATCCCGGAGACGGTTTCTGTCTGAACAATGTTAATCGCATTTAATAGCGAAGAATGAAGAATCTGTGTATAGAAGAATGGAATTTCCGGCAACCTGGGTCGACATGCCGAGCAGTCGAGAACAACCAGCTTGCAACGCACTAATCGTGTAACAGGCAAGAAGTGAAGTAATGGAACCCGAAACGCATGTCTACGGGACCGTGATTATTAAATAATGTCGCCAACGGTATACCAACCGACAAAGGAACTACAACGTAGTACCCAAACAAGAGACAGATCTCAGTAACCACGACAAATGCGTGGAATGGGCTACGAAGAAGATACGGTACTAAGTAAAAAGGGGTCTCCAAGAACGGGAGACACTCTAGTTAATGATTATCGCATGAGTACAGTGAGAAGTCGCCTAGAAGGTCAATTGTCAAGACTGTAAGATCAAGTGAGGGCCAACAAGGCCACTGATAACAGTGCGGGTAAAGAACAATACCACAACCGGTATGTGTTTAACCGATAGCCAGTTAGCATGGCGCACTTGCCATGGCAAGTGCTGCTATAACAGGAATGTTCGGGAAATTTATAACAAATACAAAGTACTTAGTAAAGTACCATGAAGTTAAGTGAGATCATCATAACAGTGGAAGGGCCTGTTAGCCTAACCTCTGTAATTGGAAGTACACCAGTCAGCAAGAAGCTAGACTTGGTTAAGGTAAGAAGATGTTGTGAAACCATGAAAATTTTTCTTTCAAACTCAGATTTATTTCAAACTCTTTTCTTTCAAAACCAGATTTTCTTTCAAACCAATACTTCTTTCTAACCTTCTTCTAAACCAAACCAGTAAAACCAAGGGCAGTTGATAAAGATACAACAGTGGATAAACCTTCCCTTGATTAAGTTTGGGAAGCAGGGAATGCATATTGTCACAGGACAATATAAGGGAGTTGACAACAGAATACTTCACCTAGGCGTGTGACGGACACTACGAGTGTACCAACTGTAATGTGGGACGACCGCACTCCGATAGGATCTTGTGGGCTTGACAGACCTACTTATGGGTTAGTTGGGTAAGTAGTAATGTATCAGTATGGTACCCCACATATGTATACGAGTAGAGTCCGGAACACGGGAAGTAGTCGACTCCATACTACGGTCAGCAGTAAAGGTCAAACAAGGGTAACGGCTACCAAGAATGGTTGAAGTAAAGGAACCCAGTTAAGTTAACAAGACTAAAAGAATTAGTGAATTTATTCACGGAAATGTTTAAGAGTCAGGGAATACGAAGTGCACTGACTGTTACGTAAAGACATCGCATATGTCTTAAGGATCCTCAGGGATAAACATGATAGCTAGAACGGTGACCCAGCCGGTACGTGGCAAGGCAGATGCCTAATTTGGGCATGTTAATGTGCAATAAACGGGATGAAACTCCCGGAATGATCACCTAGACTACCGGGGAGTATCGACCTTCACAGAAAAGGATAGTAAACCCAGCTAAATGTACCCATAAGTGCAAACCGGATATAATGGCATACTTTGGCAACACCCAGGAGCAATCCTTGAGGGGTTTTTGAATCAACAATTGTTGATTGAAACAATGTGACAGAAACGCAAGAGTTGGAACTAATACTCAGTTTAAACATAGGTCGTCAGGAGGCAGACTAACATCCTTGAAGGGGCATCCCGTGAAAGGAAGCGTGATGCAACAACCCTGCCATGGAGCCAATGCAAACTCCAAACCATGTAATGTTGTACGGAGAAGTAAATGTCTGGACAACTTACAATGAGCAGAGCTCGAGGCAATAAGGCTTATAAGCCACAAAAAAAATGTGTTATGTAAATTTGATTGATTGCAGAAATTTATGTTATACAAGTAAATAGAGCGGAGAACGAACCACTGCTTAAAGAGTGGGGATACCTCTCGATATTATGAGACCGTAACAACGGTAGTTATGTGAACTAAGTTCAGGGAATATGTTAAGGGTTGACCATATGGTTATTACCGAAGGATGATTTGAGTAAGAGTAATGCGAGAAAAAAAAAGTGTTTGTACCACCTGTGGAGACCGGAAGAGTAATAAGTCTAATAGCAGCCACCATAGATGTGTGACGCTAAATGTGTGATGGACAATGCTCAAGGAGCATTAAGACTCAAAGACTAGAATATTCAACAATCAGCCAAATGAATGGCGAACCATAATACGAGTGATGTAAGTATATGTGTGGAAGCTAATGTGACAATAAATACCATGTAAGTTAGTGTTATACAAGGAGTAAGAGCACGGTGCGCAGTAAGCGACCGTTGTATAAGTATTATTAAATGATAAAATGGTGAATGCGCAGAGTTATGAGTTAGACTCAGTGGAGATACAACGGTAAGTATAGCAAATAAACTGGGCAGTAAGCTAGTAGCCAGTATTATGAGATAAGAATCTCAGTGAAACACAGTGTGAATTCCTATTGCAATCGCATAAGAGATTTACTGCCAAGAGTTTACGCCTCTGCACTCTGTATGACTGAGTGTTTTGGTATTGCATTTGTGCAGTAATGATCGAGTGCGATAGCTGGGATTCGGGAAACGTTAATTGTGGAGGAAACAGAAAGCGGCTTACAATGCCATAGTGACTGATGCATAGGAAATTCAAGGAGGTACCAATGAAAGAGTACTTGCACAGGACCAAATGTGGAGGCATGATTAAGAACAAGTGACTACAGTGGCACTAAATACCAAATATTGGTATGGAATATACCTCAAGTGTGGGGAAATAACTGAGAGAGCACTACACATTAGGTGGTAGCTCAATCTCAACCGACAATAAGTCGGAAGGAATCAAGTCAATCATTGTGAAATATATAGCAGTATACACAGTAAATTATTATGGAAGTGGATAGAAAGTTTATAACTCTCTGTAATACCCCAAATTTCTTAAACTATGATTAAGGTCTTATTTAACCTTAGGAAACCCTAATTTCTAAAGACGGAGAAGGTTATAATTAGTTGGAGGTTCTTGGTGAACATTAGGAACTCTAGTTCCCGGAGTATCACCCGGTAAACCTTAGTTTCACAAGATTTCTGAAATTCCCGAAAATTACTAAATTCCTCAGGAACTAAGAGTGGGTATCAACCTTAGGAAGTGTGTTAGATAATTTTGAGAGTGTTTTGAGGAAAGAAACAATCATATCTTTCTTCTTTTAATATAAGACAATCTAGTTACCTTTTTAAGTATTTAGTGGTTCTGGGCAAACGAGGCTTCGGGAGAGCTCAGGAGTGACCCGAGGGAATTCCTGAAACTTGATAACCCACACTAGTATTAACACACCTACACATATAGTCTTAATTCCCATAAAAAGCTCAAGCCAGACATGGCCTAAGATGGTGGCCGAAAATATCAAGGAAGGAGGAGAAAAATATCTCGGTTACTATTCACACCTCCTTACTATTCACACCTCCTTACTATTTGTAATAATGATCAAGGCAAGTTGCCCCCTCCTTATCCATTCAATGGCGGTTTGGCATGGGTGGTTAGGATTGGTTTTTGTCACCTAACACAAATCAATGGCTATGGACAATTCTAGAAGTAATAATTACAAATAGTAAGATAAGGATGAAAATTTTAGTATAAAAGGGGGGTGGAGGTCGACCATGGTAGGTGAGCAAGGTGGCCATTCTTCTTCATCTTCCTTGCTTCTCCTAAGCTAGAAAACACCATTGGAGCTTCGGCAACAACACTTCTCCATTGGAAACACAAATCTAAGGTAGTAATTAAGCTAAAATCAAGGAAAAAGGCAAGTTTAAGGAGTGGAAGCCAAACTCCAAGGTGGGTGACTTGGTTGGTGGAGATTTTGAGCTCAATCAACTTATAATAAAGGTAGAAAAGCTCCAAAATGGCTAGGAGAGGAAAGGTAACATCTATGCACATCACTTTCACCCTTTAAGCTTATTTTCCTTCTTAAGTCATTCTGTTTTGTTACCTACGAATCCTATCTCTTATTTTCTTAAAATTTATACAGTAAACTAGGGATGAATAGTTAGTTAACATACTAGAAAATCAAGTCGAGATAAGGTTGGGAAGTAGGAAAACACTAAAGAACTTTGAAAATGAAGAAAAATGAGCTTTAAGCTTTAGGAATTGTTTGGATGGGTTTCCGACATGGGTTTGAGCTAAAATTGAGAGGGTAGTCTTGAATAGTGAATATATGGTTATGGTTGAAAACTCAGATCGAATGGAGAAATTTAAGTCGGTTAGAAAAGGTAAAGAAGCTAAAAATGAGAAAATGTGCTTTAAGCCTTTCTGAGTGTTTGAATGGGTTTCCGAATTGATCTTGAGCTGAAATTTTGAGGAGATACTTGTGTTGTTGATATTGGATCATGGTTAAATTTTTAGGCCGAGAATATTTTGGGAAGTTGTTTAAGTTGGTGAATAGTGATTTTGGCTAAAAATAAGAATTTAAGCTTTCTAAGGTGGTTTCTTGGAAATTGTTTGATCCTCTGGTTTATTGGAGCTTGTAAGGTATTATTATGTTGATATTAAGGTTATTTTGCAAGTGGTGAGCTTGATGTGTGAATTACTACTTGTGTAAAGCTTGATTATGAAATCTTACTCATGGTTTGTAAATGTGTTTAAGGATAACCTCTTGTGGTGGTGGTGGAAAGTATTGTGTGATGTTGATATCATGGTTATCCTAAGGCTATGCCTCTTGTGAGAGCCTTTAAGGCCAAGCCGACGTTCCAGCAACAATATAAGCTCCTACTAATGAAATTGGAGCTGCCACTATGATCTACTCCTATTGGGCAGAAGTTTTCAATAGGGGGTGTGCACACTTAAGGACATAGGGTGGGTGGTGGTGGTGGAATTCATTTGCAAATATCTTGTAATTGATATTGATTATCTCTTGATAATTCTTGGTACAGGTAAATGGTGTGCGATCTATTCTGATTTGTTATATTTGTTAATATTTGCTGGAAACAAAGGGGTTTAAAGAGAAAATAAGTTTTTACGGGGTGTGGTAGTGTTACTCAGTTTTTACTGATTTTATTTGTTTGTGTCTTCCTGTGTATATATATTCTGTGGATTCAGGGTAACTGGGATGGGCACCTTCTCTGCACTGAGGACGAGTCCACCGATACTTTCTATATTTTCATGTTTGTCACCTATCGTAGAACTATACAGCCTGGGGTCACCGAGATAGTGTATGAGGAATGGAACAAGAAGATTCAAGGATTTAGGCACCCAGAGAATGGTAGCAGCCAGTCTATCACACATGATGTTTCCACTATATACGAGTATATGCAAGTGGTCCCTAGTTAGATGCTAGCAATGTAATAGCCTTTTGATACCCCTTTACTTTTGGTGTAAAATAGGAGTAGGAGCTAACATAGTAGTTGGCTGGAAGGGGTCTTTTGGTACTAAGGTGTAAAGTGACGGGTTGGTTGTGTCACTCTTTTGATAGTAACAGCAATGTAAGATAGCTAACGTTAAGGTGGTGGTGGTAATAGCCTTACACTTACTAGTGGTTAGTAGGTGTGGCGGTAACCCCCGGTGATAGTATTAGGGGACCTTTTGTAAAAAGGAGACTGACGCATGTATAATATAAGTTGTTATTTCAGTTATAACATGTCTCTAAAGAATTAAAAAAAAAGGCTAAGTAAATGGTGGTGGTAAACCGGGGCGTTACACTCTCCGAATTCGCGCACGGTCAGAGATACCACGCATCGGTCGAGAAACCGTTATTACCAAGATAAAGGTGATAATTGGAGATGTACAATACAGTAAGAATAACGAACGGGGCAAGCTAAGCTCTAAAGTTATCAGAGTTGTGCAGCAGAGGCCAGTGGACCCGTGCTTCAGATACCGAATGTGCATAGTGAATACGAATAAATGGCTAATTATTAATGCCTAGAAGCCTAACAGGCCAGAATCGAAACCAGTTAAGAGTTAAAGCAAACTCCAATGAGAATTCTTGGTTTAGAGACTAAACCGCCAATATGGTTAAGGCCCTCTAACCAGAACGCATTGTATAACAGACCGCGTGCAAGTTAAAATACTTCACGATGGCAGAACATTTTAAGCCAATGTTCAGTGATTGATTACGTGGGCGTAATCCCTTTTTAAGGGGGGTAGAGCGAAAAACCGCTTAGTGTGTTTTACCGTACAAGTGTACGCGAACTATGTTGTGCATAGCACAAAATAATTTGTTTTGATGATTGGTGCGTGCGTTACATAAACATACGCATTCATTCATGGTTTAATTATGGTAATTGCGCACAGGAGATGCGAATACCATTGTGATAAGTGTGTTTATTTTGTTAGCAGTTGTGTGTGAGAGTACAAGTATAAGGGAGTAAAGAAACTCCCGGGGCACTAAAACCCTGACAGTGTATAAATGTAAAACCGTGTGTTGTATTTTGATAAAGTATATGTATATATACAGTATTGTGAGTTATGAAGGGGTATGAAACCGATATAGAACCTAGTAAGAATTAAATTCCCTAGGAAATTGATTAAAAGTGAATGGAGATAACTGATAGACAGAGTTCTATCCCTTGGAGATGTATGATTATGACTAGAAAGACTAAAAGATAGAAAATTGGAAATGAGTGTATTATTTGGTGCGTGAAAATGAAGTGGGAAGTGGAACTTGATTTGCATGCGATCAAGGTAAGCCGAACACAAATTGGGGTGGAAGGATAGTTCAACACTGATGCTGATCACATCAGGGTTGGATGATTCTTGAAGCTCCCTATAAGTGGTCACAAATAACCACGCTAAGAAAGAAGCAAAGAGCATAAGTTGGACTTGGAGTTGTATGTGTTTTCAAAAGGATTTTGAATTGGTATTTATAAAACGTCGATAGATACTTTACATAATTAAAGTTCTCTTACTTAACCTCACAAGGAAAAATTTCAAATTTAAGTGATTGTTTTGATCTCCCAAAGGAACGGGGACGGAAGGTGTCCATCACGACCGGGTTCTGCGGGATCACAGTGTATGTAAAAGATATTTTTGGTTGCCATACATGCTAAGACATGTTGTGTGGTATGTGTAATAAATATTATTTTGACCTTGAGTTCCAAAAGTGTATGTTATCAAGACCTATGAGTTTAAATGTTGTTGTGTTACATAGACCTATGTGTCTAAAGGCTGTTATGTTACTAAGACCTATGGGTCTAAATGTGGTCATGTTACCCAGACCTGAGAGTCTAAGGGTTGTTATGTAAGTATAATGTTGATTAAGGTACCCGGACCACTAAGTCCGAGGTTATCATGTAAGTATGTTATGTTATGTTATGTTATGTATGGATGTGAATATGTTACCCGGACCATTAAGTCCGAGGGTGTGATGTAAAGTATGTTTGGTTATGGAAGTTTAATTCCAAGTGATTCCTGCGTTCTAATCCAAATGATGTGTGGGAAGTGTGAACTTCGAGGACGAAGTTCTTTTAAGGGGGGTAGATTGAAATACCCCAAACCTTGATATATTGTTTAAATACTAAACTATGATACTTAAAGGATAAAAAGTGCCCTAGAAACGTCAGTGTATAATTTAAACCATAATAAAACACAATAAAGCACTAAGACACAGCTTGAGCAAAAACATGCTCTAAGCTTGGAGTGAACTTGATTGGGACCCAAAGAGCCTACCAAGACTTAGTGATATTCAATTATGATTTAATAAGGCTAATTAAGTCCTTAGGAAACCTTGGTAGACAATTAAACCAAATAAAACACAAATAAATACCTTAAAGCCAATATTGGCGAAAATGTGCTCTAAGCTTGGGATAAGTTTGGTTAAGACCTAATAACCTTACCAAGACCTTATTTATATGTTAATGAACATATTAAATCAATTACTAAAGAAAACCAAGCTTGAAAACAAGTTAAAACACAAAATGTGCTCTAAGGAGCCTTAAAGCACATTTTTGAAAAATTGTCTTGTAAATGAGTTTTGAGTGGCTAAATGACCATCATTACTCTTTAATTAACATGTGTACTACTTAGTATCACATTAGGAAGCCTAAATCAATGGGAAATCAAAAATTTCACAAATATGTGCCTTAGTTTGTGAATAGTGCCCAAATAGTGCTAGTTTGACTTAAGTCAACTTTAATTAGTTAAATGGTCAACAAAGACCATAAGTATCTTATATATTGAAGGGGGCACGGTTTTTAGTGTGTGAGTCATCACACTTGGCTAGCAAATAAAGAAAAGAAGAAAGAATAAAGTGAAAAGTTACTTTATGCCTTATAACATAAATAACTCCAAACTAAACCTCTCTCCTCACTTTCTCTTCTTTTCTTCTTGGTTCCCACCGTCTCCAACCTCATCCTCCCTTCTCCATCTCGTTTTGCTACAGCAAGTATCCATTCCCCATCTTTGAGTGCTTGTAACTCATGGCTCCAAGCTCCGAATTTAATTCCGAGACTACCATTCTTCTAGTTGGAGCAAGCTCTTCATTTCCCTCTTTTCAAAACTTCAATAGCTCAAGTTTGATTCCATGGAGAATCTCCATTGATGAAGGAAAAGCTCCATTTCTTGCACCTTATTGTTCTTCTTGGTTCTAAGGTAATAAAAGTCAAAGAAAACTAGCATTTCCTCTCATTTTTATTCATGGCCGAGAATCACCTTGTAATGGTGTCTTCTCTTGCTTTTGTTTAGCTTCATTCCAAACTTTAAAGGACTAGGTGGAGTCCTCTCTTGCTATTTAATCAAGTTCCCTTGCAAATCCAAGGTAAACATCTCATTTAGTGTTTAAAACACTTATGTTAATCTAGGGTTTGTTCATGAGCTTAGGTATAATGCTTAATGCTCATTATCCTTACTTGTATATTGCTTAGAAGTTTGAAAAGCAATCAAAAACACCTTACCGATTTTTAATCAAGAAGGGCAAGGAAAAACAAGTGAGGAAGTTTTGAAGAAAGAGAGGTAAATGAGCTACCTTAATGAAGTTTTATGTGTCCTAGGAAATTGAGCTTTAAAATGCTTATTATAAACTACCTAAAGAGCCAATGGGAAATGAGATAGCAAACTATCCAAAAAGGAGTTTATTAAGGGCATATGAGATGTTGTGTGTATTTGCAGGTCAAAGGCAATATATATGTGGGAAATTCAGTGTTTAAGGTTTATGCAATTTAAGGGCCTAAGAGCCATGTTATTTAAGGGCCTAAGTGCCAAGAAATTTAAGTTTATGCACTATATTGTGATGTAGTGTAGTTTAAAGGTTTAGATGTGTGTAAAGAATATTCTTTGTGAAGATGAATGTCTTGGATGGTTAAAGGATGAAAAACAATATGTTTGTGTGTATTAAGGGATTAAGTGTTCTTGATTGTCTAAAGGTGAAAAACTATGTGTTTTGGTGTAAGGTGATACAAGAGAACAGGTGGGACACCTGTGAACAGAACGGGGAACATCACCCGTGAAGCGGAAGGATCCTATATAGCGCGCTACGAGACAGCGAGACCAGCCATCCAAAGGTTCAGATACAGAGATAACTAGGTCCCAAAACAGAAGCTTAAAACCATTAAGCATGTGTGCACCAAAGGCACCAGAAAGCACATAAGATAGCTTGGAAATCAGAAGGGGAATCCAACCCCGCAGACAGAAGTCAAAACGGAGCTCAAACGAGCAAGTTAAGGTCAAAACAGTAGCATGTCCGAACTTGTGTCCGGACATCAATGTTCGGACACGAGTTGAGACTCAGAAGTCGAAAGCAGACAGATGTCCGAACATGTGTCCGAACTACGAAGTTCGGACACAGGTCGAACATTAAAACAGTAGTAGAGACAGAGGTGTCCGAACATCAAAGGTCGGACAGATGTTCGGACGTTTTTTGGAAATCAGACACGCGTAAAGTCCGAACTTGTGTCCGGACATCCATGTTCGGACACAAATCGAGGCAAAATCAGAGAATACAGAAGGCTGTGTCCGAACTTCAAAGCTCGGACGGAAGTTCGGACACAGTGAAAACTTCAGAAATTAAAAGCGCAACAGGGTATGTCCGAACATCAAAGCTCGGACAGACGTTCGGACACACCAAAATGTGCAGTTTCCAGAAACGAATTCACAGCAACACAGAGGGTTTAACACAACAAAACAGAAGTAGAGCATTAAAACAACCTTGGGGGTTTGTAATTATTCAAACAACGCAAACGGAATGATTCACAAACACAACGCAGAGGTAGTTCACACACTAGAACCAGAATCGAAACGCCCCAAGGCTGAACACACTAGCGAATCCATAAGCCACCTACCTCGAATTACCAGCAGACGAACCACAATCTGAATAGCAGAGTCCAACCGATGCAGAATCCCGAAACGCAAACAAATAACGCAACGCCAAACCTCTGATTGAATACAATTGCAACCCCGAATTAGAAATGCAAACCTAACCCTGAAACTGAACTGCAGTTCGAAACTGAAATACAATTCTCACCTGAATTCTGACCACGCACTCGCAGAGAACACGAACACAGCAGAATTCGGCAACGGAGCGGACAATATCTGATTCCTTGTCAGATTACCGAAGATGAATCAAAAAGGGAAGGTCTCAGAAACTGAGAATTGAAGAACGATAACCCAGCAACTTACCTAAACCAGCAGGACTTCACAACGGAGAAGAAACCGACAGCAGAATCCGAATTGCAGGAATACCAACAGCAGGCTTGGACACTAGAATGAGCGTGATTTGAGAGAGAAGAGAGAGAGAGAGGACAAAGAAGAGGGGAGCGTCTTACAGTTTTCCAAAACTGAACGGGAAGGAGAGCGTGACTGAGATCGTGAATTGGTAGTGGGGAAAAGGATATAATGATTAAGGAAATTGAGTAATTAATTAGGGAGAATAAATGAGAGATTATTCTCACCAGGGAAATTAAACGGAAGAGAAGAAAGACCCTTCCGCCCTTGTCTTTAATCAGAAGGACTCCCATGTCCTAAATCCAAAATGCAACAACATAAAGTCACTTGTGACGAAATAAATTGCAGCGAAACTTTGGGTTATAACATCACCTCCCCCTTAAAAGAATTTCGTCCTCGAAATTTAAAACATACCTACTGCTCGAAAAGGGCATGGAACTTGGAGCGCACTTCGCTTTCGACCTCCCAGGTCGCCTCCTCCTCTGACTGACCCGACCACTGCACCTTCACCAAGGGCATGGTCTTACTCCTGAGCTTGCGGACATCCCGCGCTAAAATCCTCGAAGGAACTGCCTCGAAGTGAAGTCCTCCCTCAACTGAAGCGGACTGAAGTCAATCACATGAGACGGGTCCGGAATATACTTCCTCAGCATAGACACATGAAAGACACAGTGGACTCCAGCCAACGACGGTGGCAAAGCTAAACGATAGGCAACCGGTCCGATCCTCTCCAGGATCTCAAAAGGACCCACAAAGCGAGGGCTAAGCTTGCCTCTCTTCCCAAACCGGACGACTCCTCGAACTGGAGAAACCTTTAGATACACATGGTCGCCCACCTCAAACTCTAGAGGTCGCCTCCTCTGATCGGCGTAGCTCTTCTGACGACTCTGAGCCACAAGCAAGCGCTCTCTGATAGACTGAATCTTGCCCACAGCATCTTGAACCAAGTCTGGACCAATCACGGCTCTCTCCTTCAGATCATCCCAACAGATGGGTGACCTGCATCTCCTGCCATACAAGGCCTCAAATGGAGCCATCCCGATACTGGTCTGGAAGCTATTATTATATGCGAATTCTATCAGCGCCACGTGCTGATCCCAGCTGCCCCCAAAGTCAAGCACACATGCTCTGAGCATGTCCTCAAGGACCTGATTCGTCATCTCTGTCTGCCCATCCGACTGAGGATGATATGCTAAGCTGAAAGACAACTTCGTCCCCATAGCCTGATGCAAACTCTGCCAGAATCTGGACACGAACCTCGGATCTCGGTTAGACACAATAGAAGCTGGAACTCCATGAAGGCGTACTATCTCGTCCATATACAACTGCGCTAGACGGTGCAAACTGAAGGTCTTCCGGACAGGCAGGAAGTGAGCGCTCTTCGTGAGCTGTCCACAATAACCCAAACGGCATCGAAACCTCTCGGCGTCTTAGGCAGACCCATGACAAAATCCATACCGACGCTCTCCCACTTCCACTCCGGAATGGGAAGAGGCTGAAGCAAACCAGCTGGTCTCTGATGCTCTGCCTTGACCTGCTGACAGGTCCTACATCTGGATACAAAGTCGGAGATGTCTCTCTTCATATTACTCCACCAGAATGTCTCACGTAGATCCCGGTACATCTTCACACCTCCTGGGTGTACCGAGTATGGAACTCCATGAGCCTCCTGCATAATCTCCCGCCTCAAAGCGTCATCTGCAGGCACACAGACACGGCCTCTGAACCTCAGGCAGCCATCCTCTGAAACTCTGAACTCGGACTCCTGACCAGCAGACAAACTCTCTCTGATCTTACACAAACTGACATTGAGCTCCTGACTGGCCTTGATCCGGTCGATCAAGGTAGGCTGAACCTGCAACGCTGCTAACATCCCAGACCTCTCTGGACGGATGACCCAAATACCCATGCGCTGCAACTCAAGAGCAGACCTCTGCATACCAGACAAAGCACAAACGGTCCCAGACGGACCCCTCCTACTGAGCGCATCAGCAACCACATTCGCCCTACCCGGATGGTAGAGGATCTCTAAATCCTAATCGTGTAGCAACTCTAGCCACCTCCTCTGCCTCAAGTTCAACTCCTTCTGAGTGAACAGATACTTGAGGCTCTTATGGTCCGTATAAACTTTGCACGCTGCTCCATAGAGGTAATGCCTCCAAATCTTCAAGGCAAACACAACATCCGCTAACTCCAGGCCGTGTGTCGGATAGTTCTTCTCATATGGCTTCAACTGAAGAGAGCCATACGCTACCACCTTCCATGCTGCATCAGAACGCACCCTAGTCCCTTATGGGACGCATCACAGAACACCTCAAGACCCCCGGTCCCCTCTGGAAGAGTCAGAATCGGCGCAGACGTCAACCTCTTCTTCAGCTCCTGAAAGCACTGCTCGCAGGCTTCGCTCCACTCAAACTTCACATCCTTCTGCAGTAGACGAGTCAAAGGGATCACTAGCTTGGAGAAGCCCTCCACAAACTTACGATAGTAGCCCACTAGTCCAAGGAAGCTACGAATCTCTCCAACATTAGCAGGCCTGGCCCACTCAGTAATAGCCCTAATCTTCTCCGGATCCACGGAGATACCATCCTTAGAGACCACATGTCCCAAGAACACCACCTGGTCCAACCAGAATTCGCACTTCTTCAGCTTCGCATACAGCTCCTTCTCTCTCAGGGTCTGGAGAACAGTCCTCAAATGCTCCTCGTGCTCCTCAGCACTCTTGGAATACACCAAGATGTCATCAATAAACACCACAATGAACTGGTCCAAAAATGGCTTGAACACCCGGTTCATCATGTCCATAAATATAGAAGGCGCATTCGTCAGACCGAATGGCATCACTAGGAACTCGTAGTGTCCATAACGAGTCCTGAAGGTGGACTTAGGCACATCGTCTGCCTTAATCCTCAACTGATGATAACCGGACCTCAGATCGATCTTCGAAAACACCTTAGCTCCTGCTAACTGGTCGAACAAGTCATCAATGCAAGGGAGAGGATACTTATTCTTAATGGTAACCTTGTTGAGCTCCCTGTAGTCAATGCACAAACGCATGCTACCGTCCTTCTTCTTAACAAATAACACTGGCGCTCCCCAAGGCGACACACTAGGGCGAATGAAGCCCTTGTCCAACAACTCCTGCAACTGAACCTTCAACTCCTTAAGCTCCACAGGCGCCATGCGGTATGAGGCCTTAGAAATCGGCTGAGTCTTAGGTGCGAGCTCGATCGAGAACTTCACCTCTCTGATAGGGGGAAGCCCAGGTACATCATCTTGGAACACATCTGGGAAGTCTCTGACTACTGGAATCTCCTCCAACTTCGCATCCTTGCGAACCTCAGGGATGTAGCACAGATATCCCTGGCATCCTTTCCTCAGAAAACGAAATGCCTGCATGGATAAAATCACTGGCGGCAAGCACGGGAGTCCATTCCCTGCTACAACTAGGCGGGGCTGACCCGGCTCCTCAAAGGTGACTCTCAAAGCAGCACAATCAATGTGGGCATGGTGCGCAGCAAGCCAATCCATGCCCAAAATCACATCAAAAGTAGTCATCTCCATCGGAATGAGGTTAGCAAACAGAGTCCTATCTCTGACTAACACAGGACTATCTTTACAAACAGAGTTCAAAAGCATAGAAGAGTCTCTAACTAATGGACTATGCACACACAGCTCAACACCCAGAGGCACAACAGGCAAACCGAGCTACCCACTAACTCAGAAATAAAAGAGTGGGTGGCTCAGAGTCAAACAAGCAGAAAACAGAACGAGAAGACAGCTGGAGAATACCTGTGACAACTCTGTCAGCCGATCGGTCTCTCTCTCCAACCATCGCGTACACTCTGGCCTGGCCCTGGGGCTTCTTCTGCTCAGCCCGATCTCGATCTCTGGACCCTGAAGCAGACTCACCAGCTCTACCTCCAGAGCTACCCCTACTCCTCTTGGCCTGAGGGCAATCAACAATCCTGTGGTCCAAGGAGCCACACTTGAAGCAGACTCCTGACTTCCTATAGCAGTCCTGACCTCTGTGAAACTTGCCGCAGACCCGGCACTTCGGAGCGGGAGCTGACGAAGATGAACCACCTCTATCTCATGAACGGTCTCCAGAGCGGTCTCCAGCTCGATCTCCAGTAGACTGCTTCTTCTGAGAAGCAGACTGATCTCTCCTATCGCCCTCCTCGGACCTCTGCTTCCTCTTCTGGTCCTTCCCTCCAGACTGACGACCCCTCAAATCAGCCTCCACCAACAGGGCGACATCAGCAACGTCCCTGAAGGTCTTGTGACGCAGGGGCGTCACAGCAGAATGGATATCCGGCCTCAAGCCGCTCTCAAACTTCCTGGCCTTCCTATGCTCATCCGGCTCAGGTGCAAACTTAGACAGACTGATGAACTTCCTGACGTACTCCTCCACACTCATATCCCGACCCTGGCGTAGTCGGTTATACTCCAGAATGCGCTGGTCCTTATACACATCGGGGTAGAACTGCTTATTGAACTCCCCAGTGAACTGCTCCCACGTCCAAGGCTGTGGGAATCTGCCCATCACTGACCTCCACCACTCCTTGGCTTCGGCCTTGAAAAGAAAGGTGGCGAAGTCCACCTTCTGCTCCTCCTCAGAGCCCATCACACGCAGCAAATCCTCGACCTCAGTCAACCAATGACTGGCCTCCTGGGGGTCTCCTGCCCCATCGAACGACAGCGGCTTCAGCTTCATGAACTCCTGAAGCGCCTTCACATTTCTCCCTCCAGCATCTGCCCCAGCTGGGCCTGCTCCGCCAGCTGGTCCTCCTCCAGCTGGACCACCCCCTGCAGCCATGGTCTGCATGAGCTGCGTCATGAACTGCTGAACAGCATCAGCCACATTTCCTGGAGGGTTCGTTGCTCTTCTTGGCGGCATTCTGAAAGTCCAACAGCAGGCAGTTAGACTCAGACATTAACACTGACGTTTCTGACTGACTGGCTAACTTAAAATCCCAGCAGATTAGAACCCAGAGCTCTGATACCACTAAATGTAACACCCCCAAACACTGGCCTAGGAGTTAGGGGTATTACACGCCGCGTATTATTACATAATAACGCAAGGCTCTAATAAACGAACTTAAACAGATAATCAAGCAAGGCCCGAAACGAATACTTGAATAAAGTATAATCAGAATGATGTCGTAACATCCCAAAAGTATTACAAAACCCACCAAACTAATATCAGAAGCGGAAGCTAACAAAGAGGCCCAAAGGCTCAAGTCAAATACAAAACGTCTCAAAGGAATCTAAATAACAAAACAGACTAAACTCCAGAGCTGCAAAGTGACCCTCGCTGATCAATCTGCAATGTTAGATAAAGTAGGGGAATGAGCACACAACTATGCCCAGTAGATGACAAACTTCATTAACCAGCATGCTCAAAACATTTCATAGAATAACGTCAAATCAGAAGGAGTTGCAAGGAGTCCATAAACATGTCAGAAACAGAAACAGAAGTCCACACAATAAAGGACTAAACAGAGCCAGAAGCAGACAGAAGCAGAAAACAGGGTGGGACACTAGCGATCACAGCATACAGACAGAACGAGCAACCAGCTCGTGAACAGAACGAGGAAACCTCACTCGTAAACAGAACAGGTGGGACACCTGTGAACAGAACGGGGAACATCACCCGTGAAGCGGAAGGATCCTACATAGCGCGCTACGAGACAGCGAGACCAGCCATCCAAAGGTTCAGACACAGAGATAACTAGGTCCCAAAACAGAAGCTTAAAACCATTAAGCATGAGTGCACCAAAGGCACCAGAAAGCACATAAGATAGCTTGGAAATCAGAAGGGGAATCCAACCCCGCAGACGGAAGTCAAAACAGAGCTCAAGCGAGCAAGTTAAGGTCAAAACAGTAGCATGTACGAACTTGTGTCCGGACATCAATGTTCGGACACGAGTCGAGACTCAGAAGTCGAAAGCAGACAGATGTCCGAACATGTGTCCGAACTACGAAGTTCGGACACAGGTCGAACATTAAAACAGTAGTAGAGACAGAGGTGTCCGAACATCAAAGGTCGGACAGATGTTCGGACGTTTTTCGGAAATCAGACATGCGTAAAGTCCGAACTTGTGTCCGGACATCCATGTTCGGACACAAGTCGAGGCAAAATCAGAGAATACAGAAGGCTGTGTCCGAACTTCAAAGCTCGGACGGAAGTTCAGACACAGCGAAAACTTCAGAAATTAAAAGCGCAACAGGGTATATCCGAACGTCAAAGCTCGGACAGACGTTCGGACACACCAAAATGTGCAGTTTCCAGAAACGAATTCACAGCAACACAGAGGGTTTAACACAACAAAACAGAAGTAGAGCATTAAAACAACCTTGGGGGTTTGTAATTATTCAAACAATGCAAACGGACAGATTCACAAACACAACGCAGAGGTAGTTCACACACTAGAACCAGAATCGAAACGCCCCAAGGCTGAACACACTAGCCGAATCCATAAGCCACCTACCTCGAATTACCAGCAGACGAACCACAATCTGAATAGCAGAGTCCAACCGATGCAGAATCCCGAAACGCAAACAAACAACGCAACGCCAAACCTCTGATTGAATACAATTGCAACCCCGAATTAGAAATGCAAACCTAACCCTGAAACTGAACTGCAGTTCGAAACTGAAATACAATTCTCACCTGAATTCTGACCACGCACTCGCAGAGAACACCGAACACAGCAGAATTCGGCAACGAAGCGGACAGTATCTGATTCCTTGTTAGATTACCGAAGATGAATCAGAAAAAGGGAAGGTCTCAGAAACTAGAGAATTGAAGAACGATAACCCAGCAACTTACCTAAACCAGCACCGGACTTCACAACGGAGAAGAAACCGACAGTAGAATCCGAATTGCAGGAATACCAACAGCAGGCTTGGACACTAGAATGAGCGTGATTTGAGAGAGAAGAGAGAGAGGACAAAGAAGAGGGGAGCGTCTTACGGTTTTCCAAAACTGAACGGGAAGGAGAGCGTGACTGAGATCGTGAATTGGTAGTGGGGAAAAGGATATAATGATTAAGGAAATTGAGTAATTAATTAGGGAGAATAAATGAGAGATTATTCTCACCAGGGAAATTAAACGAAGAGAAGAAAGACCCTTCCGCCCTTGTCTTTAATCAGAAGGACCCATGTCCTAAATCCAAAATGCAACAACATAAAGTCACTTGTGACGAAATAAATTGCAGCGAAACTTTGGGTTATAACATAGAAGGTACTATGAATTGTTAAGTGTTAAGATGGTGGAAGAAAGTGAATTAAGGTGTTCTTAAGTGTTAAGATGCCTTGGGCATAGTCTTGAAGATTTAGAGAACTAATGGATGAATTTTGGATACACCCAGGTCATAGTGGAGATGTGGTAAAGTCTTGTGCAAAGTTTGGTGAACAATGGAAGTGTAATGCCTTGTGAAGGTTTAATGAGGAACTTGTGGGAAAGACTTGAGGAGTGTGTGTAAAGGGGATGAGTGTGATGTAAAATGATGCTTTAGTGGTTATCTTGTGGTGGAAGAACACTTTGGTTAGTGGAAGTTTTAAGCAAAATTACAAGTTACAAGTGTAAGCAAAATGTTCTAAGTGTTAAGGATTTAGTAAAAGTTTGAGTAAAAGTTTAAGGAGTTTTTGGGATGTTTAGAGAGGGTTTTAGTGTGCCAAAAAGATGTTAAAACATGTGGGAAAACATGTGTAATGCATAGGAAAAGATTGGGGTGAATTTGGAGTTCAAAATGAGGAGAAAAACACTTTTTAAAATGGGGTCTGTTCTGGACCGCCCCTAGGGACCGCCCCTGTGGGGAGGTCCAGTGCAGAGAAGTGAAAAAAAAGGAAACGTGTAGCTTCTGTTGTGGACCGCCCCTGAGACCGCCCCAGAGGGGCGGTTCAGACCAGAGATGAAGAAAAAAATTTGTTTAAGGCTCCTAATGATGGGGGATTGAATGGTAATGGTTTTATATGATGTTTAGGTCTTGTTTGGTGACATGTAAAGGCCTTAAGATGTGAAAACAAGTGTTAGGTTTGATGTGTGAGTTGTGAACTTAAGATCACAAGAGTAAAATTAAGTATAACGGGATGACGAGGTTAACAATGGGCGCATTAGACGTTAAACAACATAATACCCCAATGTTAATGAAAGTAATTGTATTGTTACCAGTTGTTCAAGGATTGTTCGAGGAACATAGGAGGACACAATAGAGTGGACCTCGGTGACAGGTATGGTTTTCTTGCAACCTGTGTCCTACCGGATTACACCGGCTTGTATGCCAATGTGTTTTTCTGTATGTTTGCCACGTTATAAGATAAATCATGAAACGAGTTTACAGTCGTTATTGTTGTTGTGTGTTTACGTGCCGATACCGGTATCCTCGAATGCGCATGAAAGGCTAGTTAACTACTATTAGGTAAACGTAAGAGAACGGTATCCGGTAATAATGTTTCCGACCTAAGGAACGTTCTAACCACGGCTATGCGTGAGTTAGTCATGTGATGTTTGTGTGTGATGTTTGTGTGTGAATGTATGACTCTCTCTTCCCTTGTGTGTCTAACAAGACTTAACCCAATGTTTGTGATTGCTTATTGAGTTCAATGTTGAACTTCTAACAAGTGCTAACGGGGGAAGTGAGGAGTCCGGTCTGTTCCGGCCACGCGTGTGAGTATGGGAGTCGATGTCATAACCGGTTCGATTCTCTTTGTATGTTATGGTTGTTTTCCAATTTGGTTTCCAACCTTCCCTTTAGCTTAACCAAGGCTATTTTACTGACTCACGTCGGGCCACAGGGGCATACTATGTTTATGTTTGTTCGGTGTGCTTGGATCACTATATCCGAGGCACCTTGTGTTAAGTTATCCGTTCATTTAACGAGACGGTAACGAGTTATGTAACGAGCTTATCATGAGTCTGGCAACATTCTCTAGGCTACAAGTGAACTGACTATGTTTGGGCCGGTTCATAAAGGGAACCGTTCCCGCTATGTTATGTATTATTGTTGTGCTGCAATTCTTATTGCGATGTGATGTGATATGTTGTAAAATGTGGAGTATGTGGATCATGGATATGAATCCCAGTTTATGATAAGAGGCGTTTAAGGATAACCCGATTAATGGGTAAGTATCGTCTATTAAGGAAGTAGCTCCATTAAAGGAGAAACACACTAGGGGTTAAAGATCACAATGAGTGATTTATCAAGTGTAGATGTCTTGGATGTTTTATTGAGCCATTGCTGTGCAGTTTAATGTGTTGTGCGTTTATAGTTTACATGCATGATTCAAATATAATCAACCGCATGCTAAGACGACAATTAGTTGTGCGTGGCCCGGTAGCATGTGGGCTGCGGGATTACCATACCAGCAAAGGTGCTGAGCCCTTGGGGGGCCACCCTTTCTCTTCTTTTCCTATTTCAGGTACAAGGAGCTGGAAGCCGTTCGAGAGTAGGACGGGGTAGTCGTTTGTACATGGGTAATCATTTAAGTTGTATGTGTACAGTAGGTGTAGTAAGACCGAAATTGTTATCGGCATAGCTTGTGAATACTCGGTACAGTTGGAAGGGATGTGTATATTTTGTTGTTAATGGAAAGGGACAGTAATGTGTAGTCGCTCGGGAATCTAGTCCATCAGACCGGTACAATGTATATGTAATAGCCTTGTTAGCCACGTGGGTGGTTAACGGCATGTAACACCAACGAGTTAAGTAATGTGATGAAGTATGTTTTCTGCTGCAGTTTGTTGTTAAGTGTGTTAATGTTTTATGAGGTGTTACATATATATATATAACTATAATATGATACTCCTCTCACTATTTTCAAAATATAAGATGTTCTAGTCTTTTTTGTCATCTACTTTCCAATTGTTCCCCTCATCTTTTGTTTAAAAAACTCTACTTTTCAATTCTCGATGCAAAAACTAGGGGCAAAATGGTCTAACTTTTTTTCCTCTTTAATTCTTGTGTCTAGAACTAGAAAATCAAGTATTTAGAATGGGAGGGAGTATATATTTAAATTAATTATATAATACCTTTTACTATTTATTTAAATTAACCGGGCCGGGCGGGCTAGGCAATGACAAATATTAAAATAAATCCGGGCCCAACCCGAAAAAATTAAAAACAGACTCGGACAAAAATATAGGCCCATTCGGTCATAAAAGTCAATGTCGGCCCGGCCCGTCCGCCCATTTGATTAGCTCTACCTAAGTGAAATCAAACTTGCACACAAGTCTTCTTCATCTTGATGAACCACCACTGGTGTCGGAACCGGACCCACTACCACCACCACCATCGCCGGTATCTGCGGTTTCACATATTTTGTTGTGGATCCCTTCTTTGCTATTAACAGCAGTCGCAATCAATACCGAATGACATTCATCAGCTCCACCGAGCAGTGATAAGACTTTTTAGCTCTTGAAACAACACTAGTTGTGGGAAAACTAGAACCCAAAACATACCTAAAACCCACAAAAAACTAAAACAAGCTGGACGAAATGGAAAAATTTGAGAAAACTAGGAACTAAAGTAGTACCTAAGCAAAATAACATCTAGACTATAGAAATAGTACTATTAAACAAAACAACATGTGAAAGAAAAGAAAAAAAAAAGCGGTGACAAGAAAGAAAAAAGGATGAGAAAAAAAGAGAGAAAATTTAAACGAGCTTTCACTACCAAAGATAGGAGTTCCACTTCTTGACTTGAATATACAAGCTTATTTTTATAAACTCGAAAAAAATATCTAAATGTAGCATGGGGTAGCCATTATATGTAGTTATAGTTAACTGTAAGAAAATGTATTCAATATATAAAAATATTGTCAAATTATACTTTCAGTTTATATAAAGTTTGCTTCCAGTATATATAAATTGTAGACAAAAATACATACACGTGAATGTAACTAAGATGAGATGTTTATACATCACAAATATCTTTACATTAATTATATCTAGTATGTACTAAAAACCATCTATAAATAATCATAAGTACCAATCACTATCATTCGTCATCCTTCTTCTGTGTTTACATATTTAATATGTTATCGGTTTAAATAAAAAACAACCAAATCGAATATGGGATAGCACACACTAGTAACTAATACTACTATATATTCGTGCAAAGTTCAACTGTTGTTTGGCAACATCACTATGTTTTAGGTTTATTATTTAATAGAAAATTCAGCGATACCGTTAAAAAGTTTATTAATTCATAAAATATCACTGTTTTTAATAATATTTTTGTAATAGTGTAAACAATAATTTTAATTCATCAGATACCACTAATTACTAATCTTAAACCTTTTAAAATCAAAATACTCCTACTTTTTAATAAAAATTGTTCAATTATACCACACAAATATTTTTAATTCACAGGCTACTACAAAAATTAATAAAATATATTAAATAATAATAATAAATTTAGTTTATTAATATATTAGTTAATATTGAATAAAAATATAAAATACCAAATATTTAATTACAAATCTCTAAGTATATAAAAATTACAAATTGGACTAAATTTAAAAAAGTAGTTAAGAGTATGATAACTAATTTTTATAAAATCGCTTTGTATATTTTAATTAAAAAAACAAATCATAATTTTATATAATATATTAAAATAAGGTAGCTGGTAAAAGTTTAAGTCCTTTTCATATGGGTTGAAATTGTACAAAATAAACTACCATATATATAATATAAAATATCTACAAATATAAAAAACTAAACACACTATATTATATTAGAGAAACTACAAATTTGATTAAAAATAAACAAAAATATTAAAGATAATGATAATTTTAGAACATTAGTTCATGTAAATTTAAAAATTTAAAAATATTGTTTTATATTACTAAAATGTTTATAGTAAAAATATTATAAGAAAATTGAATTGATTATCTTAACTATTTTTTTATTTTTCGTTAACTTTTTTTAGCTTTTAAATAATATATTATAGTTTTTATGTTTTTATAATTATATATATGAAACAAATTTACACAATTTAACAAATATATTAATAAAAGTAAGAGAAAATTACATCCTCCACTAATGTGGTTTTCTTTATTATACATCCGACAACTTTTCTAATATTTGATCAACTTAAAAGATGCTTAAATGTTGTCCAAAATTGATAAAACTTTACATGGAAGATGATAAGGTGTTATATTTTTGTCCAACGTCAAATTCAAAGTTTTTAAAGCTCATATATGACCTGTGGGACCCAATGAAAACACGGTGACATGTCACATGTTTCATTGGGTCCCACAGATCACATATGAGCTTAAAAAACTTTAGATTTCACGCTAGACCAAAATATAACACCTTAGCATCGTTCATGTGAAGTTTCATCAATTTTGGACAACATTTAAGCATCTTTTAAGTTGATCAAATATTTGAAAAGTTGTCGGATATAAAATAGAGGAAACCACATGGGTGGACAAAGTAATTTTTAAAACCTCGTGGGTGGGGTGTGTAGTTTCACCAAACATCATGGGTGGGGGATAGACCCGGCAATTTTGACCCAACCCGAAACCCAACCCGAACCCAACCCATAGTTTTGCGGGTTAGGGTCTTGATTATTGACCCATCTATTTTTTGGGTTGGGTTAGGGTAATAAGCTAATTTTGTGGGTTGGGTTAGGGTAGAGATCTTAACCCATGACCCAACCCGAAACCCGAAAATATATTTGTTAGTAATAAAAAATATTAATTCATACACACACACACACACACATATATATATACCTTAGCCTTAAGCTCAAGTGTAGTTAGGCTTTCCCACCTTTAATAATATCACATAATCTTAACTAAACAAACGGCCCAACCACCTACATTTCAAACAAAGGGCATAACCATACCTTAACATAATGTTGAATACCTAAATACGCTCGTCTTGCATACTCACATCCATTTTTCTTCTCTACATCGTTGTTTATGTCTATGTCGCTCTTCATCTCTGCCCAATGTTTGTTTTTCTTATTCTCACTGCCATAGTTGTTCGTGAGAACATAGGTATGTTCAGATAATCTAGAAGGGTGAACAAAAGTAGGTGATATGTATTTTTTTTAAGTAGAATCTTGATTATAGACCTCTTAGTGAATTCTGAAGCCAACAATGCGGATAGCATGCTGTATAAAAGTTCCTCAACTGTTGGTAATGATTAAGTGATTGTGATTGTACTTTTCTCAGGCACGACCACTCAGTTTAAACAGGTGTAATTATTTTAAAACTATCAGTCATAGTTTGAGGCTTTGAGCTCTCAGTTTATAAATTATTTCTAACTTTAGAAAAATTTTCTTTAGTATATTTCTCTAATGCATAATGAAGATTTTCATTTTATTAAGGGCACTAGGAACATGTTCATATCTAGATAGGATTCCTCCCCAACAGTGGTAGAGCTTTAGGCTTAGATTGATAAATATAAACTTATGAAAAAAGTACGTGTTATTCTATTCATGGGAAATTGGTGCAGTACTTTTACATTTTTTGCATAACATGGAATTCGTTTAAAGTTTGGTCGATCAAGCAAGATTACTTCTCTCCCTTTTGTTTCATTCTAATTAGTGTGCAAGCTAGCACGGGATGTTTTTGGATTTTTTTATTAATTTCTACTCCTAATCCATCTAAATTATTGTATGCTTGAAAAAATGGGTTGGGTGGGTTGGGTTAGGGTTGAAGGATTTTAAACGGGTTGGGTTAGGGTCATGATTTTCTGACCCATCCATTTTTGGGTTGGGTTGGGGTTGATGATATTTTAAATGGGTTGGGTTAGGGTTGATATCAACCCGACCCAGCGACCCAAATTGCCAGGTCTAGTGGGGGATGTAATTTTCCTAAACGTAATTGTTTATAGTGTTAATATATTTTATTAAATTTTGTGGTATCTTGTGAATTAAAAATATTTATGTGGTATAATGTGAGCTATGTTTAGTAACAAGTAGAGGTATTTTGGTCTTAAAAAGATCATGTTTCGTAATTAGTGGTATCTAGTGAATTAAAATTATTTTTTATGGTATCAGAAAAACTTTTTTAGAAACTATGATATTTTGTAAATTAACAAACTTTTTAGTGATATCATGTGAATTTTCCCTCTTTAAAATAATTATTCTATCAATTAAAGTTTTATAATTCATGTTAGTCAATATTTATAAAAAAATAATTTAGTCAAGAAAACAAACACATTTTGCCATTAAAAGCAACCCTTAGTTTATGTGTATTACTAGAAATAAAAAGTGAATAGAATTTGTAGCACTAATAGTGTAAGTGAAGAATCAACATATTTGTTGGAGAGTGTAGTAGTATTGTCATGTTGTCAAAGTACTGTTGCAATATGTTGTTAAATATATATATATATATATATATATATATTTGTTATGGAGGTTGGAAGATGTTTTGTTTTGACAAAGATGTAATTCTGTCATAAGATAAAGAAATTTACAAGTTGTTACGTAGTGACATCATTGATCTAACATGACAAAAAAGTTTTAAGTTGTTAAACCATGAACACCAATAATATACTTAGGGGTGTTTGTTTCAGGCGGGGAAACGGAATGGAATATGGAAAGGGAATGGAGAGGAATGAAAAATAATTCTCTTTGATTTTTCTGGTTGTTTGTTTGAGTTGGGGAAAAATGAAATAAATAACCGGTCAACGGCCGCGGTCAATGGTCAATGGCTGTCTGCTGCCGGTCAACGGTCATTAATTGTCGGTCAATATTCACTGGTCATTGATCAGCGGTCATTAGTCACCAGTCAATGGTCATATATCTCCGGTCAAAGTGTACGGGGGGAAGGGAATCTCATTCCCTGGTAGGTGTGGGGAATCAAGATAGAGGGTTTTGAGATTATCTCATTCTCTTTCCCTTTCTTAAAAATAGAAAAAAATGACAAAAACAAACAGTAGGAAAGGAATCGGAATCTGTACCCAAAACAAACGCCCCTTATGTGTGTAGTTTCTCGAGCTTTAATTCGGCATTCCTTAGACCTACTTGTTTGTAAAATTGGATAGGTGATGTAACGACTAGTTTCCACTAACTCTTTGATGTTTATCTTTTGGGAAATTTCACGATATACCCTGAGGTTTGAGCGAATTTTACGAGATACCTCTGAGGTTTCATTTTATTACGAGATACCCCTGAGGTTTCATTTTTTTTACAATATACCCCTGAGGTTTCACTTTCATTACGATATACCCCGAGGTTTCAATTTTATACGAGATGCCCCTCAGTTCAGATTCTAATATATTATATTTTTCATATCCTCAGTTTACCCTCGCACCATATACCCTGCAATGATCTCACGGGTTTCTGGTTAAATTTTTTTAAAATTTAAAATATGAACAAAATGCACATAAAAATTAAAGATCAATCAAAATTTTAATTCAATATAATAAATATTAATAAAAGTATAAAAAAGATTAGAATAATAAAATTTAAGATAAATAGAAATGACTAAACAACAAAAAATAATCTATTTTAAAAACTTAATTGTTACATAATTTAAACGGTGGCTTAAAATCATAATTTTTTGTAACAATTATATTAAGCGCAAGAAATTATAAATAATTTTATTATTTATAGATAGAGTTTATTAACAGATATATTATGATATCAATAATCACAAAAGAAATTATATTTTATGATTTTAAGCCACCGCTATAATATCTATAAAAACCATAAAATAATGATTTCAAGAGTTTATTTTTCTAATTTAAAAAATAATAATTTTTGATATCAAATAATAAATCATTTCTTTTGTGATTATAGTATAAAAACCATAAAATATAATCATTTTTCCTTGTGATTATTGATATCGTATAATATTCGTTAATAAACTCTTACTATAATTGATAAAATTGTTTCTTGTATTTAATATAATTATAATTGTTATAAAAATTTTATGATTTTAAGTCACCGTTTAAATTATATAACAATATTTTTTTAAATAGATTATTTTTTTGTTTAGTCATTTCTATTTATTTTAAATTTTTTATGATTCTAATTTTTTTATTTTTATTATAATATTAATGTTTTTAAGTTGAATTAAAATTTTAATTGATCTTTAATTTTTATGTGCATTAATTTTGTTAATATTTTTCATTTTAAAAAATTTGACCATAAACCCGTGAGGTTATTGCGGTGCATATGGTGCGTGGGTATAATGTGGATATGAAAAATATAATATATCAAAATCTGAACTGAGGGGCATCTCGTATAAAGTTGAAAACTCAGGGGTATATCGTAATGAAAGTGAAACCTTAGGGGTATATCGTAAAAAAAATGAAACTTCAGGGGTATCTCGTAATGAAAATGAAACCTCAAGGGTATCTCGTAAAATTCGCTCAAACCTCGGGGGTATATCGTGAAATTTCCCTTATATTTTTCATATCCTCAGTTTACCCTCGCACCATATACCCCGCAATGACCTCACGGGTTTCTGGTTAAATTTTTTTAAAATTTAAAATATGAACAAAATGCACATAAAAATTAAAGATCAATCAAAATTTTAATTCAATATAATAAATATTAATAAAAGTATAAAAAAGATTAGAATAATAAAATTTAAGATAAATAGAAATGACTAAACAACAAAAAAATAATCTATTTTAAAAACTTATATTGTTACATAATTTAAACGGTGACTTAAAATCATAATTTTTTGTAACAATTATATTAAGCGCAAGAAATTATAAATAATTTTATTATTTATGGATAGAGTTTATTAACAAATATATTATATGATATCAAAAATCACAAAAGAAATGATTATATTTTATGATTTTAAGCCACCGCTATAATATCTATAAAAACCATAAAATAATGATTTCAAGAGTTTATTTTTCTAATTTAAAATAATAATTTTTGATATCAAATAATATAATCATTTCTTTTGTGATTATAGTATAAAAACCATAAAATATAATCATTTCTCTTGTGATTATTGATATCGTATAATATATTCGTTAATAAACTCTTACTATAATTGATAAAATTGTTTCTTGTATTTAATATAATTATAATTGTTATAAAAATTTTATGATTTTAAGTCACCGTTTAAATTATGTAACAATATAAGTTTTTTAAATAGATTATTTTTTTGTTGTTTAGTCATTTCTATTTATTTTAAATTTTTTATGATTCTAATTTTTTTATTTTTTATTATAATTTTATTAATGTTTTTAAGTTGAATTAAAATTTTAATTGATCTTTAATTTTTATGTGCATTAATTTTGTTAATATTTTTCATTTTAAAAAATTTGACCATAAACCCGTGAGGTTATTGCGGGGCATATGGTGCGTGGGTAAAATGTGGATATGAAAAATATAATATATCAAAATCTGAACTGAGGGGCATCTCGTATAAAGTTGAAAACTCAGGGGTATATCGTAATGAAAGTGAAACCTCAGGGGTATATCGTAAAAAAAATGAAACTTCAGGGGTATCTCGTAATGAAAATGAAACCTCAAGGGTATCTCGTAAAATTCGCTCAAACCTCGGGGGTATATCATGAAATTTCCCTTATCTTTTTGAATCAAGGCGATTATGTGGGGCACCTTGGCAACCTACATAGAGACGCTAGTTGAACGCAAATTCTACCTTGCGGGACCGCTGCGTAAAGATTGACACAGCATACTGATTTGATAGTTCCAGTTAGTTGCTGACTGGACTGTTTTGTTGACTGAGCTGCTTTTTTACTATATTAACTTTAAATGGTTGTAACTTTTAATATATAAGTCTAAAATGAAAACAAATTATATCACTGTTCACCTAAATTCAAGCTCTTCAAAACAAGACCAGACATGAATATGTTTTGACAACTTTGAAAAAAAATTATTTTAACATGTATACGATGATACACTAAATCATAATATAATTCATTAATTTTGATATTATGATTCATTAAAATTGATATTATGATTCATTAACTAATAAGTGGTGAATTAGATAACAAACTTAGAAACCGATTAAAATCATTATTAATTTGTAGTGTATTATTATTGTTGTATGGTGTCTTTTAAACCTTATACGATGAATCATGTATTTTTATTACATACCAAATATTGTTTTGTGTTGTATTATTGTTTGAAAATTTTATTTTTATATGATACTGATGATATACTAAAATAATGTTATGATTCATTAAATTTGATACTCCCTCCGTCCTGAATTGACCGTCCTGTTTACTATTTGGACATGTCATTTGACTTCAATTTTTAACATATAAGATAAATTAATTTTGAAAATTTAAATTTTGCATATGATTCCTTACATGATAAACTATATGTTACAAAATTTAGTTTTATAAAATTATTTTATCTTATATGCTTAATATTGAAGTGGAAAAACGTGCCATAAAGTAAACAGGACGGTCAATTCAGGACGGAGGGAGTATTAAATTCATTGAAATTGATAATATGATTCATTAACTAATAAGTGGTGAATTAGATAACAAACTTCAGAACTAATACTGAATCATTATTGTTTTGTGGTGTATTATTAATGTTATATGGTGTATTGTAAACTGTATGTGGTGAATCATAAGTGTCGTTGTTATATGTTGATATGTACATGTAATTAACATAAATTTTTAAACTTTTCAAAACATATTCATTGTCTGGTATTGTTTTGATGAGCTTGAATTTAGATGAACAATGGTGCAATTTTTTTATTTGGACTTATATTTTAAAAGTTATAATCATTTAAAATTAATACAAATATTACTCTTACCTATGTGCCACATAAACATTCCAGTCAGCAACCTGACTGGACTACCACATCATAGCCGCACCGCTCCATAGTATGGCCAGCCCGCGGCATCGACCAACTGCTACTTGAATTATGGATGATTTTCATAACCAGTAAAATTTTAGTCAATGTTATACTTATGGTGACCCCTTGCTGGATGGGTGAGTTGTTGGCAGTGAAGACCTCTCCTTTTTTGTGCTATAATGCTTAATGTGAATATGAGGATGATAAAATTGACCAAATCCTAAACTAGTTTATGGCAAATGAACGCTAAAGCTCTAGCTTAATCAAACACTCAAGAAGAAGAAAGGAATGACTGTAATTATTGATTATCAATAAGAGATACAAGTGTCCAACCCGCCTACAGAATAAGCCCCCTTTTGTTTGTATACAAAGTCTAGCCTGAGAAACTAACAACGACTAAAAGACAAACAGAAACAAAGGGGTATTTACTGATAATAAAATACCTTAATTAAGGCTTTATCAGGAGCTATAGAATAGCATCATGAACATATATCCTAACAACCACCTTAATCAAATCATAAAAGGATTGTAAGATTTGAACTCAAAAGAAGAACTTTCAGCCTGTATTGCCCCAATTCCTTAGACCCATCTATTTTATCAACAAGGGATACTACTTCCCATGTAGTGATTTGGTTAGAAGATCAGCTAGTTGACCCTAGGAGGAGACGAATTCTATAGAGATTAGCCTATCATGCAGTTCTGCTTCACAATGAACATCTAGCTCTATGTGCTTAGTTCTTTCGCGCAGAATAGGTTCCCTGGCGAGATGAATTGTTGCTTGGCTATCTGACTTGACTGGAACTAGCTTTATATCCGTGACTCCCAGCTTATTCAGTAACCTTGTCAACCAGCTGAGCTCAGCTGTTACGTGCCTCATAGCTCTGTACTTCAACTCTGCAAAAGACAAAGCAACAGTGGTTTGTTTCTTGAATTTCCAAGATAAAGGACTACAAACCTAGACAAATAAAATAACCACTGATAGAGCGTCTAGTGTTGGGACAACTAGTCTAGTCAGCATCGCAATATGCTACCATATTAAAATCTTTTTTACTGTTAAACAGAAGACCATGACCTTAGGTGCCTTTAATATATCTCAAAGTGTGTAAAGTTTCTTGAAAGTGTAAGTCAGAGGGGGAGTCCAAAACTGACTCAAAACTTGAATGGCAAAGCATAAATAAGGTTTATAAGTAAGAAAACTTAGCCTACCAACAAGGTGTCTATATAAGCTAGGATTCTCCAAGGGATTTCCCTCCCCTCTTTTTAATGTGGTATTAACATGAAGAGGACTAACAACAACCTTTTTATCCAAACAACCAAATTGTGCCAATAGATTTTCACAATAGTTTTTATGTAACATAATTATTCCATCAGGTGTATGAAGAAATTGCATGCCCACTTTAACCATGATCTATGCTACTACATACGCTTCTACACTTGGTGGAATAACCAATTTGACCCTGATCATGTTTTGGGTAAAATCGATCGTGTTCTTGTCAATGAGGATTGGATTGCCGTCTTCCCACTTAGCTACTTCACCTTCCTCCCCCTTACTCTCCTACCACAACCTTATGATTATCACCTTACCTCGCCTTAACCTCTCTCCTAGGAGATTTAAGTTTCTTAATATCTGGTCCAAGGATTCTTTCTTTCTCCCCCTCGTCATGCCGCGTGGAGTGTCCCCCACTCAGCGGTAGAATGTATCCATTGTAAAAAAGCTTCACCTTTTCAAATTCAAGCTCTTTGTGAGTGGAAAAAATGTTTTATAACACGGTTAAAATTGGTCTTATAACACAGCTTATGTCCATGTTATATGCGGCCGTCATATAAAACTATGGCTTTTATAACACGCTACGAAGCCGTGTTATAATATCCTAATAACACAGTTGTAGCCGTGCTAAAAGATCTTTTGTCACTGAGAAATTAGCGCGGGAAATGGGTTTTATATATATCACGGCTCTCTGCCAGCCGTGTTATAAAATTAGACCTTGACGGAAAAACATTATACATAACATGGTTATATTCTAGTATTGGGATATTGAACCATCCCTTATAACCAATCCCACTACTTAATTAATAGACCCATTAGTATTAGTCATGTAATCTTTCATATTTTTACCAATATATTTCTTTCTTTATCTTTTAGTTAGTTAAGATACTTAGTTTAGTATATAAGCATGTACTTAGCACCATTTACAGATACGATATGAGATATCAATAAAATTTCACACCTTTCATCAATCTTTTATAATTCTAAGATGGTATCAAGAGCACAGGCAGATTACACGTTTCTTTCAAGTTTCTGCAAATGAGCGATTGTGGCCAGCGGTGATAAAACAGGCAAAGAGATAGCATCTGCTTCAACAAACACAAATTTGATCGATGTAAACGATCCTTTGTATGTACATGCAGCAGAGAATCCAGGGTTATTACTTACATCTAAATTCAATGGAACTAGGTTCCTTGGGTGGAAATGTGATATAGTTACAGCCCTTAAATCCAAGAACAAGTTTGGATTTCTAACCGGAAAAATCAAGAAGCCTGACGAGAGCGATGAAATCCGGTTCGCAGCCTGGAAGAGGTCTTCTCGTTGGTGGTTTCTTGGATTAAAAATGCGCTGGGCACCAATGTTCTCGAAAGTGTGCATTACCTCAAGGATCCACAAGAAATTTGGGCTTCACTCTGCGATCAATATGAACATAGCAACTTGGTGGTAGTTCACTCTTTGAAGCGGAGTCTGGGAGAAGTCAGATAAGAAGAAGACTCAATAGCAGACTATTACAATAAACTCAAGAAGGTTTGGGGAGAATTAGAGCAAGCGCGGCCTCCTAAGAGGTGTACCTGCGGTGGCTGCACTTGCGGAGTTAATAAGGCCATCAAGCAAGCGACGGATGAAGATAAATTGGTCCACTTCTTAATGGGCCTCAACCGTAATTTTCTATCGACCCAAGGACAAATACTGGCTATGTAGGAGCCACCGTCCCTCGAAAAGGCGTTTTCTCTTGTTATCTAGGAAGAAGAACATAGGGGGAGCAAGAATTCAGGGGAGGAAGCGATGTCGTTTTCCAATTATCGACCTACGAACACAGAAAGAAGAAACCCTAGCAGTAAAATCGAGGGAGAAAGAAGGAAGATGACTTGCACTTACTGTAAAAAGGCAGGTCATAGTTTTGAAGATTTCTACCAGAGGCAGAAATGCAATCACTGTAAAAAAATTGGACATTTAGACAGCGATTGCTATCATCTCCATGGGAGAGATAATGTGCTCGCCCGAAGAAAGAAAGGTTCGCGAATGTCGCGAGAGAAGAACAAGTCACAGAAAAGCAAAATCAGAATGATAGGCTGACAACCAAACAAATTTAAAAAAATACTGAGCTTATTTGCGACGGCAACATTGGGACAAAGGCAGAAGAGGTGAAAATTATTGCAACTTCTTAGGTAATAATTCCTACTACACTTGCAACAAACTTTGTTTCATGAGCAAGAATATTCATAATGATCTCGAGAGGAAGTGGATACTGGATTCAGGCGCTATTGACCATATGTTAGGAGCAGAAACCCTATTTGAAAACTGGAAAAAACCTTCAAATAGGTAAGGTTTTGATTTTACCAGACAGAAGGCCACAAACCATGAATCTAATGGGGGATGTGAAACTGGGAAAGAAATACTGGCTAAGAGGAGTTCTTTTTGTTCCCAATTTAGTGTTTAACTTGGTTTCAGTAAAGAAATTGAGCAAGCAACTCGATTGTTCTGTGATTTTTTATGGGAATGATTGTTTTCTCCAGGACCGTTCGACAGGAATGAGTAAAAGGGTCGGGCGAGACCAAGGCGAGTTGTACATACTGAACCCGATCGAAGCAGATATCTGTTTGGGCAATGCAGTAATGGACCAAGGCTTTGATTCTGTAGTGGGCTTGGGGCCAGTTGTAAGCCCAAAGGCAGAAGAAGCCCATGTAAAGCTAGGCCATGTACCATTTAAGAAGCTAGTTTCAATGGGTTTAATAAAAGAAAGAGATTTTCCAGATAACTATGCTTGTGATATATGTTACAAAAGCAGAGCTCAGTGATTACCATTTGATAACTCATTGATTAAAATGAAGAGGTCATTTGAAATGATACATATCGACGTATGGGGGCCATTTAAAGTCGAAACGTATAAGGGCTGTAAACATTTTGTTTGTTTTGTCGATGATTTCACGAGAACGACATGAGTTCAGCTTATTAAATGGGAGAGTGAAGCTTGGGAGGCAGTGGTGAATTTCATAAGAATGATAGAGCGACAATTAGAAATAAAAATCAAAGTTGTCCGAACAGATAATGCAAAGGAACTAGTGAGTTTCAACTAAGGAAAATCCGTTTATGCTAAGGAAGGGATAGCGCACCAAACAACTTGTGCATACAAACCGCAACAAAATGTAGTAGTCGAACGAAGACATAAGTATTTGCTTGAAATGACAAGAGCAATATACTTCCAATCTAATGTTCCGCTTGCGTAGTGGGGAGAATGCATTCTTCATGCAACATATTTAATTAATAGGCTTCCTTCAAAGGTGTTAGAAGAAAGGTCTCCTTTTGAAAGCTTGCATGGCAACAAAGTCAAATATGATGAGATTAAGCCATTCGAGTGCTTATGTTACAAAACTTTGGTGAATAATAGAGGTGGAAAGTTTATCCTGAGGGGTGAAGCTTGTGTTTACCTTGGAGCAGACCCAAGGAAAAAAGGGCACAAAGTTCTAAGTGTTACAAGCCAGACAATAGAAGTATGCAAAGACGTCAGGTTCCATACTAATGTCTTTCCATATTCGGAAACCAAGAAAGGTTTCTTCAACAATCTATCTCCCACAGATACTCGTGATGATCATGATGAAAGGCATGACCAGAACTTTGATGTTTATCAAATTGCCCTTGCTGATGATGAAAGCAGTTTGCATGTCATCCAATCGGACAAGTTAGAAGGAGAAGTTCTTCCTGAGCCACACCCTCGACGTTCAAGCAGAGAAAGTCACAAACCCGGATACTTGAGTGACTATGTTTGTAATGTTGTTTTCCAAGAGGTGCTAGATGAGAGAGTGTATAAAAACGATAGTGCATGCAGCAATCTTATCACCGATTATGAAAGTCTCACAGAGATAAGACCAAGTGTTTGTACAACTCTTTTGTCACATAGTCACAAGAAAGCTCCAGATATCATAGATATGAAGGAGCCACATAGCAACAAAGCGGCATCCAGGCATGATCATTGGAAGAAGGCAATGAATGTAGAGTTACAAGCTCTTAGAGACAATGATACATGGGATATCGTCACGTTATCTCAAGGCAAGAAAGTAATAGGGGGCAAATGGGTTTATAAAACTAAACTCAAATCAGATGGGACACTCGAAAGGTACAAAGCAAGACTAGTTGCTAAAGGGTTTACTCAACGTCACAGGTTGGATTACAACGAAACCTTTTCACCAGTGGTCAAACTAACAACAATACGAGCACTTATTGTTGTTGCACTGAGTAAAGGATGGGTTATAAATCAACTTGACGTAAACAACACCTTTTTGCATGACGATCTTGATGAAGAAGTTTACATGAAAATCCCAGACTGACTTAAGGTCAATGGTACGAACAAAGCTCGTCTTCTCAGAAAGTCATTATATGGGTTGAAACAAGCATCTAGGTAGTGGTTTTCCAAGCTAAATTTGCTGCGAACTCTTAATTTCTTTCAATCCAAGAATGACTATTCTCTCTTCTTCAAGAAAACTAAGGAGGTGGAAATTTTCATTGCTGTCTATGTGGATGATATACTGATCGTGGGACAGAATCAGGAGGAAATAAGCAACATCAAGAGTGCTCTAGACTTGAACTTCAAAATCAAGGACTTATGGAACTTGCACTATTTCTTGGGAATAGAGTTCATCAAGACACAGAAAGGATACATTCTTTCCCAACGAAAGTTTTGCATGGATTTGATAAGTGAGTTTGGTTGCAGTGATAAAAGAGCAACACAAGGATCCATGATAGTAGAAAAACAATTATTATATGATGATGGTACACTTTACGCACTACAGAAAAATGGGTCAATAAAGACCAAATACACGACTAAATATATAACGTAGTCGTAAATAAATATCTAATTATGATAACACTATTTTTTTGTCGTTATAATATCTTTTTTGAGACCAAAATTAGTTTTCTTCTTTAAAGAATAGAGTTTTTGGTCACGAAAAGCAACAATATATTTTTTAGGGAAAATTCACAAGATACCACTGTTTAAGTTTCTAATTCACAAAATACCACTGTTTTTTTCGTAATTCAGCTTTAAACATGCTTAAACGTTGTCCAAAATTGATGAAACTTTACATGGACGATGCTAAAGTGTTATATTTTAGTCCAATATCAAATTTGGTGTTTTTCATATGTGACATGTGGGACCCAATGAACATGTCACATGTTCATTCGATCCCACATGTCACATATGAGCTTAAAAACTTCAAATTTGATATTGGACCAAAATATAACACTTTAGCATAGTCCATGTAAAGTTTCATCAATTTTGGACAACGTTTAAGCATGTTTAAAGCTAAATTACAAAAAAACAGTGGTATTTTGTGAATTAGAAACTTAAATAATGGTATCTTGGGAATTTTCCCTATATTTTTTAATGTCCGTCCACTAACATCAGCACCGCCAACAAAATAGGGTGTATTCAGAAAAAATGTATAACTACTTCCTCTTATTCCCGGAGGAGCGACTCCTTCATTTTCTCACCGATTCACAACGTTTGATTTCAAAACTTCTCATATCTACAACTACTGAATGCGGCGAACAATTTCGGGACACTGAGTGAGGAGTGGCGAGAACTATTGAAAGTAATTCAAAGTGTTCAAAATCCTTGAAAGCAATTCACGGTGGTGAGAGTCATTGAAGAAATTCACGGAGGTGCGTTGCGGAAGGTTAGGTTTGAAACCTAAATATTTCCTATTTGACTGCTCATTCGAATATCCAACGCAATTATGTATACATGTATAGATTCGTATTTGTACGAATTATCCTTGTTGAGCTAATTCGGATAGTCCGCTCTGAAGAAGCTGTTTTTGGAACCGGTGCGCCAGTTGATGAAGAAGCCTTTCTGATAGGCGTCTACTCAAGCGATTCTAATGTTTCTACATTAGTACTCCCACCATTCTCATCTTGCAGGTCTTTAGTAGAATCTTGATTTTGATGAGTATGCTTTTCAGTGACCTTTACTTATATTTGATGTATCATGACTGTCTAGGAAACCTTAACTATGAAGGGTGCTGCATGCCGTGGGCGCTTGAGGGGTGTGAGTATTCTCAATTCTGACTGTTCATTAAGCTTTATTCTCTATAGTACTATCTTGTGCCGCTTTGTCTAAAGTGCGGTATAAACTGCTGTAGTTATCTGGATGTTGCTTACTGGTCCTTTTCAATCTTGAGATTGATTCTCCAGATGATGTTTCTTGGTCCTGTGTAGTATTGCTTCCACAACCGCTGAGAATTAACCTTCTTGCATTAAGGGATTTTTTGTATCCCTTGTCAACTATTAGATCACAATTTCTGCTAGTGCATCTACAGACTAATTTTGGGGTCATAAAAGAGAATAAGATAGCAGTTGGCAATTTCCCTGTGAATGGTCTTTAGATTAAACCTTGTAGGTAATTAGGCTAGGCTTCATAATGCCTTTCCCCTCCGACTGCGAAGCATTCCACAAAATGGAATTACTTGGCGCCTAGCCTTGCTAGATATTTTGGTGTCCTGGGGACTTACAGAGTTGCCCATGGAAGTATACCGGATTCATATTTGCTCTGTCGATACATGAGCTGACCATGGAAAAAATGACAGATAAAATTGGAGCATTGGTCTTTTTTTTTTTAACAATGGTAGATGAGATGAGACTTTGCCTTTTTGTTGAAAATAAAATAACATCTATTTTGTTTGTTACAATTAATATACATATAAGATTTATGCTGAAGAAATAGCTCTTCTTGCCACTTCAATGCATTCTGGAAAGAATGGTGTTAATCATCTATAATGTGAACTGATGATGCTATTATATAGTTATAAAAAAGAAAAGCCTTGGGAGGCTTATAAAGACACTATTATATAAAAGCTGTATATAACTTGACACTTGTCTTTCAAGCATGAGTGTATTTCGAGTAATAGTTGAATGAAGGGTATGATATATAAACTAACCTTGGCTGGCTTAATAAGTGGAACTTGGGAAGTAGTAGCTAGGTCAAATAGATATAATATGGGGTATTGAGGGGGTGTTTTAAACTTCATAAATAAATCATATAAGAAAGTGAGATTCGGTAAACAGTAAACTTACCATGTAGATTACCATGAAAAATATAGCTATGGTCGGGGAAATATATTCACGATTAAGAAAAGAAATAGGTAGATCACCAATGTAAATAAATATGTTGATGATTACCTAATTTGTGTTGTGCAGAGCGTGGTTTTATGCAATTTGAAGCCGTGGAAATTATATATATGTAATTATCTTTTTTCATCATATTCTCCTCTCTGAAGTTAGACTAAAATAGGAGAATGTTTCTTACCCAAACAAGATTTCCATTGTAGCAATAGGAAACAGGTTTTCATTGTACGATAAGATTGGATGGAATAATAGAATGCTTAAGGTTGAAGGTGAAGGATGGGAAAGGAAAAGAGATTAATTTTGACCAAGACTTTTCACTGGGTATGTAAAATAGACTTCTTACAGTCTTAATCAATCATTATATCTCTTAAAACCAGACATTACCTACTTTACTCAGTGATCATAACTTTAATTTCCTTTTGAACAACAGACTATTTGATTGAAGATAGATTCCTGTTTATATCAAGAGCTTATTGATCGCTGTTAGTTCCTTGGCAATGTCTCATAATATACTAGACTATTGAGATAATGACACTCATCTGTCTTATGGTTCCCTTAGATTGACTGCTTTAATGACTTGGTAGGTATTATTGGTGTATGCTCTTGCTTTGCATTTTTCCTTTAGACACTGTGAGTGAAATTTGTTCCCTAATCCAAGCAGCCTATTATTTTATGTCTTCCTCCCTAGTCTTGGTCCCTCTTTATGTAATGGTGTTTATAGTGCCTTCCTCTACTTAAACCCAGGTTCTGTTTATATTCCAGTACCGTGTTGTATTATATCACTTGCCAAAGATCCACCATCAAATTAGTGCAGCAAGATAACTAGATTATGGAATGAAATGCCGAACATACTATCTGCATAATTATCTCACATGCTAAAGATACACCATCAATATAGTGCTTGGTCTCTCCTTAATTCTCACTCCAGATTTCTGTTGTTGCATTTTATCGATGAGGTACGACATAATTCAATAATTTAATCACTATGTCATTTTTTTGGTGCATTTCGCTTCATGGCTAGTATCTAGGGGTGACAATTTTTACCCAACCCGATAACCCGATCCAAACCCAACCCGTAAATAGCGGGTATGGGTTAAGATTATTGACCCATTTAATTTTTGGGTCGGGTATGGGTTACCTATTAAATATATGGGTTGGGTATGGGTTAAGTGTCATAACCTGAACTCAACCCGACCTGTTTACTTAAAATTTAAAATAAATAAATAAATAAATATGTATTTATTTTACTTGGATATGTATTAATTCTATAACCTTTAGTATAATAGCAAACAAAAATTCTATCTTTCCTTTAGGCCCACACAAATAATTATTTTATAAATCTAAATACATTCATTAGGTCATCTATATCCACCATTCACTGTTTGTTTGAAAACCTAAATACTATGCTAATCATTAGTCGAACAAACTCTGTCGTTCACACTATTTCATCAGCACATATAACTGCTATGACTTAAGATTATTGACCCTTTTAACAGAATGTTGACATTTGAAAAAACGGCACACAATAATTCGAAATAAATGACCATCATGTGTACGTTTTTATGGATGACTGATCATTTTATAAAAAAAACAACAGTATTTGTATTTAAACGGGTTAAAAGGGTCAGGTTTGGGTTCAATGATTTTATATGGGTTGGGTATGGGTTGAAAGTTTGTAACCCGATTATTTTTGGGTCGGGTATGGGTTAATACAATTTTAATCGGGTTGGGTATGGGTGAGCTTCAACCCGAATTGCCACCCGTAGTATCAACCAATTTATTGGGGGGGGGGGGGGGGGTCTTTTTTACGTATCTATGATATGATAATAACACTACAATACCACCTTCGCCCCCTCATTTGCCTCTGTTCATAACTCAATGTTCTGGCCTATAGAGTTATTTTTTATGTTTACACTGAATTTTTTTAATGTTTTATAGGTTTACGAGGAGATCTGATGATTACTTTCTTCTAAGTGTAATTGATCCTGTAGACAATGATTGGTGATGGTAAACCTTAGTGTGATACACTTCAAAGAAGGAAAGGAAGCTGAGAGGCAGAACACTTACTGGATTACCTTGCTTTGCGCCTGGATAGTTCTCATACAAATGTTTGAACTTGATGTGCAGGAACTGTGTAAAGGTGCTTGGTAGTCTGTAGCTGTATATATATATATATATGGTTGCATACATGTATTTGTACTTTATTACATATGTGTTGATATTTGTTGTACTTTCTTACATATATATATATATATATATGAATATTTGTTGTACTTTATTACATATATGTGTGATATCTGTTTGTATATACTATGGCAATGTGCTGATGAAAATTGCCTCTCAAAATTCCTTGTATATATGTTCTGCTTAATCATACCCCTCTTATCTTTGTTATCTTTTTGTACTGATAGAGTATTTGAATATTTGGAGTATGGCGAATGAAATCTTTCTTATCCTTTGATAAGAAATTCATGCGTATGGATATGAGGAGGCTGTGTGAACTGGCGCCTGCTTCTGACAGCCTCCAATGTAAGCCTTTAGTTGAGCTGACGAGTCATGCTCTTACAAGAACGATTGAAGGGAAAACTCCGGAGGAGATACGTGAGATATTCTGCTTGCCTGAAGATCTTACAGAGGTTTCTAATGCTTGCTATTGCTTTATGTGTGCTTGACAAGCCTTTTTGCTTTTTTTTTTTTCTATGATGTTAATGCAGATTTGATAGTTTTAGGAAGAGAAGTTGGAGCCTGTGAGAAACTTGCCTGATGACTAGACCTGGCAAAGGTGACCCGAACCAGAAAAACCGAACCGATCCAACCCGATCCAAACCCGAACTTAAACCGAATAGCGTGAACCGAAAATCCGAACCAAACCAAAGCTGAATCAAACCGAAATTTGGTATAACCGAATCCACCCGAACCGAATCAACCCGAACCGAATCCACCCGAATGTTTTGCTAAATCTAAATCTACTATAGTTGTTTCAACTGTAAAAAAAATCTTGAAACCAAAAACACATAATGGAGATTTAGACATCCAATAAGTGTTCATTACTCTCAAATGATATATATAATATATATATATATATATATATATAATATTGAACATCTTCAAGCATCTCAAGTCTTGTTGTAATAAAACATTCATAAACTGTGTTGTTACTCTTCCTACACATGGATGTTTTACTACAAACTATGGATGTTTTGCTTTAAAATGTTTTATAATACAATTTAATGTGTATCATTACTATTTTATAATACTATACTAATTTTGATTTTAATAAAATTAGGTTTTTTTTATGTTTAGGACATGAGATTTGGGAATGGTTAAAATGTTGATGAAGTTTAATTATAAAATCTAAACTTTTTAGTTGAGACATATACTATTCAAGATTAATGTGTATATGCCTAAAGAAAATTATACAATAAAATGAGGAAAATAAATATTCCAAATGGTAGATTATTGTGAATCGTGAGATAGACTAGCATTTTGGAGGATGAATAAGGTTTGGAGGATGAATAATCCCCACCTTATTCCATCTATCTTAACAACTTAACCTAAAATGTTGTATAAGACAATGTAATGTGTATCATTACTATTTTATATTACTTTATATTTTATGAACTTAGGTTTCTTTATATTTAGGACTTAGGAATGGTTTGAATGTTGATGGATGGGCGTGGGCGTGTGACGCTTGTGCGAGGCGCTGATGGATGGGTGTAGATGCGCGACGCTTGTGCAAGGTGATGAGCTCAGGGTGTGACGGACGTGGGATGACGGGAGGCTCGACGTCGGGCGTGGGCGGGGTAAAATGGACGTCGATTGCCGAATATTGACCACTAATTCACAAAAGCTTAATTTGTACTTAGTTTATACAATTAATAGTTTAAATTCATTTACAAAATTTGTCATCCAGTTTGATTTTATCCAACCTATACACAATAGAAGTCTTGATCAACAGTAACACTATATTAAAAGAATTTGGAGTCGCATATGAAAATCAATGCAAGTTACGAAGGTTGCTTAAAATTCGTACTTTAAAATTTTTATCAACTAAACCCGGATAAGTCACACGAATTTGACCTATAACCCGAAAAAATTGAATGACTCAAAGGCTAACCTAAACTGAAAGCATCCAAACCCGAACTCAACCAAACCGAAATAACCTGAATCAAATTTAAACCATTGAACCCGATCCGATCCAAACCAAACCGAATAGTAAATATCTACAAATTGACCCGACCCGAACCGAGCCGAACCGAACCCGAACCGAGTGACCCGAATTGCCAGGTCTACTGGTGACCCTCGGATCAGACTTCTTAATCGGCTTTATGCAAAGAAGAGAAAAAAGTTGCAGGAAAAGAATAAGGTTAAGGTAAGTCTTCCGTCCTGGGCTATTATCCTTAGCTTAATACTTGATCAAGATGTTCTATTTTTCTAATTTGGTGGCTTGTTGTGGTTAATTGTTTGAGGATATGTCAAGGGAAAAAAACATTCCAATTCACTCTTCTTTTTTCTCTCAGGAGGAAGTGGCTCATAGTATCCAGAAACGGGGAGGCTGAAGAAAATTGTTACCTATTCTAAAGAACTTCGATGAATAGATTTTGGAAGTTAGGGAATTTTTTTATGCAATGACATTTAACTGCAAATTTGAAGCTTCATCACATTATATGGCATTTTTTGACATGCTATTTCATTTACTTTTCTTTGTTGCTTTACAAAACATTATTGTAAATCTTTTGATATAAATGAAGTTGTCTAAGCTTTTTTTTTTTGTGAAGAATCTCATCATTCTATATCTGTAGTTTTTTCAGCATTTTTTTTGAAGGTGAAAAAAACATTAGTATGTGAATTTTTACAAAAAAAAAAACATATTATATGCAAAATTTGGTCGCTACAATAACATGTACAAATTGGTCTTTAATAACATTAGTGACCAAAATTGTTGGTCACCAAGTATAAATTTCCTCTAATACCCTTAGATATTAATAATGGTCGTAAATGACATTAACGATCAATTATATTATCTGTCACTACAATACAAGCGACCAAAAATATTGTAGTCGCTAAAAGAGTTAGCGATCAATTTCACATTAGTCGCTAATGTTTTAGTGACCAAGGTATTTGGTCGGTTGCTATTTCATTAGAGACCATATATATATAGTTAGTCGTCAATGTTCTAGCGACCATCAATATTTGGTTGGTCGCAAATATTATTAGCGACGGACCTTTAGCGACCACCGGTGACGAACTCTTTTTTTTGTCATTATCATTTGCGACGAAAATTATATCATCAGCGACCAATATTGTTGATCGCTAAAAGCCTTTTTCCCTGTAGTGACGTGATCCTACTATCTTTCGAAGACTTGTGGGAAAGCTGAATTATCTATCTAACACACGACTAGATATCAGCTTTACAGTTCAAAATCTTAGCCAATTCATGCAAAACCCTACCGATGTCCACATGGAAGCAACCTTACACGCGCTTTGTTACATTAAAGGAACTGCGAATTATGGAATCATGTTGACCGGTGGAGACCATTCACCATTGACTCTTATGGCATATTGTGATTTTGACTGGGCGGCTTGCCCCAACACTAGGAAGTTGGTTTCTGGCTACTACATTTTTCTTAGAGATAGCCCTATTTCATGGAATACAAAGAAACAAGGCTCTATATCTCTATCTAGTGTATAAGCATAATATCGTTCACTCCGTCCAGTGACAGCAGAATTGACTTGGCTCACCCATATCTTACATGAACTAGGTGTTGACAACATCACACCGGTTCCCGTCAAGTGTGACAATCAATCGGCAATACATATTGCAAGAAATCCTGTTTTTCTGAACGAACGAAGCACATTGAAATAGATTGCCACTTCGTACGTGAAAAGATTCAACAAGGACTCGTCGATGTGGTTTATACTCATACCACTACACAATTGACAGACATGATGACAAAGGTTCTACCAGGAACAAGATACAAAGATCAACTACAACAAATGGGCATGCGTGACGGTAACAAGCCAAACATTGGTAACCTAGCTTACCTACGACTTGAGGGGGTATTGGAATACTGAACCATCCCTTATAACCAAGCCCACTACTTAATTAATAGGCCCATTAGTATTAGTCATGTAATCTTTCATATTTTTACCAATATCTTCCTTTCTTTATCTTTTAGTTAGTTAAGATACTTAGTTTAGTATATAAGCATGTACTTAGCACCGTTTATAGATGCGATATGAGATATCAATAAAAGTTCACACCTTTCATCAATCTTTTACAATTCTAAAACGTGGAGATGGAGTAAGTTGATACTTCCAATCAAGGGTCATCTATACAAAAAGTCCGTACTTTTCCTCTCTAGCTAAGTCGATTCCAAGGCGATTTGCTTGGCGATTTAGTTTTGAGCTGTTAGGCTCTGTCTCTTTTCAGTAAGGTGGAAGTTTATTCCTGTCCACAGTAAGGAATAAAAGTAGTATCTCAGGATGGGACGTGGGAGTTGGAGTAGTTATTACTACTACATTACTGCTCATTTCAAAGCTAGAGGAGAGTCTAATAGGTTTTTACACAGAAAGAGAGTAGCAAATTCTAGTAGAAACAAGCCACGTAAGGGGGGAGTGATGATGATCATCAGTTATGAATATCTCAACCACCAGATTAATGGCAAAACAATTCGAAGTTCAGACACTATTCTCTGTAATAGGATAGAAGTTTTTCTAAAACAAAGGAATGAAAACTATAATCCTTTGGTCCTGAACATAGCTATTAACCGAAGGATTTTCTGGAAAAAAGGAGAGAGTGGGCTTAGTAAGTGTCTGATAGAAGAGAAGATCATTTCAGATCACAATACAAGGTGGAGAAAAGGGAGGAAAAGAGCTAGGAAAAAAAATTCGACAGTTTACATGTTCAAGATGGAGGGAGTTTTATCAAAGTGGAAAGAGTTAAAGATACATCCAGGAGAGTTGGAGAAGGTAGATGGGGATTTGCTGCGATTTGAAACTGATAACACAGAGCTGAGCAACTCTCTGTTTGGAAAAGTATGGCATCCGAATAAAATTTCAGCCAAGACCCTCCAAAATTTCTTGGTTCATCTGTGGAAGCCAAAAACTTATTAAGGTTAGTGACATGGGTCACAATAAGTTTACGTTCAGGTTTACCTCTACTTCAGATATGAATATGGTAATGGCAAATGGTCTTTGGCATTTCCACAACAGACTTCTAGTTTTGATGCCAATAGACCCTTCGATTCATATTGAGGAGCATAATCCGAAAAAGGTGAAACTATGAGCAGAAGTTCATAACTTACCCATGATGTTCTTTAATAAAACATCAGCTATAATTCTAGGTAACAAAATAGGAACATTTGTGGGTTGTGCTGAGAAGCTAAACCCTCTTTCTTCCAAGATCCTACGGTTAAGAGTTGAAATAGACATTACTGAGCCTCTGTGCAGAGTGATAGTGGTCAATGATGGTCATAAAGAGAGAGCATGCAGGATATCCTATGAGAATCTCCCAAACTTCTGTTTTAGATGTGGTACTTTGGATCATATGTTGGTAGATTGTCTCTGGAAGAAGCAAGATAAGGATTCCATAGAGAGATATGGAGCTTGGCTTAGGTCTGAGTATGCGGGCTCTATAGCAGCTCTTCCTGAAGAATTTCTCTTGGAACAGAACTGTAAGTTGATTCAGACCAGGGGAAACAATCTGAATCAGAATTTTATATCTATATGTGAAGTTAGGGACCAGGAGATTAATCAGAAAGGTGCTAGCAGTAATTTAAATCAAGAAAATCAGCTGGAAAGGAACAGTTGAAACAAAGGCAAAGGAAAATGGGAAGAGAGTATGGGAGATCGGAACAGACTTCAAGTCCACACGAATAAAGGAATTTGCATCAAGGAACCTTTGAGGATTGAAGGAAATCTTGGAGATCATAATATCCTGGAGACAGATGGAGAGCAAGCTAAGGATAAAGAGAATCAAGAGAAAGAAAATTGTAATAATTCTGAGTCAGTCAAACCACCTGGTTTTGAACACATTACTGCAGAAATGAGAGTTCAAAACAAAAGAGATCTGTATCACAATTTTAACTGGGCAGAAGCAATAGAGATGTTTAGCAACCAGGTAGCAAAAAAACCAAAAATCTCCTCTGAGACTCAGGATGACATTGACATGTCAATAGCTCAGATTATGAAAGAAGCTGATATGAAAGGAAAAGCTCAAACAGGTTACTCTCAGCTAGAGAAGAATGAGAACAACACGTCTGGTCTGAATCAGAAAGAAGGTAAGGCCATTCTATTTCACCCTGGTAAATCAGGAAAGAGTATCTCAAAGTTCAGTTTAAAAATTAGTAAGAAGAAGAACAAGCTTCTTAAGTCTCCAGTGACCAAGTCTTCTGCTATGGAAGATGAAATCAAGGACTCTCAAGAAACTTCTCCTCTTTAGTCTCAAGCAGACCTTGCAGAGATGCAAGGCTGCCATTCCAAATGACTTGCTTAAGTTACAACTACCGAGGGTTGGGTCACCCTCACGCAGTTGCATGGGTTAAGGATCTAGTTAGATCTAAAAACCCTGAGCTTGTTGTTATTATGGTGACTCACAGATCCAAGGAGGAGATGGATCAGATTAGTAAAAAGTTTCAAGATTATGAATTTCTGGTGGAATCAAGTGTAGGGAGGAGTGGAGGTTTAGCTCTCCCGTGGAGAAAAGATATTGGGATTACTTATATTAATTCTTCTAAGCATCATATTTCTGTTGAAGTCAAACTTCCAGGGAGTAGCAGTTTTCATTTCACTGGGTTCTATGGTTGGGCTGACTGGTCTATGAAATACTTGTCTTGGAAGCTGTTAAAAACTCTCAGAAATCATGTTTTTCTTCCATGGGTGGTTGCGGGTGATTTCAACCAGATCATGTGGAACTATGAAAAGACAGGGGGAAGAAAGAGGAAAGATAGCCAAATGAGTGACTTCAGAGAGGTAGTGGAGCACTGTGATTTGATGGATGTTGGGTTCTTTGGTGAACCAGGCACTTTTACTAACGGTCAACTTGATAAGAATCACTCTATCAGCAGACTTGAAAGAGTTCTTATTTGCAGTAAGGCTGCAGGCAGATTTCCTCTTATATCAGTTGAACATTTGAAGAGGGAAAACTCAGATCATAATCATCTCTGTATAAGGCATTTTGGTGTTCAGAAGAAACCAAAGTGCATTTTCAGATTTGAAAATAGCTGAATTCAAGATGTTAAGTGTTATAGTATTATCTCTGAGATTTGGGGAATCTCTTATAAAGATTTGGATCAGAAAATTGCTGATAGTCAGAAAGCTCTCTCCAGATGAAAAGGATGGTCTTTTGGAAAACTGAAGTGGAAGATGGAAAAAAAAGGAGGAACTTGGCCGTCTCAACATAGCTAAGCCAACCCTGGGCAATTCTAACAACAGGAAAATAGTTTTAATGGAAATTGAACTCTTAGCTTTCAAAGAGGAATCTTGGTGGAAGCAAGGCTCGAGAGATCAGTGGATTAAGGATGGGGACAGAAATACTAATTACTTTCATTCTAGAGCTAATGCTAGAAGAAGAAGTAATTACATTTTTGGCTTAAAGAATCAGGATGACAATTTATACTATGCATGGATGGACATAGAAAGGATTGCCAGAAAGCATTTCCTGAAGATGTCTCAATCCTCTTCCCCCTTGATTGACCCCATCTTCATAGATGCAGTCAAGGACAGACTTACTCCTGATATGATTACTAGTCTTAAGACTCCCAACAGCAAGGAGGAGATTATTAAGGCAATGAAGGAGTTAAACTCAGACAAGTCTCCTGGTCCCGACGGCTTCAATGGGAGGTTTTATAAATCTTTTTGGAATCTGGTGGGTAATCAATTGATAGAGACGGTGATGCAAATTCTTCAAGGTAATAATCTCTCTGATTCTCTTAATCACCCTTATATTGCTCTCATTCCTAAAGTCAAAGGAGCAGTCAACATCAGTGATTTTAGACCGATATGTAACTTTGTTTATAAGATTGTTACTAAAGTTCTTGCAAACAGAATAAAAGATTTTCTACCTGATATTATATCTTCTAGTCAATCTGGTTTTGTTAAAGGGAGATTGATTACTGATAATGTGATTATCTCTGGGGAGATAATGCACAACCTAGCTAAGAGTCAAGCAAAAAAAAGGTGGTTTTGCTCTCAAGATAGACCTTAGCAAGGCGTATGATAGGATGGAATGGAGTTTCATCAAAGAAGTCTTGAGTTCTATGGGCTTTCCTGAGGAATGGAGTAAACCAGCTTTAAACTGCATTTCCTCAGTTAAGTGTTCTGTTCTAATTAATGGAGCTCCGGGCAAGAGTTTCTCTCCTACCAGAGGAATAAGACAAGGAGATCCGTTATCTCCTTTCTTATTCATTTTAGCTCTGGAGTCTTTAACCAGTGTTCTTGAATTTAGGAGATAGAAAAGGTGATTTCCAGGGGATAAAACTGTCTAAGCATGGTCCTAGCATCACTCATCTGGCTTTCGCAGATGACATTCTTTTCTGTGGTTCTAGTACTCTCAAAACTCTGAATATCTCAAAAGAACCTTAGATATTTTCTAAGCCCTTCAGGCCATGTGATTAATGTGGAAAAATCTGAGATTGTGTATAGCAAGAAACTTGACCCTATGATCAGAAATTGCATTTGCTCCTCTCTGGGTTTTAAGGAGACTGATTCCTTTAACAGATACTTGGGTCTTCCTTTGAAGATGGGAAGAAACAAGAATCAATTTTATAACTACATTGTTGAAGCCATAAAGAGAAAAGTTTCTAGCTGGAAAACCCCTATCTCTCAGGCTGGGAGCTCTATTCTTGTCTCGAGTGTCCTTCAAGCTATTCCAACGTACTCAATGTCTCTTTTCCTCTTACCCAAGGGGATTACCAAGAAAATTAACTCTCTGTTAGCTAATTATTGGTGGGTAGAGGGATCTATAGATAAAAAGAGCTTACACTGGCTGAAGTGGGAGGAAGTTTGTAATTCCAAAATTGCAGGTGGGATGGGTTTCAGAAAGGTCGAGTCTTTTAATAAAGCTATGTTAGCTAAGCAAGCTTGGAATCTTCTGAAAAATCCTAACTCATTAGTGGTTTCCACCCTTAAAGGTATCTATTACCCTGATAACTCTATTCTTCAAGTTCAAAAAACCAAAAAAGATAGCCCTATCTGGACTTCCATTATCTCTTCTTTGAACTTATTAAAGTTAGGCATCAGGAGGAAAATAGGGGATGGGAAAGATACCAAGTTTTGGGAAGATCCTTGGATTCCAAGAAGCAACAGTTTCAGATTGTTTACTCCCCCTCCTAGGAACAGTCAGTTTGAGACTGTCTCAGACTATTTCAAACAGAACTCTCCTGAATGGAACACGATTTTGTTGGAACAAAACTGTTGGCAGATTGATGTTGAGGATATTGCTAAAACCAAAATCTCTGAAACAGAAAGAGACTCTTGGATCTGGCATGACTCCAAAGATGATTCTTTCACTGTAGCTTCAGCTTATATGCTGGATATCAAAAACATCAGAAATGGGCATGCTTCTGGAAGTTCTTATACATCAGAACTGTCCAAAAGAATATCCAAATTGAAATGCAGTCTGAGAGTTAAGCTGCTTCACTGGAAATTCATGAAAAATATTGTGCCTTGTGTTGCTAATGTGGCAAGAAGAGTAGGGGGATCTCCTCAATGCTGTTTCTGTTCTAAAATAGACAATATGTTCCATACCTTTTTTGACTGTATTATGGTTAAGGATTTATGGGATGGCTTGATAAACCTGCAAGGAACTCTTCCCTCTGAGGAAGTAGGCTTACAGGATTGGATTTTTCGAAAGTGGAAGAGTGGACAGATGAAAAATTAGAAAAAGTCATAAACCTGATGTGGGTGATTACTTACCATGGCTGACAAGTATTGACTATAATCTGGCTTTTATTAAGGCTTATAGTTTCAGTATAAGATCTGATAAGAATACTCTTTTTCCTGCATACTCTTGGGTTCCTCCTATCCAGGGAATGATAAAAATCAATTATAGAGGCTATAGAAGGAAAGGAAAAAAGATGATTCTTGCTGGTTCATTGAGGAACAGAGACGGATCCTTAGCGGTTGCTTACAACAGGATCGTGGAAGATGCAGAAACTGAAGAAGCTGCTGAGATAAAAGGTTTCATCTTTGGTATTAATCTGGCAAGAATAGAAGGATGGAAGGATGTGGAAATCGATATTACCAACCAAGACACATTTGGTTTTTTGAAGAAGATTACTCAGCAGGGTTCACACCAAAATATTTCTAGCATGGATGTTCTGTTTGAAGAACTTACTACAGCAGTAACTTCTGTTTCGATTGTAAACTTGAGTTTAGATAACTCACCTTTTGATTTCAGTCTTATGCTAATTTCTAGAATGTACAATAGTTTATCTAGCTTTAAAACTTGGAAAGGGGAAGATATTCCTCTAGGTGTGTTTAGGTCCTGTAATATGGAACTCATGTGACAGTTTTTGATATGGATTTCAATGTAGGCTTAAGGCCATACTTATCAAAAATAAATCTTTTACAATTCTAAGATCTAGCCATGTTAGAAAACTCATTATTTTTTCACTTTTTTTGTTTTTTCTATTCCCTATATAGAGGTTATAATTTATACATATTTTACATAGAAAATTTACACATGTATAAAAGTCCACAAGCTTTTTTTTTAACATGAAGACAATAAGCCTTCTCCAAAAGAAAAAAACATAAAGACAATAACACTTATTTCAACACAAAGGCACCAATCTTTAATTTCCACACAAAGGCAAGTACAAGCCTTATAATTTTCACATACAGGCCAAATGTCTTCTTAATTCCACATAAACACAATATCAATGTAATTTAGTTTCAGCATCGATATTAAATGTTACATAAAAAATTACACTTGTATATACGAATTTACAAATATAAAAATAGATCTGCAAATGTTAAAGGACGAGCCTTAAGTTGATCGATCCCTCAAAGAACTTATATCCTCCCAAGCTGTCATGAAAACCAACACAACATCAGGCCTTTTCTTTTGACACTTATACATGTAGTTCTTTGGAGTATTCCTTACCATCAGCAAAGCTTGCTCCTACATATCCTCAGGTCTGACTTGTAGGAAGACATAATAGTGAAATCTTCAAAGCATGATCCGTCATTGATTAAATGAGTTACTCAGACAGCAGGAACACACAAGAGAACATCAAGAAGAAACTTATATATAGTGGCTGGATCAGGAGCATATGTAAGCCGCAAATAGCATTTTTCAATTTCCTAGCAGGTACCCTTGACAGTCGGAGAATCCAAGTCAATGTCTTCAACATCCCTTGAATTGTTATCCTCATGTCGAGTGTCCCATTTGTACAGCAATATCAGTAGCATTATAAAGCAATTTGAAACAGATTATAAGCAAGAACATAAAAGCTAAGTTGACTATGTTGCAAAAACAGTATGGTGCAAGAGTTTGAGCAGTTTTGTAACAACAACTGTGACATTTTATCTCTTTCGATGATTGTCTAACATATATTTAGATCATTAACAGTAGCAACATATAGTAAGGCTAAACTGCTAAACTATGTAAACATAGTTGAATTTAATAATTCGCTATCAAAAACAAAACTGTCTAAATCTATAATAGTCGTATACGAGACATTATAGAACCAATTGAAAGCTTTTATCAACGTTGCACATAAGAACTATATCCTATCTAGATTTCACGAAGCAGTAGCAGCAGCAGCAATTCAGAAGCATAGATGAGCAAAAATGCAAGTTTAGGAGCTATTTCAAATTTTCATAACCACAAATAATTGAGCTAGAAAAATAGTCAAAGGATTCAACTAAGGAAAACACTTATTAGAAGTACAAAAACAACTAAGTTTAGACCATCTTAACAAACCATTTATAGTCCAAAACAAGTATGTGATAGTACATTTCATGTTATACTTAAGTAGTAACATGAGTAAGAAACTCTCAAAATATAGGCAAGTCACACTTCTCATAAGAAGTGCAAAGACAGGTGCAATTTACCTTCAATAGTTTATATAATGCATATGTTTGTTAACGAGAAAAGTTATTTTACTTACAGCTTTGAGGTGATACAGTTTCCAGTTTGGAAGAGTGTCCTTCGAGCACATAGTCTCATTGTGTTTCCCATATGAGTTCTTGACCCCTTGATTATTTACCAAACCAGGGGAATATGTCAAGCTCAGAAACACAGGAAACATTCACAAATCGCTAAGGCTTTATCAAACCCGCGATAGTGACATTGGAACCAAACAAAGTCTGCAAAAGAAAAAAATTGCACCAATTATACTCTTCATGGTTTTTTTTTTTAACATGCATTACAGATAACATGCACCAAATACTTATTGCCTTCTTATTTGAAAGATGCAGTTTGAAATACAATGATTGCAAGCTAACAATCGTCATAAAACACACTTGGCAATGAGCAGTACTAGAAATTAAAATAAATTAGTGAATTATACAACCATTTCTAACTTGAAACATGAAGTCCAATTAAAGAATGAACAAGAATGACCAACACTTCACTAATGAGTGTGAAAATTTGACCATAAACTGAAGCATTATTGCAGTCAAAACATGTACAACAACGGCAATATTCAACGACAGGTATTGGCATTTAAAGAGTAATGAACTGACCATTTTAACACTAAGAGCATGATTATCAAAGAGCCCAAATACGGGTTCTTAGTACTCTCTTTCCTATTTCTCTCACCGCCACATCAGTTTAAGAACTATATCTATTTTTTACCAACATCAGAGAACTCATACTTTGGTTTATAAGTCTCTTTAATTGTCATGTCATTTTTCTTTTTTACTTATTAATTATTAATTATTATGGATATACAAAAATTAATTTTAAATTGTTGTTACTACTATTTTCAATAATACACAAATAAGCCTAACTTAATATTTTATTAATGATTAAAGTTTATTATGTTTTTTTTAAAATAAAATAAAATTATTCATATATATTATTAATATGTTGTTACTAATAATATAAGACATAATCATAATTAATTCTTTTATTTAGGATTAAAATATTATAATGAATTTAGAAATGAATACAATTGTACATATTATAAATTACAAGTATATTTTAGTATTACATTTTGATATCATAATAAGTACTAATTTAACGAAAAATATATATATATATAAAAATATGAAAAACATAGTCAATATGGATCTCATTTTGTAGAGAATAAAATTTTAAGAATTTTGATATGTTTAGTTTATTTATATCATTATTAGTTTAAAAATATTAAGATTTTAAAATGTATAAGGTTTAACTATTTATATTGAAAATATTATAATTAGAAAAATAAATGGTGGGTCCCATTTTTTGGGTTCTTAAGAAGTTCTTATGGAAGAACTTAAAATTAGAGTTCTTTCTTCTCTTTCCTCCACCTCATATTTTTTATTTCTTTTTTTAGCTAAGAACTCTTAAGCACCATTGATAAGTGAGCAGAGGTTATAAGAAAGCATTATTTAGTTCTTAACATGACCTTCACAACTGGAAAAATGGCAACACTAAAGCAACAAAACACTTCACTAAAGAAGTACAAAAACAGCTTCAAAGATGACCACAAAACAAGATGTTGGACCATCAAAAACTGCTCCTATACTAACCATAACAACATTGTAGTCAGAATGCAAAAACATGCTTTAGAACAGACCAGAAAGTGCATTATTAAACTGCTCACATACTACCCGTATCCAGTTCTGTAACAACCGATTAAATCCAGCGCAAAGAGGTAATAGTATCACCAAATTAGTGTTGGTTTTAATGATTTGAAATTAATTATTATTTAGTCTTATCTAGAATAATAGTGTTTGTAGGAGTTTGTTAAGTGGTTGTTAGTATATTTTTAAATAAATTAAATTAGGAATATTAGCCTATAAAAAGATATGTAATTCCATCAGTATTGAACACAAGAGTAACGTATTGTTATTATTCCACTAATTTCTTCACATTCTTATATTTTCAATATGGTATCAAGAGCCAGATAGAGGAAAGAAATCAAGGCAGATTTCTTTCTGATAATTGAGATAAAAAATGTTGTCGTATGCTTTTCTCTTAATTGTCATATGTAGTTCTTTTCGTTTTGATCGAGTGCAAAAGATTCAATCATGCTCAAAAGTATTACAGGTTTGGTAGAGGTGAGCACTCAGTTTGGATATTTTGGATTTATCCGAAAACCGAATTAACCGATTTTTGGATTTTAATCAAATTTAAAATTTCGGTTAAGCGAATTATCCAAATTATAATTTGGTTTGGATTTCGGTTTGACTTTGTCTAATTAGGTTAACCGAATTATCCAATTTTTTTTTAAAAAAGAATATTCTCTTTTCTAACTCTAGTCTTTAGTTACAAATAGTCTAACCCAAACCCTAAATTTCGGCTAGTTGTTTGGATTTCAATTTGGGTTTTCACTCATTTTTTTGGATTTTGGATAATTTGGATAACGGTTAATTCAGTTTTGGTCTTAATTTGGATAATTCAGTTTTTAACCGAAATCCAATTTTTTTTAACAATTGACATTTTGATCAACCGAATTATCCAAATACTCACCCCTAAGGTTTGTTGATGAACAAACTCCAACGAGTAACAAAGAAATTGAGATGACTCAGTTCGCAGAAGAAAAAATATTTTAGAAGTAAGGAGAGATGTGCTCCTATGATAGATTATTTGGTGAGATGTGCACAATGATTGCAGATGAAGATGATGAGTAGTGTATCCGGATTTCAGAAAGAAGTGCTCTGTAGAAGATTTGAAGATTGAAAAGATTGTGCTTCAATGTTTTTTAAGTTGTTAAGATTTTTTCCTTATAGTGTTTAAGAGAATTTCAAATCAACGGAAAATTTTGGTTTTAATGATTTGAAATTAATTATTATTTAGTCTTATCTAGATTAATAGTGTTTGTAGGAGTTTGTTAAGTGTTTGTTAGTATATTTTTAAATAAATCAAATTAGGAATAGTAGCCTATGAAAGGATATGTAATTCCATCAGTATTGAACGCAAGAGTAACATATTGTTGTTCTTCCACTCATTTCTCCACATTCCTATATTTTCAACCTAATACGGCAAGTGTAGCGGTCTATCGTAGTCAGTTTCCTAAAGTATCCATTCAAGTTAAACCAAAGGAGGCAGTGTCTAGTTTGAATCTCTATTATAAACTAACTAATAAATTAAGGAAAAAAAAAATAATAAATTGGGGGGTTTGGATTGTAGAAACTAAATGAATAATTAAAACAAAAGCAATAAAAAAGTGATCTTCTAACGATTCTAAAGAGGGAATTATGGCTTACTACTTCTCCCTACTTTATCAATTCCCTTTCTGATTGTTTTATTAATTCTAGATTGCAACATCAGACCTAAATTAATCTAAAACCGGTCTCCCGCAAGATAGATTCATACTAGCAATTCTTAAATCCTAACACTTGTTACGAATTTACTAATTCACTAGTAGCGTTCAAAATTCATCTGGCTTCTACTAAGCTAATCATGAGGAATTTTCATCTCTAGTTTTACTACTAATATACCTATGGTCTAATGAACGCTGTAATTCTCACTTGTAAGCAATTCAAACCAGATAAACTCAAGCAATAATTAATAACAAAAGAAATTAATATTAAACAAGAAATAAAACTACAATCTGTATAGAATTGGCGTTCAACAACTAAGGAAGAAAAATAATAAACTAGGTGTCTATAGTAAACTTGTATTCTAACGGCCACTTAAACATGACAGAAACAAAAATAACGAAGGAAAGAACACCGTCAAATCTATGATGAAGAACTGATGTCGAAACCCCGTCATGCTCTATCTCCGGTGCACCATGAACTCATGTCTCTCTCCAATTCTCTCTAATAATCTGCGGCTAGGGTTGCAAAATTCTGTCTCGCATAGAAGATATTTAAGATCAACTTGCTCAACTTATCAAATAAATATTATATATATATATATATATACCGTCAAAAGCTGTCATGTCATCCTTCTCTTATCTCTACATGTATCATAGTAAGGCACTAAGGCCTTATTCTTTTGTCCCATTATCAAATGAGTTCATTTGATCTACTAGTTTTTCTCTCTCTATATCACATAAATCAATTTTCATATCAACTATTTTTTCTAATTTCAGCTGACAACCGATATCAGCTATATATGTCAGTTGACAAAAGAATTGGCCTAAATCATTAATCTGAAAAGATGCAGCCACACTTTAATATTCATCGTATGAATTTTTTTCACGTGTGTATGTTGGTGTGTTCGATGAGTAATATGTCAGTTAAAAGTAGCAGCGTGAGTGCCTGAGTGGAGCAGTGATTTCAATTAATCGTGAATAGTGTGAAGTCTGTGCATGGTCCGGGAATGTTACTCTGACTATAGACCCGAACCACACCCAATTTTTCCTCAAAAAAAAAAAGAACCATACCCAATTTTGGGCAGTATCTCTTGGACAGGGTTGGTCCGAGTATGTTTGTCCGGACCAAGATCCGGACTAACCCGAAATCCACCAAAAATCTGATTTTTGTTTCTGTTTGGTCCTGTCTTGATACTTAAGCTCTTTGCATACATTCATAGACTTTTTCTTCAGCATTTTAACCTGTTTTAAGCATAAAACCACAAGGGGAGTTCATCGCATATAACATAAATTAAAAAAAGTAAGAGAATTTATCACATAATCCAATAACATATTAATCAAATTACGCATAGAAATATGGATAAATTCCATACTTATCAAGGCCAAAATGAAACATTAAGCCCTTGGTTGTTTCAATGATGTGTCTATGTTTACACTCCACAACATCATTCTATCGTGGAGTATAAAACATGTTTTTTGATGAATAACACCATTACTCTTAAGAAAATCAGAAGAATGATTAGAGTTGACGAGTTCATAAGCATTACTACTTCTTAAAACTTTAACTTTCTTATTAAATTGGTTTCAATCAGTATAAAGGAAAGAACTATGATATCAAAGGAATCTAATTTGCTGGAACGTAAATGTGTCCATGTAGCTCTACTCTTATCATCAACTAATGTAAGAAAGTATGAATTTCCATCAAAGGTCTTTATTTTGTAAGGATCCTACAAATCAGCATGTATGAGCTCAAAGATGTCATAATTCTTCATAGCGCTGGAATTAAAAGGAAGTCTATGACTTTTAGATCTAGCACATGATTCACAAACAAATTTTTTATTCCTTTCCAACGTATCTATAAGGTAAAGCTTTAAAAGATTATTTTTGGGTACCTAGCCTATGATGCCAAAGATTAACCTTGTCATCACAGTCAAAAACAAAATTGCCTTTTAAATCATGTGACAGTTCGGTAATGGATATGAGATTAAACTTGAAAGCAGGAACAAACAACACATGCTTCAATACAATCTAAGAAATAATTTGAACTTCTCCTACAATCTTAACATATTAGGGATGACCATCAAGCATCCCCACAATGTGTGGTTGGTCAAGAGTGATATAATTATCAAAGAAATTCAAGTTCCCACACATGTGGTCAGAGGCACCTTAATCCAGAATCCAAACAGAAGCTGTGAAAACACCATATTTCTCTACGTTCATAACTCAACGATTCATATGTTACAAACAAGCAGGAGAGAAGTGGTTTATGTATCTTAAATAGGAAGAATAATATGAACATTTACCAACACACCCACAGTTTGAAATGTCTAAGCCTTGTGCCTCTTTGGTGCTCAACTGAGATTTGCTGATGTAGTCGTAAAGCCTGGTCATTGGTTCTTGTGAGAGAATTCCTCCACATGGATCTTTGACATTACTCTTTGATTCTTCCTCTTTTCCTTCAAGAAACCAGCAGCATTGGCACTACTCTTCTTTCCTTTCGGATTTCTCCATTTGTCAGGAAAGTCATGTTTCTGATAACATCTTTTCTTAGTATGCCCTATCTTGTTGCAATGCGTACATTGAAGAGTTGTACGCCTAGGGTTTGGTGATTAGAATCTGGCGGGATATTTCTTTCTTTGTTGGATAGCGAAAGATAAGGAATTACTTTCCGATCGATTGATTCGGGGCACTAAGATGTTTATGCCTTTCTTCTTGAATCAGAAGCGAGAACACTTGCTCAATGGGAGGAAGGGGGAGAGATAGCATTAGAATGTTTCCACTTATCACCCCGAAGGCCCGAAGTGGTCACTCAATCCTATTTGGAATTTTATTACTCTTCTTTATCGGACATATTCCCTAGATTTGTCGGAGGCTTCACATGTATAGGATTAACATACGCAGGAGGGAACACTATTAGTTGCAGCAATCTAGTCTCACAATCACTTCATCCTTGTGAATTAATTGATTATGGTATCGTTCCTTTGGCTTGCAATGGCTAATTTGTGTTCCAAATCGTAGATTCGTGTAGTGTCGAACTGGTCAAATCTGGAGCAAAGCTTACCATCGAATCATACCTCGACCAAGCTTGAGGGAACCATCGACAAATCCCAATTTGTTCTTCACGTCAAGAGCTATGGTCATTTGCATCTTCCAGCAAGCAAAGCCTTGGCCATTGAACTTGTTGGCGAGCATGAGTCTTAGGTGATCTGCACTTCCTAGGTGCAAAAGGGTCGGTGATTTTAGTAGTGGCGTTGGAACTGCTGCCTCCTTTCTTTCCATTTTTGGGTGAATCCCCTTCATTGGCCATGATAAAAAAAATAGATACACAACGAGGGAAACAAGATGAAGAAAATTGAGCACATAAAACTAGGGATTTGAATTATATGAATGTTCACTTTGATACCATGATAGAACCCACCTAATCCCTTAACTAGCTTCTAACAAGCGAGCACTGAAGCTCGAGCTTAAACAAACACTTAAGAAGATAGAAGGAACGACTAAAATTCTTGATTATCGAGAAGAGATACAGTATTCAACCTGACTATAGAATAAGCCCTCTTTCATTTTTTATAAAATGTGTAGTCTGAGAGACTAACAACGGCTAAAAGGAAACATAAACAATGGGGTTTTTACATAGAATAAAATAACTTAAGTAAGGCTATATTAGGAACTATCGAATAGCATCATGAACATATATCCTAGTAGAGGATATTCATTCGAGCAAAGTAGACATTACTAGCATGATATGTCATCCATGAGTAAACTCGTCCATTGTAGCGTCTGATATTGCTCTTCATGTTTTACCCTTTTCTATGAAGACTACAATTAAGATTTTTGTACTCTCTTAACTATGGGTCTATTAGGCATGTGTATTCCATTGTCCTTCAAAGTTCGATTATCGAATCTCATGATTTCTATTAGACATTGTAGTTCTTGTTATCCGAGTGTAGCTTGTATGTTGGCAAGGTTGTAGTCTCTCTTTTTTTTTTTTTCCAATTTGTTGTACACTATTTCACTCATTTTTTTAGTTTTATCTTGTATTTTCTTTATGATTTGGTTGGATATTGTCATGATTTTGTTTTCCTTTGTAAGACGGCTTTGATAATTTCAAAATAATTTAATACATGTTCCAAAATATTTGATAGTTCAACTTGTTAGTTTACTTAGAAATATATGTGGCATAAAAAGACATTATGGAAAAGGTAATATACTAACTAGTTGATATGTCATAAAATGATACGTTCTTCCACATTGTGAAGGTCGATTTTGATTAGGGGCTATTCATTTCTTAGCTTTATTATGACCTTTATTAAAAATCTGTTGCCATGTGTCAGTTTTTATTACATTAACTTTGATTTTAAATCTAACCTAAGTGATGTATCATGTCCCTATTTGTAGGATGAACTATAAGAAGTTTTATTGTAAATGTTGAATTGCCAGCGAATGACCCCGTAGTCTTTGTTTATATGTCACATGCCAGCTATAATAACCAACTTATCGTTTATTCCTATTAAATTAGCTTAACTTTTCAAGTTAAGAGGTTAAATTCTATTGTACAACCGGTTGTACGGTGAGCATCGTACAACCGTTCATTTTAAATTCAAACGTTATTCAAGTTTTTGTATTGATTATTCATATTGATGTAAAAGTTCTATATGTTATTGTGAAAGTTGTTCAACTTTATATGATGACTGTTCAAATTAATTGTGAAGAATGTTCGAGGATATACATAAACATCCTACAACCGGTTGTATGATAGTCGGACTGAGTCAAGAGAATATGTGTAGAATTAGCTACACTTATCAAAGGGTATTTGTTCCCTTTTAGGAAAATGACATTTCTGTAAGGAACACCCATTGTATTAAAAGGAGCAAGGTAGGAAGGCTATAATGGCAACTGTCATCTTGGTCCTACTACTTCAAGGGCGTTGCAGATTGGTCTTATGTCATTTTCATGGTCGTAGGTCATTTTCAAGTAGAAGCAATATTGGGCCTCGAACTAACAGCCCACTTATATTCTTAGCACAGCAGCAGCTTGACCCCAAATAATTCTTTGTAGGCCCACGAGGGGATGAGTGAATCCACTCCCTTATCCATTTGGATCTTCCCGAGGCAGAGGGGAAAGGAATGGAAGCTAGCTCCAAGTGGATCCTAGCTAGCTATAGGAAAATAGTGAGGGAAGAAAGTGAGGCTACCAGCAGCAGCCAACTCCGAGCACAATAATTGGATCGTGGAGAATATGAGAACAATAAAAATGAATATGGAGTGTTGAAAGATTGTTATTAATAAAAGGACAAAAGAAAAAAAGTGTCAAATTTCCTTAGACATTGTAAAATCGGAGGGACAATGACATTTAATATCTTCGTTCCTAATTAATTTGTCTCATTTTTTATTCTTGAAGAGGATAGTTTGTTCACTATGTAGATAAGTACTTTAATTTCAATATTTACATATAAATATAAGATAATTTAAAAACTAAGTTTTAAATATATAATTTACTAAATTAATTAAAAAATTATTTTTTCTTCTGTATTAATATTGAAATAGTATAGTATACTAGTATAAACAAAGAACATTGTATAAAGAAAAACAAACGATAAATATAATAAATTAACAGAAAAGAAAAGAAAGATGTGCGCCCACCAAAGATATGGTGACGGCTCATCTGATATACGCGCAAGTAAGCATGATGCCGAATGGGGAAAAGAGCTATAATGGAAAACCTTTATCTGAACACTCGGTCGATGGTGCGGCCGTCCGCACACAATACTGTACAGGTAGATGATGTAGTAGTTCAGTCAGTTTGTTGACAGAATTATTTTGTTTATGTAGGGTATGTGTAAGAGTAATATTTGTATTAATTTTAAATAATAATAATTTTTAAAATATAAGTTCAAAATTAAAAATTTTTGCACTATTGTTCATCTAAATTTAAGCTCTTTAAAATAAGACCAATCATTGGCATATTTTGACAAGTTTAAAAATTTATGTTAGTTACATGTACATATCAACATATATCAATGACACTTATGATTCACCACATAAAGTTTAAAATACACCATATAACATTAATAATACACCATAAAACAATAATGATTCAGTGTTGGTTCAGAAATTTATTATCTAATTCACCACTTATTAGTTAATGAATCATAATACTAATTTCAATGAATCATAATATCAAATTTAATGAATCATAGCATCATTTTAGTATGTCATCAATAACATATAAAACTAAAAATTTTAAACAATGATATAACAAAACAAAATTTGATACGTAAGAAAAATACATAATTCATCATATAAGGTTTAAAATACATCATACAACGATAATAATACACTACCAAACAATAATAATTTTTATCAGTTCCGGAGTTTGTTATACAATTCACCACTTATTAGTTAATGAATCATACTATCAATTTTAAAGAATCATAATATCAAAACTAATCAATCATATATGTATCATGGTATATATGTAAAAATAATTTTTTCTCAAAATTATCAAAACATATCCATGGCTGGTCTTATTTTGAAGAGTTTGAATTTATATGAACAATGATATATTTTTTTTTCATTTTGGATTTATATTTTAAAAGTTACAACCAATTAGAATTAATATAGTAAAAAAACAGCTCAATTAACAAAACAGTCCAATCAACTGCTGACTGGACTTTCAAATGAACAAGCCCGTACCACATTAGACATGGGCTGACCGAAGCGTCGAATCTGCGTTGTCTGAAAGCTGCTGCTTAATTAGTACAGAATAGCGATTGTACGGGACGGTTGCACCTTATTTGGTGCAGCCACATGCCATGCTGGAAAGAAAATCCATGTCAGCATTTTTTAAGTATCTTTTAAACTTTGGATTAAAGCAGCGGGGAGCGGGGATAATCCCAGATGTATTGATTTCCTCAAATTAAAAGAATAAACATTATTTCATTGCATTGTAACTTTTAAAATATAAGTCCAAAATTAAAAATTTTTGCACCATTGTTCATCTAAATTCAAGCTCTTTAAAACAAGACCAATCATGGGTATATTTTGACAAGTTTAAAAATTTATGTTAGTTACATGTACATATCAACATATATCAACGACACTTATGATTCACATACATTTTAAAATACACCATATAACATTAATAAAAACACCATAAACCAATAATGATTCAGTATTTATTTAGAAAATTGTTATCTAATTCACCACTTATTAGTTAATGAATCATAATACTAATTTCAATGAATCGTAATATCACATTTAATGAATCATAACATCATTTTAGTATATCATCAGAAACATATGAAAATAAAAATTTTAAACAATGATACAACACAAAAATAAAATATTTGATACGTAAGAAAAATACATGATTCATCATATAAGGTTTAAAATACATCATACAGCAATAATAATACACTACAAAACAATAATGATTTTTATCGGTTCCGGAGTTTGTTATACAATTCACCTCTTATTAGTTAATGAATCATACTATCAATTTTAATGAATTGTAATATCAAAACTAATAAATCATATATGATTTTAGCATATCATGGTATACATGTAAAAATAATTTTTTTAAAAGTTGTCAAAACATATCCATGACTGGTCTTATTTTGAAGAGCTTGAATTTAGATAAACAATGATACAATTTTTTTTTATTTTGGATTTATATTTTAAAATCTACAACCAATTAAAATTAATATAATAAAAGATAGTTCAATTAGCAAAATAGTACAGTCGACTGCTGGTTGGACTGCCAAATAGACCAGCAGGTCGACGCTACGGGACGCTCGCACCTGACAGTGTACGGTCTCACTTATTTGGCAGTCCAGTCAGTCAGCTACTGACTGGACTGTTTTGCTGTCTGGGCCGTCTTTTTACCATATTAACTTTAATTAGTTGTAACTTTTAAAATATAAGTCCAAAATAAAAAAAATTATATCATTGTTCATATAAATTCAAACTCTTTAAAACAAAACCAGACAAGGATATGTTTTGACAACTTTAAATTTTATATTATTTACATGTATATATTCATATATATATATATATATATATATATATATATATCAATGAGACTTATGATTCACAACATCATTTTAGTGTATCATAGTATCACTTTTAATGAATCATAATATCAAAATTAATGAATCATATCTTCATTTTAGTGTATCATCGCAAATATATAAGAATAAAAAATTTTACACAAATAATACAACCCAAAATAATATTTGGTATGTATAAAAAATACGTGATTCACCATATAAGATTTAAAATACACCATACAACAATAATAATACATTACAAAATAGTAATGATTTTTATCGGTTCCAAAGTTTATTATCTAATTCACCACTTACTAGTTAATGAATCATAATATCAATTTTTATGAATCATAATATTAAAATTAGTGAATCATATCTTCATTTTAGTGTATCATCATAAACATATAAAAATAAAAATTTCAAACAAAATACAATACAAAACAATATTTGGTATATATGAAAAATACATGATTCATCATATAAAGTTTAAAATACACCACACAACAATAATAATACACTACAAAACAATAATGATTTTTGATCGGTTCCGAAGTTTATAATCTAATTCAACACTTATTACTCAATGTCATGATATCAATTTTAATGAATCATAACACAAAATTAATGAATCATATTATCATTTTAGTGTATCATCGTGTACATATAAATATAATTTTTTTTGAAAGTTGTCAAAACATATCCATGACTGATCTTGTTTTGAAGAGCTTGAATTTAGATGAATAATGATATATATTTTTTTATTTTGGACTTATATATTAAAAGTTATAACCATTTAAAGTTTATATAGTAAAAATGCAGCACAGTCAGCAAAACAATCCAGTCAACAGCTGACTGGACTGTCAAATCACTTGGACTGCACAGACTCGTGCGCGGACGTTCCGCACAGTAGAATTTGCGCAAATAGACAACCCCTTACCATATTGAACGCGGACTGGACTGCCAAATCACTTGGACTGCACAGACTCGTGCGCGGACGTTCCGCACAGTAGAATTTGCGCAAATAGACAACCCCTTACCATAATTAAATTATGGACGGTGGCAAGTATGTTTGGAAAAGAAAATATATACATAAATTAGATAATGGAAACTTCTGCCTTGGTTTCCCTTCTCCTTGTGACTTTGACATAGTTTAATTTAAATTCCAGCGCCTTATGAGCAGGAGGAAAAATATGAATCGAAATTGATTGAATATCAACATCGTTGTCGTTGTTATTATGATTAAAGGCTTAGGTTTTTTGTTGTCATTAAAAAAGATTGAATGCTTAGTTAATTAGCTTTTGAACCAGAATGATTAGTTCATTACAGTATATAATTAAAATTAAAAAGTCAACTAATCTTACTTTTTTTTATAATCACTCGACTGATAAATCGACAATTTCAAGAAGCGGACAGGTAATTTAAAATGAGTACATTTATGATCCGCTGTTTTGATTAGCCGTAAGATTTAATCGCTGGAATAAAATGAATTCTAAATAAGTTAAAAAAGAAAAAAAGGGTAATTTCACCAAATACCATTGAGTTTTTATTTAATTCACGATATACCACTATGTTTTTAAAGTTACACAGGATAACATTAAGTCTTTACTTATTTCATCAGATAACACTCTATCTCATATTTTATTAAATGTTCCATTAATAGTCTAGGAGAATGACTAAATTGCCTCTGTTATTAATTAACAACTTTAAAATGATTTGTTATACTGATAAATTTCATAAAAGACCACTTTTGTATAACTATTTATATGGGCAGTTTAATCTTTTTTCTATGGATATTAATGGAACATTTAACAAAATATGAGACAGAGTGTTATCTGGTAAAATAAATAAAAACTTAGTATTTTTCTGTGTAATTTTTAAAATATAGTGATATATCGTGAATTAAACAAAAACTGAATGTATTTGATGAAAATTCCAAAAAATAAAAAATAGATCCCCACAGATCCTACCCGGACCTACACCAAAACACTAACCAAAACGCCACCGTACAATACAAGTACTCCACAAACGCAGCCAATTATCAACGTAGCTTTTATTAGTTGAGATTTATGTGAGAAATGTACTATCAGTCACTTTAGTATATTTTTGGAATTAAAAGTCAATCTATATACAAATACATTTATTAGACAATGGCTCTATATAAGGATTAAGGAGTAGTGTTTTTTGGGATGGTTGTGCGTTCGTTTGTAAGATCAGTCGTGTTTTAATTTCACAAAGTTGAAACTTTTAAAAACTTTACGATTTTACACCTGCTTCAATATTTTCTAAAAATGATCATATTTATCCACAATTTGTGATATATTACAAAGCGTATCCAAATTTCATTACGTGCAGTTATAATTCCAATACGTTTAGTAAAAAAATAACCAATTTAGGTGCTAACGTAGGCAAAATTTTTTAAAAAATGGTTCGATAAAAACAAAAAGGATTCCGAAGTATTTAAGAAGAAATAACACATATATTAGAAAAATTATCAGCAAAGTATACCATGACAAAGTAGACGAAAAGTCGAACGCGCGTCCTTCGTTACCGGCGCTGACACCGGCCCTTCTCCGTTGGCGCAGACGCCGGGTTCCGGTCTTAAAATAGTCATATCTTCTTCGTTATAACTCCGTTTTTCAATCCGTTTATGCCGACACGTTCATCTTTTCGTCTACTTTGTCATGGTATACTTTGATGATAATTTTCTGATATATGTGTTATTTCTTCTTAAGTTCAAACAAGACGTCGATGATAGTTAATTTCGTACTTAAGAATAAATAAGACATATATAAAAAAAATTATCAGCAAAGTATACCATGACAAAGTAGACGAAAAGATGAACGTGTCGGCGTAAACGGATCAAAAAACGGAGCTATAACAAAGAAGATATGACAATTTTAAGACAGGAACCCAGCACCTGTGTCAACAGAGAAGGGCCGGCGCCGGTAACGAAGGACACACGTTCGACTTTTCGTCTACTTTGTCACGGTATACTTTGCTGATAATTTTTTTGATACATGTGTTATTTCTTCTTAAGTACTTTGGAATCTTTTTTTGCTTTTATCGGACTGTTTTTTAATAAATTTTGCCTACGTTAATACCTAATTTGGTTATTTTCTAACTGAATGTATTGAAATTCCAACTGTGCGTAATGAAATTTGGATGCGTCTCGTAATATGTCACAAATTGTGGATAAATATAGTAATTTTTAGAAAACGAAGCTAGTGCAATTGAATCCCAAGTGCAAACAGTTTTTTTTTTTTGAAAAAGCCAAGTGCAAACAGTTGAATGTGCGGGAAAAGCTAGTTATAGATGTGTATATTTTCTGTCTGATTGTAAAGGTTAAGGCCCTGTTCGACAGTGACCTTAATTTTTTAACACAACTCACGAGGAGCTTTATGGTGGAATGACAACCTTCCTAAAATCTGTTCTCTTGGAGCAAGACGTTCGGTGGGAGCATTAAAATAATTGTCTTCTCTTTTAATAGAAAGACATAAATGTCCTTACTTTTTAAATCATCTGAGAAGTATAGAAACAAATAAAGGGAGGACAAACGGGTAATATGTCCACAAACATACATAAATAAAGTGGAGCTTAATTTTTAAACGCAGCATATACAGCCTTTATGATAAAGTCCATTCAGTGACGTTTGGTCGTTTTTTTTTCTGCCCAAATCGTGGACCTGTCTAATCCAACATTTATACTTAAGTCCATTAATGTATATTTTTCCACATTAATCGCACAATCGAACGGCCCCTTAATTGATCATGTTAACACTAGTGCGGGTTTGTCTTATGAGGCTAGCTAGATTGATAGGGGCGGCTCATAAGGTGTCCACCCAATTCCATGGAACAGACCTCCAAAAAATTGGGAACCTATATTTTGAGTACTTAACTTTTTTAAAAGAAAATTATAATTAATTTTTAAAAGAAAAAAATCGTATTATCAATTAATCAACGGTTGATTGAATTTTAAAATATTAAGTTTTTTAAAAGACAAATAAATAAATAAAGCTGTCAGTTAAATTTCTTCATCTCCTATGTTTACCGATGACAGAAATCTCACAACTTTTCTGTAGTTCTACTTTAAGTCCAATTCTTTTAAACAATCTATTACTCTACATCATTTTCAAGATAGACAACTGATTTTATGAAGAGAAAAAACTAGGAAATGCATTATGGTAAAATTGTGACATTGCTAAAAGAATGGTTATTTTAATGTGATTATTAAACGATGAGTATACTTCTTCTAGTTTATTTATATTTTCACTTTTTGACATCTTATCTCATTACATAACTTAATATATAATTTTATTGTGACACATTTAAATTAATTTTTGTATACTTTATATTAAAAATTAATTTATGTAGGGCCCCGTTTAAATATTTAGCATAGGGGCCCCTAGATTACCGAGCTGCCCCTATAGATTGATAATGGATGAAGTAGTGGGTTTTGCTAATGGGAAGTTTGACGAAGTCTCTTGGATGTTTGTAACTAGGGATGACAATCTTAGTGCTCACATGCTTGCTACTTTAGCTAGGAGTGGTAATGGTGAGTTCTTTTGGGTTGTATCTACCGAGTGATATTGTAAGTATTTGTGATGGTTAATGGAAATGCTTCTATGTTTCTTAAAAAAAATCCCAAGTGTAAACCGCTAGGGCCAGATGGAGTGAACTGTATCTTCTTACACTCATTTTGGGATATTGAATCTGATTTCGTGCAAACCGCTAGGGTCAGATGGAGTGAACGACATCTTCTTATACTCATTTTGGGATGTTATGGAATCTGATTTCGTGCAAACAGTCCTTAGTATCTTAAAAACACATCTGTTATGCCTCCCAAAATTAATCATACACATGTTGTTCTAATTCCTAAGGAAAAAGGTGCATCTTCTGTTGCAAATTTTAGCCAATATCTTTGTGTAATACGATTTATCGGGTTATTGCTAAGGTTCTGGTTAATCAAGTTAGGCAACAGTGTGTCATGTGATTAGTGAAGGTCAGACTGCATTTGTTAAGGATCGTTTAATTACCAACAATGTGATAGTTGCTTATGAAATCCTGCATGTTATGCGTCTGTCCAAAGCAGTTTGCAAGGGTCATTTTTGGCTTTAAAGTAGATATATCGAAAGCATTTGACAGGGTTAAATGGTGTTATCTCTTAGCTATATTACGAAGTATGGGTTTTTATTCTTGTTGGGTCAATTAGTTGAGAAGTGTCTAGCATCTGCATCCATTGTTGTTCTTATTAATGGTTGTTCACAAGTCGGGCATTATGTCCTCCTCTAGGGTTCATATGGAGTTCATAAGGATATTGTTAGTTGCTTTGGGACTAGGGAAGTCAGGGACTTTAGATTGTATTTGGGCTTTCCAGCCTATATAGGGCGCAATTATAGGTAAGTTTTTTACTATCTTCGAGATTGTGTCTATGAAAGAGTTCAGAGTTAGGATAAACAAGGCTCTCAGACTGAGAGGTTAGTCTTGATTAAGAATGTCCTTCAAGCCTTACCAACCTATGTCATGAGTGTCATTAAATTGCCTAGGGGGTAGTCAAAGATATTCATAATGCAATTATTGCACGGTTTTGGTGGAATAGTAGTTTGGCTAAGCACGGAATCCATTAGAGAAGTTGGTCTAGGATGTGTCAAAGTCAGCGTGAAGGAGGTTTAGGGTTTACATACTTGGGTGATTTTAATGATGCTATGCTATTGAAACAATGTTAGCGTATCTTAGTCTCACTAGATTCTCTAATGGCACAAGTATTGTCTACGAGGTATTTTTCGAATGGTAATCGTTTGAGGCTTGCTAGTTTAGGAAGTAGACCAAGCCCTGTTCGGCGTGTCATGCATTGGATGATTGTTGTCTGTCTTGTCTGAAGGTGTGTATAGGAGGATTGGGTTTGGGGTTCATGTCCTTGTTTTGGAAAAGTGGCTAGTAGGAAAACCAGGAGGAAGACCTTCTAACAGTTGTCTTCCAGTTGATGTTAGGAATCATGGTTTTGTTTCATGCTTGATTGATCATCAAAATAGATCTTGGCATGATGGGCTTGTCAAGCAATGGTTGCCTGAAGAAGACGCAGAGCTTATTCTTGCCATGCATTTGCCTGATATTGATTTAGATGGATGGTTGTGGGGGCTAAATAAGTCAGGTCGTTTTACTGTTAAGCCGGCATATCATTTTGTTCGATCTGTGAGGATGAGCTCATAGCCTTCGGGTTCAGGTAATATGGGTAAAACGGCCCACACAATTTGAAGGAATGATCTTCCAAATAGAGTAAAGGTCTTTGAATGGAGATTGCTGGTAGGGATTCTTCCATGTCATGCACTTATTGTAGATCGTTCCCATCTTAATGCGGATCTGAAGTGTTTTTGTGGTGCCACTGAAACTCTAACGCATGTCTTTTTCAATTGTTGTGGTGTGGAACGTTTGTGAGAAAGGGAGGGATGTAGTTTTCCTCAGTCCATTAGTACAGACAGTGGCCTACTGAGCTGGGTTCTTTCCTTATGCTTAAATGACTCAATTGTTTCTCTTGCACAATATTTAAAGGTATTGACAAATATGGTACTCGCATTGCTAGGTGGCGCATGGGCGGGTGGCAGATGTGGAATGGGGATGGGCTCAGGTTGCAAGTTATCTCTCTGTGGTGCAAAGAGCTGCTCACTGTACACCAAGGATAGAAGTTGTTGCTGGGGAGGGGGAGCGGAATGACCAAGTGGTGGTTTATGTGGATGAGTGTTTCTGGAGATAAGGTCGGGGTGGGTGTTGTTTGCAGGCAAGGGAGGGATGGTGTGATGGTGGCGGCGGGGATGGTGTGATGGTGGTAGTTTGGTCATCCAGGCCTGGTGGAGGCGAAAGCGATGCTTTTTGAAATGACATGTGCATTGCAGACTCGCTTTAAGAAAATTAGTTGATGTCTGATTGTAAATCTAATGATGATTTTGTAAATGGTGTTGGGTTGGTTATGTATGATGTTGAGGTTGTACTAAGTAGTGTGTTACAGTTAGCAATGTTTTTTTATGCTTGTAAACACGATTTTGTGGAAAGGGAGGAAAATGTTAGTGCTCATACCTTAGCTAACCTGTTACGGGTAATGTGGAGGAAGTTTTTTAGCAAGCTCCACTATATACTTGTATCAAACGTTTGTGTACTTGAAATCTAATGCATGAATCGTTTTCTAAAAAAAAATCCCAAGTGCAAGGCCCAAAATCCATGTTATGTCATATGTAAATACAAACCTTATATACGAGCTTGTTGCTAGTGGGAGAAAGTATAAGTTCTTGAAGGACCGCTCCAATTTGTGTGAACACTTGCCACTTCAAATTAAAGTTGTAAATTTATTAGCCAAACCATTATTTGATTAGGATTATTTTGGAACCTTGTTTTGTAAGTTGCAAATAATTTATCAGGAAAATTCGCAACATACCCCTAAATTTTGTTATAATTCACAATATATCCTTTTTCAAATTATGGTCACAAAATATCCCTAAAAAGTTTTAAAATTCACAAAATACCCTCAACAAAAATGACTATTTTACCTCTAACATTCTTGTTTCAAGTTCACAATATGCCCTATTTTTTGATTTAGAATCATTTTATGAAAATTTATAATAAAATGTTGAAAAGTTTCATAAAACGCCTCTAGATTTGTGGCTAATTCATGAAATTGTATTATAAAGTTACGAAATTTTAAAAACAGAAAAATAAACACAATTCAAATTAAAAAGAAATGTAAAAAAGTTACAAAAACTGATTTTTCAAAAAATAAAAAAATCATTCTACAAAATATAATTCTTTTATTAATTTTTTTAAAAAATATTAAATTAAATTTTTTATAAAAAAATAAATATTTTTTAGAATTTTTTAAAATGATTAGGTATCAGAAAATAGAATATTGAGTTTAAAGACGTAATTCATATTCTATATAATCATATTTTCCTCTTTTTGTGTCATTTACAAAAAAACAATTATTAATTGTAGATATAATAAATATGTAAAAAATATTATGTCATATAGTCATTGAAAAATAAAATAATTTTTAAAAGACATATTAATACTTAGAACATTTACAAATAATTTATTTTGAAGACAGAAGTTTACTTGGTAGAATAATAAATTATGTATTTAAAAAGTATTCCAAGAAATATATATTATAATATTTTAAGATATTTTAATATTTATTTGAATGAAAATTTAAAACTTTATTGTGGTTTTTGTAATTTTTTAATTTTTTCAAAATTTTAAAAGTTTTCTAATTTTTCTAATTTTACTTTTTTATTTATTTTTATTTAATTTCAAAAACTTTCGATTTTTTAAATTATTTTTAAAAATAAGGATTTTTTAATTTATTTTTATATATTTTTTAGAATTTTGTAACGTTTTTTGGCGACATTTCATTATTAGCCAAAAATATAGTGAAATTTCATGAAATTTTTCAATTTTGTTTTTGTAACATTTCATAAAATCTAGCTGAATAAAAAAGGGCATATTGTGAGTTTAAAATATGACATGCAATATGAGAGGTAAAATAGTCATTATTTAAGGTTATTCCACGTATAGGACATTTTGTGAATTTCAAAACTTTTTAGGGATATCATGTTTTAAAAAGGTGGTATGTTGTGATTATAAATATTTTTAAACATATATTGTGAATTTATTTATTTTTTAAAACACCTTGCTTGTCATTTTCAAAGCAGCTTTTGCATAATAAATGGAAGCATGTTGCCAACAAGTAATTTGGTCTCAAATTTTAGCAATTTATAAGGATAATTATTGACTAGTAACTAGCAATGGTTTCTATAAGCCTTTATAATTATAGATATGGTGATATCGAGTAAGGTAAATGCGGCTTTATTTAACGATTTGTCTCTATAGTTAAATAGGACATAATACTAATTATTTTTATCTTCTTTCTTTTGATTGATTACAATCACCCCTACCTGTGTAGGGGTGAGCAAACGGTTAACCGTCTCATGATCGAAATATCTGTAATGCCCCCATATACCCTCATCCCATATCGGGATATGAGTAGTAATGTGAATGGTTTATAAGGATACATAACGGTTGACTACAACAACAAGACCTTCCACTTTTAAGATCAAGTGAGGACAAAGGGCTTAAAGTGGCTAGTTTTAAAGCCGGAACGGCTTGGGAGCTAGGTTGTTGGACAGTTACTTATATGGGTGTTACAAATGGTATCAGAGCGGACTCGGGTCCGTGTCGGGATGGGCTACCCGACACCTACCGAGGAGGTCCATGGGGCTTGGATGTTAGGATTGCGACGAGGACGTCATGTTCTTTGAGTGGGGGAGTATGTAATACACGGTTGACTACAACAACTAGGTCTTCCACTTTTAAGATCAAGTGAGGAAAAAGGGCTTAAAGTGGCTAGTTTTAAAGTCGGAACGGCTTGGGAGCTAGGTTGTTGGACAGCTGCCCATATGGGTGTTACAATAACCAACCTTTTTAAATTAACGGAAATAACCAAACTTCCTAAATAACTGAAATAACCAAACTTTTTGAATTCAACAAATTTATCAAAACTTAAACCTAATTAAGTGAGTAGTAAAATATTAGATAAAATATTACGTTAAGAAAAAAAATAAAATTTATAAAAATAAAATTTGTAAAAGTTTGGTGATTACGAATAACCAAAGTTTGAATTTCAATATCCGTTAACCGAACCGTACTTTATTAAGGATAACCCTTTTAACCGAAATAAACGAAGTTTTGTAAGCAGTTAAAAAATATAGTAATCGAACTAAAAAAACAGTTATTTCAGATAACCAAAATAACCGCACCGTTTGCTCATCCCTACCCACCGGCCGCACACACAACCTTACATTAAAAGGAAATGAGATCTAGCGGCAAGCAAAAATATCAACTCTCGTAAAACAGTTTACATTTATAAATATATTTTATCACCTAACCTTTTCTCTCTATATATCAAAGAAATTAATTGTTATGGCAAAAAATTATTTTTTCTCTCACCTACTTTTTCTTTCTAATTTTTCTAATTGAAAGACAACCGACATATCAGTTTCAGTTCTTCAATAGAGTGAGAGGTGTGTAAGTGATGCAAGGGCTAGTGAAATTGCTTATTTTCACTTTTGTTTATGTAAATTATGAGTACATAAAAGTTCTAAAAATGCTTAGAACGCTGTTCTTTGTGAGCAGTTACTCACGACAAACTATGTAATAATCTCATAATGAACAAGACTTGTGTAGAAATAGATCGAAAGATGATACGAAAGTTTTTACGTGAATTCTCACTTTTATTAGCACGTACTTCACTCAGTACATTCACTTTCTCAAAAAGGTGAACTTAAATTTGAAAATTTTTCAAAATGCTCTCTCCTCTCTCTTCCATTCCCTTGTCCCTTCCTTGTCACCCTGAAACGCTCCACCATGTTGCCGCCATCTAATTGCCCAAACATCCTTGCAGCCACCGCACAATCCCACGCCACAACTTTTTAATTCATTTGGTTGCCGTCATCAACATCTCTTGTCGCTTAGCGAATCCAATTCAGAATTTTAAACACCTAAGGCCATATACAACATCAACCCATCCAGGAAATCAACTCCAGGAGCGACCGTGTTCATAGACAACATCAACCCAGCCACCAGGTTAGGCACTATTTGGAAGCTCTTTGACAAATAATTGGCATCCGACTTCCCAAGACTCTAAGAATACGCACAAAAACAAGATATGGTTTTGTCGAATACAGACTAAAATCGGAGGCGGATGAAGCAATTCTTGAAACTAATGGTATGATAATAGATGGGAGCAAACTCCAAATTCAAACAACATTTAACCGGAGGTTGCCCCCGGGAATTCCACCTCAAATTTGGCCGAAACCCCAATTTTCTCAAACGGAATCAACCCACCAAAGGCCTCCTACACCGCCGCCGGTGCAGAACCCCCCTCAGCAGCCTCATACAACAACATCATCCAAGCAAAATTCACGGTCAGCTGTAACACCCCTAATACACACATGATACTAAATGAAATCGCAGCGGAATAAAACAACTAAATAGTAACTAACGCTTCGGTGCTACAACGCCGTCAACCACCCACGTGGTTGACAAGGCAGGATAAATACAATTGTACCGGTCTGATGATCAGACTCCCGAGCATAAAACTAAACCATAAATACATATACAATACCGAGTACTACATACATCCTTCACTGTATACATCGCTGTAACTGCAACAACCCAATAATACATAACGCCACAGGAGCACAGGCGCATCCCGGGCCAACATCCAAAAGTATACAAAAGGGATTACATCCTAGGATCTAAAGCCACTCCGCTTCTTCGATCCTCATCCTGCAGTATAAAAATATGGATCCCCCGGGGGTCAGCAACCCTTGGCTGGTATGGCTAACGCGCAGCCCATCGGCTACCGGGATACGCGCAGCTACTTGTCATTATAACATGGCATTCAATTATATACATAGCATAACATAACATGGAGCATGGCATCAATAGTGCATAGCTCAACAACACATACACAGTGGATTTTCACTCCACGATAAAAACCACAAGGGTCAAATAACATAAGAGCCTAGAGAGTGATTCACTCTCATGTCAAGCTCGTTAAACACACTCATTACCGTTCTGTTAGGCGAACGAGTAACTTAAGTCACAGATGGTTCGGATTTAGTGACCCGAACACACCACACAAACACGGTTCCCACTAAACCGATCATAAGTCAGAATAGGTAAGCTTTGGAAGAAGCTAGCGGGAGATCGAACGCCAATTTAAGGAGAACAATCTTAACAACATAAGAGTCGAATCTGATTCAGATATCTACTCTTAACTTACATGCATGACCGGACAACCGGATTCCTCACTTCCCAGTTAACACTGTTAGAAGTTCATAGTGGAACTTAACAACCATCACACAATAGGTGGTAAGTCATGTTAGACACACACAAGGGAAATGAGTCACAACAACACATCACAATAAATGAACAACTGTAAACTCATTACATGTTTAAATCTTATAACGTTGTAACACACAGAAAACGTACAACACACAAACCGGTGTAAACCGCTAGGCAACAGACTGCAAGAAAACCATACCTTGGTCCCTGCCTCGTTTGGTTTCCTCCGTAAGTCACTCCTATAATAATTCAAGAACGTCGGTTAATTAACTTACTTAACCTCCGAATTTACTAAGTGTTTAACATAATTTTATGACATGTTTTAATGTCTATCTTACCTAGGTTACCTTCATTATGCACCCTAGGGTTAACTACATAAGTCACATTCTTTCTGTTTTTTTTTTTTTTTTACAAGTTTAGGTCCGACCGGACTTGCCGACCGGACTTGCCTAAGTCCGGTCCATTCCAGTACCTTTTACCGTTGGAAAATTCACTCCGACCGGACTTACATGTCCGGTCCTATGTCCGGTCGATTCCAGAGACTTATTACCCGTACAAAATTCATGCCGACCGGACTTGCCAAGTCCGGTCCCATGTCCGGTCCATTCTAGAAACATTTTCCCTCTCACAAACAAGCCCGACCGGACTTGTAGGTCCGGTCCCCCAAGTCCGGTCGATTCCAGAAACATTTCTCGTAGTGTAATAGGGCCGACCGGGCTTGCAAGTCCGGTCGCAAGTCCGTTCTCCCCCAAATCCTTATTTTCCTTTTTACATTCAACTCCAAACTTCACCCCTATAACTAGTACCCCTAACCTCATTGGGCACTTCAAACACAACTTAAAACCATCCTTACATACTCACACAACTCCTTTTTCTAATTCCTTAAACCTTACTTGTCTCTTCACAAATTCCTAAACATTACAACATTTTACACTAGGTTTCTAAATGGTGTTTCTCACCTATGATAACTACTATCCCAAAATGTTTCTCCTTATCTTAACATCATCTCCCAAGCATCATCTCTCACAACTAATTCCTTATATCCATCTTAACAATTCCTTTTTCAAGTTCATACTTTCTCCTTAATTACCAAGTTGCCTAAATCTTTACCTAAGTCCCAAAATGACTTTGGTACATACTAAAATCTCAAGCTTATGCCTAAGTCCTTGTTACATCCAAATCACCTTAATGCATGTTTCTCACACAAGAACAAACAAACCATTTTAACACTCCTTAAACTTATCAAACTCATTTTAACACTTAGAACTTCACATTTGTTACCCAAATTTCGACATAGGTTCTCCTAGAACATTACTAAACCAAAACACATTGTTTTTACCAATAAACAACCAAGAACAATAAAATCCATCAAGCACTTACTATACAAAACTTCACTCACAAGGCACTACATCACATATAGTGATAATTTAATTGCATGGCACTTAGGCCCTTAAATGACATGGCTCTTAGGCCCTTAAAATGCATAAATCATAAACACTGAATTTCCACATATTTGCCTTTAACCTGCAAATACACTCAACACACATATGCCTTTTACTAAGCTCTTGGGACGCTTTACTAAGTCATTCACCATTGGCTCTTTAGAGTAGTTTTAATAAGCATTATAAGCTCATTTCTCCTAAGGCATTAAAACAACATTAGGTTAGTAGATTTACCTCTTTTGCAAAATAACTTCTTTCTTGTTTCCTTTAGAAACGATAGAGTACTTGATTCTTGACAAGCTCTAAACATATACACACATTATAATGAGTATTCAAGCTATGAGCTCCATTCATTGTAAACCTAGTTTTACATTGTTTCAAAAATTAATGTAGTTGTTTTACCTTGCTCTTTGAAGAGAGTTTGAATATCTAGCAAGAGAGGACTCCACCTAGTCCATGAAGAGTTGGAATGAAGCTAGAACAAAGTCACAATAAAAGCTCCTTCAATGTATTTTCGGACATGACAAAAACAAGGAGGAAATGAAGTTTTTATTTGAGATTCCTTACCTAGAAGTCAAGGAGAGTAACAATATGTAAAAATACAAGCTCAAGCTCCTTCAATGGAGAAACTCCATGGCACCGAAATGGTTGTCTTGGACTTTTGAAAAGATAGGAATGAAGAGCTTGATGAGAGGAAGAAGATGGTGGTGTTTGTTTTTGATTTGGACAAGTGAGCAAGGTTTTACAAGAGGTCAAAGCTTGTGTTCTAATGGTGATAGTGGTTTTATCGTGAGAGAACAAAGAAGGAAGGAAGAAGAGAGGTGGGAAACCGTGTGAGCAAGGAAAGGAAATGAGAGAATGAAGATTGGTTTTAACTTTAGAAGATATTTGTAGTTTAAAAGCAAATAGTACATTCTTAGTCATCATTATTTACTTAACAAATTAACAAGAGGGTGGTGAGTCACCAAGCCTTAGAAAACCGGCCCCCTAAATATAATGAGGGTAATATAGTCTTTGTTTGTCAATTTAATTACTTATACAAACATATGTTACAAAATAGCTTATAAAAGTTACTATTCATAAAACAAGGCACATAGAAGTGAAATTTTTGATTTCCCATTAATATAGACACCCAAATGTGATATTATATATTACACATATATATTTAAGAGTAATGATGGACATTTAGCCATTCAAAACTCATTTACAAGACAATTTTTCAAAAATGTGCTTTAAGACTCCTTAAAGCACATTTTGTGTTTTAACTTGTTTTCAAGCTTGGTTTTCTTTGGTAATTGGTTTAATATGTTCATTAGTATATAATTGAGGTCTTGGTAAGTTCATTAGGTCTTAACCGAGTTTATCCCAAGCTTAGAGCACATTTTGGCTCTTATTGACTTTAAGGCACATTTTGTGTTTCCTTTTGTTTAAATTTGTTTACTAATGTTTCTAAGACTCTTTTTAGTATTAATACACCATATTTAAGTGTTTAAACAATATATTAAGGTTTGGGGTATTTCAATCTACCCCCCTTTGTAGACACCAAAAATTCTCACCCGTTTTATTTTAAAACAAAAATTCAAAAATGAACATGTTTTCAGAAACAAGGCGGTCGTCCCCGTTTTCAACCAAAAGAATTTCTTTTTTACCAGTATTTAGACCACACATTCCTATGGAAAAGAGCACGAGCTTTTGTTGAAATCTGTGTTTAACTGACCTCATTTCGTATACGCATTTTGTTGTTTTTTAAAAAAACGTTCCACGAAAGGCATTTCCCTTTGTTTTGCCTCGGCTCGTAACATAACCCTTATCCCATTTCCTCGCATCTGTATACCGAATGCGATGGCAGCTCGGTTGGTCAGGGTATTCAGGGAGGAAGCCAATGATACTGAGTTCGAATCTGGGCGTGAGCATCCTTCCCCTTTTATTTTCTTTTTGTTCTGTTGTTTGCCACATGCTTGGACCAGGCCCAGTCTCCCCTCATTCTGGACCCGTCTTTCTTACTCCCAAAAGAAGCCCATCTGGTAGCATCTCTCAGTTATAAAGACATTCTTAAAAAACCCTACTGTACACGATCGAGAGCAGAGATCCCCAAACATTCTCATATTTTGAAAAGGAAAAAAACCTCTGGCGTTTTCCTCGGTCTCCTTCCTCTCAAACCCGACTGTCTCTTCTTGGCTCTCCCTCGCCAGAAAGCTCATCGTCCTTCCTAAGCACTTCCTCCGACAACGCGTTATTCCACCGGGATTCGGGTGTGGCCAGTCATTCCACCGTCGACAGCGTAAGTGGGTTTCATCACCTCTGCTCTATAAATCTCTCTAATGTCGACAGTCTTCACTTTCTTCTTCCCGTCTCAGCATTTCAAACTCATTTTGCCCGAGAACTCAGTTCCGTGACGGCAAAGATTTAGGGTTCTGTCGAGAAAATCTTTTTCCGACGCGAAACCCATCTCCATTTCTCACTACGCTCTTCTCCTCCTTTCGGTGAACCCGGAAACAGGTCTCGAATCGTTTGTTTTCGCGAGTCCCTGGCTCCAGAGGATCAAACACTTAAGTCCTGTCTCAAATTCATACCTGTTTTTGTTGCTTTCTCTTCGTTTTTCTTCTTGAATTTCTGCATGCGTTTGACCGCCGGGGATGGATGTGGGTTCGGTAATCATCCCGACTATAACTCTCGTCCACCCTCGGCTTGCGGTTCTCCATTCCCGAGCGTCATTTGTAATCTGGCTCGTTAAACTTGGTTTTATTGCCGCATTGAGAGTGGTGTTATGACCTGGTATGGATGTCACGGTCCACGAATAGGTTGAAGAGGCACCATTAACGTTAAACTTTCGTGATACTGTCAAACTGATCCGTATCCAGTCGTAGTTCCGTCTGTTTCCTGTCATTATTCTGGTTGGGTCCGTGAACTGGTCCTCCTCCAGTCTCAAGAATTGCATCCCGCATCGCTAATCTCTTTGCGATTATACCGTGGTATTGTTCTGGTTTGTTGTGTTCATTCCCAAACTACAAAGAATCTGGGAACGTCTCTGTCTGTTTTTTTTGGGTTCGAAGGGTTCGACCCTGGATATTCGGATTCTGCTTATCGGACTGATGTTTCGATTAGTCTCTGGTGTGTTTTGAGATATTTGCAGGAAATTGTGTACGCTCCTCTTTCGGTATTGATCTCTGACCCTCGTATTCATGCCTTGCACCCTTACGAATACCACTGCTTAGTTTGTGTCTTTGCTTTGGAATTCCTTCATGCCCTCTACATCTGTTCTGGCCACTGCGTGAAAAATATGCCACTAAGCTCAACTGTTATCAATTTGTGGGTATGTGTGTATGAATCTGATCCTTACTGTCATAGCCTGTTTAAAATGATCTTCCATGAGTTTGATTCTTGAGGTCTGTTATAATCATGTGAGGGTATAAAAATTTAACAGAAGTCTTGGAGTTTGGATTCCCACGTTTGCTTGTCTGTAAATCAGAAGGATCAATAATGACAATCTTTAATCTGCTGCACAGTTGAAAAATCTGTTCCATGTTAGGGTTTTGAATCGTATTCTGAGCTTATTTTGGATAGATTATCTCTACAATGTGCCCACCTAGGAACTGTTTAATACTAGTTCAAGAATGAGGACTTCCTCTGATGTTCATCAATGATTTATGTTAATGAGCGGTGAGCAGAAGTAAAAAAAAAAACGGATTGAGTGCTTAAGTTTTGGGCTTGATTCTCTTCTAGGCTTTTGGTTGGGTTTCTGCCCTATTTTGTTTTCTGGAATTAAACCTCATCCTGCTCCCTACGTGTTTGTTGATTGTGATACTTTCAATTACTTTGTGCTGTACAGATTCATGTTTATTGCCTTTCTCCTGAAATTTCATTCCGTTCCTTGTTTTGGTTGCTCTACTTAAACCCTAGCTACTTCCCTTAGGGCCTTTTCATCTAACAGAAAAGTTTAGGATGATTTTTGTTGCCCCACACCTAACGGGTCTCTCATTCGTTTCGTGGGACAACAACCTCCTATAACTTCAAAAAATACTCAAACCAACCTTATATGTAGATAAGAACAAAAACTTTAAAAACAAGCCCTTAAGGCTATTTAGGAGGGTTTAGGATGTGATATCACCCCATGCCTAACGGGTCTCTCATCCGTTTTATGTGGGTGGAATCCTCCTTTACCCTCGACAAACCCCTAATCAAGACTAATTGGTTAATAAACCTTATTATTCCATTTTGATCCAAAGCCCTCATTTCTAATCATCACCTCAATAAAAAAAACAAGGCCCAAATCAGGGTTGTCTCTCGGTTTTCCTCATCACTCTTCAGATTTCAAACCTTCCTTCTGTTTTAACTAAAAAAAAAACATTTGTTGCTGGCCCACCCCAAGGGGCCAATTCGGCCCATGTTTTCAAGAGCCCATTAACTCCATCTACACCTCTTGGTGCGGTTCAAAAGATCAAGCCCTCAAGTCACAAGTCTCACCCAAAAATTCCACCATTACAATCCAAAACCGAGGCCCAACAAGGCCCAAAAAACGAGGCCCAACAAGGCCCAAAAACCGAAGCCCAAAGCCCAATACCACATCAGCCAACTCAGAGCCCAACACCACACCATTTGACCTGGCCCAATTCTACACAACTGTCCAGGGCAATCTAGGCCCAAACCCGAAGCCAATGCCCAAACACAAGGCCCAATGTCCCAAAACCGAGGCCCAAAGTCTAAACCCAGCCCAACACTCCACTCGGCCCAACACCCATGACCCAAATCCAAGCCGGCCCAAATCCAAGCTCGGCCCACTTCCAAACCCGAAGCCAATGCCCAAACACAAGGCCCAATGTCCCAAAACCGAGGCCCAAAGTCTAAACCCAGCCCAACACTCCACTCGGCCCAACACCCATGACCCAAATCCAAGCCGGCCCAAACCCAGACTCGGCCCAATTCCAAACCCAGCCCGATGCCCACAATCGGCCCAAAAATTCGAAGCCCAAGCCCAAAAATTCGAAGCCCAAGCCCAAAAGACCCGAAGCCCAATACTACATGACCCAAACCCATGGCCCAATTCATAAAGGCAGGTCCAATTCAAAACCGGCCCTAGTCTCAAAAATCAACCCAAAGGTCCAAGCTTTGACCATCCGACTTTGACCAAGCTTTGACCATCCGACTTTGACCAAGCTTTGACCATCCGACTCTGACCATCCGAGTTTGACCAAACTGATTCAATTCCAAACCCATATTCAATTCATCCAATTCAAACTCAACTTGTAAATCTCGTTTGAACTCCAAAAAATCCAAAAAAAATCTCCTTTCTCGAATTTCAAACATTATTTTATTCAAGCTTCATCAAGTCTTCAAAGAAACCATTTTATGGATTTACAAAAAAAGGAAAAAACTCTTCTCACATCACAGAAAACTCTTCTCAAAACGCAGAAAGTTCTTCTCACATATACAGAAAGTTTTCTCCTAAAAACATTTCTCAAAATCAGTGTTTCTTCGTCGAGATTCCGAACAACTTTCAAAGTTTTCTAACATAGTTTTTAACTCAAATAAACTGTTTTCGGGGAGCAAGTAATGTCTATCCCCTTCAAAACATTTCCTCCATGGTTAGGACATCACTTGTCTTCCTTCCCAAAAATAAAAAAATCCGAGGCGGGGCACTGGGGTCATAACCTCCCTTGTCGCAGTCTGGATCTCTTTAGGCGGGGCATTAGGGTGACAAACCTCCCCTAATTGCAGCCCAGATATTTACAAGGCGGGGTGCTAGGGAAGTAACGACCTTCCTAGTTGCAGCCGGGATTTTAGAATCGTCTAACTCCCTTCCGCTCGATTTCAATGTTTTCAGTTTTTAATGTTTTAAAACTCGGGAGTTAGAGACGTTATTAGGGTTCGACCGGGAACATCTCATTCATGGTGTTTCTCTCTGAATCCTATTCTTCGACATAAATTCATTGCCCCATCTTTCGAGCCTCGGCACTTTCCATTAATAAAGTGTCGTGTTCGAGGGGGTACATAGGGTAATCCCTCGGGGTTATCCGCCCTTTTTTACAACAAAAATGATTTTCCAGTTTTTAAAAACTCTAAGAGAGACAATTCTGAATAGACCAACCCAACATTTCCATTAGAGCTTTAGGACCCATAATTGCTTCTTAATCCTCCTCTGAACCAACTCTAAGTCACCTAGGACCTCCAATTCCTGAAGACTCCCAGAAACCTGAATCATCTTCAAAACTCGAATACCTGCAAACCAAATACCCTATTCCATACTCAATCATCCTTAAAACCCGAATTGCTCTCCAACACTTTCTACTTCCCAAAACACCTCAAAAACCCGACCATTTCAAAATCCTAACTTCGCAAACACAAAACTCCTCAAACCAATCAAGTGATCCAAATACCTCTTGACTCCACCAAAATGACCAAAATGCCCCTTTACTCCTCAAAACTCCCATCATCCTCCTAAACCCGGGAAAGCCGAAACAACCTCAAAAACAATCAAAACTAACTTCGAGACCAGCCTATTTCTTCAAGATTCCTCAAAATCATCTGCTCCTCAATCCACACTCAAATCCCGTCCTTTGGCTTTATTTGAATCTCTTTAACAAGGTTTTGAAAGAAGGCAATCCCGACAATTGGAGACCGAGATTTTCTCGGGCACCAATCCAAGGTTGTGGTCATTGCCACTTCCCAGGGGTGTAACCCAGTGCGAACCCACACAGAATCTCTAGTATGATCAGATAAGTCCCATCCATAGGTAATAATCTCAGAGTCAATTAACGGTTCTTAGAACCCGATCTTCCTTCCTAGTTATCATAGGTCAAACTAGGTGGCGACTCTAGTCAATTCCGCCTTATAGAGGCATAAGTCCGCGTGGGGCCCATCGAGAGCGGGTGTAGTGCACACTTGCACTCCCTTTTACGCTTCCTGGGAAAGACGGACGATAAAGTAGGTATTTGAGGGCTGCCATGAATAACGGGTTTTCACCCTCCACAGAATGGCATTTTCTAGGATCTAGGCTTCTCAGTTAGACCATATTTAGATAGACCCCCCTCATACCGAAAAATCACCCTCCACACCCTTAAAAGAACTTTGCCCTCAAAGTTCATACTTCCTCATATCCTAATATTAGAACACGGGAACACTTATAAACAATACTTCCATACATTACTAACAACACACTTACATAACATTGGACACCAGATCCATACAACATAACATAACATTGGACACAAGGTCCATACAACATAACATAACATTGGACACAAGGTCCATACAACATAACATAACATTGGACACAAGGTCCATACAACATAACATAACATTGGACACAAGGTCCATACAACATTATCCACATCATTCAGACACAGCGGTCTGTAACATAACAACATAACATAGACGATGTATTCAAATACACGTCGTACACACATAACCGAAACGGCTCTACCCCCCTTAAAAGGGGTACGCCCCGTACCCTATACACATAAGGACTAAGAAGTAAACAATGACGGGTACTTCGCCTTCATCTTATCTTCCAGCTCCCAAGTGGCCTCCTCAACGTCCTGGTTAGACCAGAGAACCTTCACCAGTCTCACGGACTTATGGCGAGTGTCTCGAGTCTTAGCATCCAGAATCCGTACCGGAGTCTCCACTGATCGCATGGTCGGCTCTAAGGTTAGCCTTTCAGGCTGAAGCACATGAGACGGATGAGACATATACTTCTTCAACTGGGACACATGAAATACATCATGTACCTTGCCCAGCTCGGCGGGTAGGTCTAGTCTATAGGCTACCGGGCCTATCCGCTCCGTCACAACATAAGGCCCCACATACTTTGGGCTCAACTTGCCCTTCTGGCCAAAACGAAATACTCCCTTCATGGGGGATACTCTCAAAAATACCTGATCGCCCACGGCGAACTCCAGGTCACGTCTGCGCACATCTGCGTACGACTTCTGTCTATCCTGAGCTGCTTTCATATTAGCCCTGATCTGGCGAACTTCTGCCTGAACTTGCTCAAGATACTCTGGTCCTATAATCCGTCTCACTCGACTCATCCCAGCATAATGGCGTGCGGCATGGTCTACCGTACAAGGCCTGGAAGGGAGACATCTTGATCGAAGCATGATAACTGTTGTTGTAACTAAACTCGATCAGATGTAACTTATCAATCCAGCTGGTCTGAAAGTCAAGTGCACAAGCACGTAGCATATCCTCAAGTGTCTGAATAGTGCGCTCACTCTGACCATCGGTCTGTGGATGAAACGCTGTACTCAATTTCAATTCAGTACCCAATGCCTCTCGTGTGGACTTCCAATATCTGGATAAGAATCTGGTATCTCTGTCAGATACAATCGTTTTGGTACACCATGATGTCTTACAATCTCTTTATCAAACAATTCTGCCAATCTTGCCACTTTCCAAGTGTCCTTCATCGGAATGAATCGGGCCACCTTGGTCAGTCGGTCAACTATCACCCATATCATATTCAGACCTCCCCTTGTAGGCGGAAGCCCTACTACAAAGTCCATGAAGATATCATGGAACTTCCACTCAGGCACTGGCATTGGCTGTACCATACCACCAGGCCGTCGGTGCTCAAACTTAACCTTCTGGCAAGTGAGACACCTCAATACATAATCACTAACGTCTTTCTTCATTCCAGTCCACCAAAAATACCTCTTCATACTCTTATACATCTTTGAAGCTCCGGGGTGAATCGAAGTAGTAGAACAATGGGATTCACTCAATATGCGCTCCTTCAACTCAGCGCCACTCCTAGGTATACACAAGCGGCCATTCAGCCTAATCAGGTCATCATCGTGGAGTCTGAAGTCGTACTTCTGACCCTCGAATGTGCCATCAATAAGCTTCTGCCGGATCTCCAGCATATACTGATCCGTCATCTGAGCACTCCGCACCTCTTCAACCAAGCCAGTATGAGAGACCAGCGAATGGAGAGAGTGTGCTCGGCGACTCAGTGCGTCAGCTACTACATTTGCCTTACCCTCTTTATATTGCAAATTGATGTCATAATCATTCAGAAACTCAACCCACCTTCTTTGCCTCATGTTCAACTCTTTCTGAGTGAACAAGTACTTTAAGCTTTTATGGTCAGAATAGATTGTCACACTTACCCCATACAAATAATGTCGCCATATCTTCAATGCGAAGACAATGGCACCCAATTCTAAGTCGTGGGTAGGGTAGTTCTCCTCGTGCTTCTTCAGCTGACGGGAGGCGTATGCTACGACCTTCCCGTGCTGCATCAATACACAACCCATACCTCTGCCTGATGCGTCGCAGTAGACCTCAAAACCATCTGGACCGTCTGGTATAGTCAGGACCGGTGCAGATGTCAGAGCATCCTTGAGACTCGCGAAAGAACTCTCACAGTCAACTGTCCACTCGAATGGTGCATCCTTCTTCATCAAGGAAGTCATCGGCTTCGAGATACTGGAGAAGTCCTTCACAAACCTCCTATAATAACCTGCCAGACCGAGGAAGCTCCTGATATCAGTGACTGTCTTCGGCCTAGGCCAGGTGCGCACTGCATCTATCTTTGCCGGATCAACAGCGATCCCGGCATCAGAAATCACATGCCCAAGGAAAGATACTTGGTTCAACCAAAATTCACATTTTGAAAACTTTGCATACAACTGGTTTCTCCTCACTTCCCAGTTAACACTTGTTAGAAGTTCATAGTGGAACTTAACAACCATCACACAATAGGTGGTAAGTCATGTTAGACACACACAAGGGAAAATGAGTCACAACAACACATCACAATAAAATGAACAACTGTAAACTCATTACATGTTTAAATCTTATAACGTTGTAAACACACAGAAAAACGTACAACACACAAACCGGTGTAAACCGCTAGGCAACAGACTGCAAGAAAACCATACCTTGGTCCCTGCCTCGTTTGGTTTCCTCCGTAAGTCACTCCTATACATAATTCAAGAACGTCGGTTAATTAACTTACTTAACCTCCGAATTTACTAAGTGTTTAACATAATTTTATGACATGTTTTAATGTCTATCTTACCCTAGGTTACCTTCATTATGCACCCTAGGGTTAACTACATAAGTCACATTCTTTTCTGTTTTTTTTTTTTACAAGTTTAGGTCCGACCGGACTTGCCGACCGGACTTGCCTAAGTCCGGTCCATTCCAGTACCTTTTACCGTTGGAAAATTCACTCCGACCGGACTTACATGTCCGGTCCTATGTCCGGTCGATTCCAGAGACTTATTACCCGTACAAAATTCATGCCGACCGGACTTGCCAAGTCCGGTCCCATGTCCGGTCCATTCCAGAAACATTTCCCTCTCACAAAACAAGCCCGACCGGACTTGTAGGTCCGGTCCCCCAAGTCCGGTCGATTCCAGAAACATTTCTCGGTAGTGTAACAGGGCCCGACCGGGCTTGCAAGTCCGGTCGCAAGTCCGGTCTCCCCCAAATCCTTATTTTCCTTTTTACATTCAACTCCAAACTTCACCCCATATAACCTAGTACCCCCTAACCTCATTTGGGCACTTCAAACACAACTTAAACCATCCTTAAATACTCACACAACTCCTTTTTCTAATTCCTTAAACCTTTACTTGTCTCTTCACAAAATTCCTAACACTTACAACATTTTACACTAGGTTTCTAAATGGTGTTTCTCACCTATGATAACTACTATCCCAAAATGTTTTCTCCTTATCTTAACATCATCTCCCAAGCATCATCTCTCACAACTAATTCCTTATATCCATCTTAACAATTCCTTTTTCAAGTTCATACTTTCTCCTTAATTTACCAAAGTTTGCCTAAATCTTTACCTAAGTCCCAAAATGACTTTGGTACATACTAAAATCTCAAGCTTATGCCTAAGTCCTTGTTACATCCTAAATCACCTTAATGCATGTTTCTCACACAAGAACAACACTTAACCATTTTAAATACTCCTTAACTTATCAAACTCATTTTAACACTTAGAACTTCACATTTGTTACCCAAATTTCGACATAGGTTCTCCTAGAACATTACTAAACCAAAACACATTGTTTTTACCAATAAACAACCAAGAACACTAAAAATCCATCAAGCACTTACTATACACAAACTTCACTCACAAGGCACTACATCACAATATAGTGCATAATTTAAATTGCATGGCACTTAGGCCCTTAAATGACATGGCTCTTAGGCCCTTAAAATGCATAAATCATAAACACTGAATTTCCACAATATATTTGCCTTTAACCTGCAAATACACTCAACAACACATATGCCTTTTACTAAGCTCTTGGGAACGCTTTACTAAGTCATTCACCATTGGCTCTTTAGGTAGTTTTAATAAGCATTTATAAGCTCATTTCTCCTAAGGCATTAAAACAACATTAGGTTAGTAGATTTACCTCTTTTGCAAAATAACTTCTTTCTTGTTTCCTTTAGAAAACCGATAGAGTACTTGATTCTTTGACAAGCTCTAAACATATACACACATTATAATGAGTATTCAAGCTATGAGCTCCATCTCATTGTAAACCCTAGTTTTACATTGTTTCAAAAACATTAATGTAGTTGTTTTACCTTGCTCTTTGAAGAGAGTTTGAATATCTAGCAAGAGAGGACTCCACCTAGTCCATGAAGAGTTGGAATGAAGCTAGAACAAAGTCACAATAAAAGCTCCTTCAATATGTATTTTCGGACATGACAAAAACAAGGAGGAAATGAAGTTTTTATTTGAGATTCCTTACCTAGAAGTCAAGGAGAGTAACAATATGTAAAAATACAAGCTCAAGCTCCTTCAATGGAGAAACTCCATGGCACCGAAATGGTTGTCTTGGACTTTTGAAAAGATAGGAATGAAGAGCTTGATGAGAGGAAGATGGTGGTGTTTGTTTTTGATTTGGACAAGTGAGCAAGGTTTTACAAGAGGTCAAAGCTTGTGTTCTAATGGTGATAGTGGTTTTATCGTGAGAGAACAAAGAAGGAAGGAAGAGAAGGTGGGAAACCGTGTGAGCAAGGAAAGGAAATGAGAGAATGAAGATTGGTTTTAACTTTAGAAGATATTTGTAGTTTAAAAGCAAATAGTACATTCTTAGTCATCATTATTTACTTAACAAATTAACAAGAGGGTGGTGAGTCACCAAGCCTTAGAAAACCGGCCCCCTAAATATAATGAGGGTAATATAGTCTTTGTTTGTCAATTTAATTACTTATACAAACATATGTTACAAAATAGCTTATAAAAGTTACTATTCATAAAACAAGGCACATAGAAGTGAAATTTTTGATTTCCCATTAATATAGACACCCAAATGTGATATTATATAGTACACATATATATTTAAGAGTAATGATGGACATTTAGCCATTCAAAACTCATTTACAAGACAATTTTTCAAAAATGTGCTTTAAGACTCCTTAAAGCACATTTTGTGTTTAAACTTGTTTTCAAGCTTGGTTTTCTTTGGTAATTGGTTTAATATGTTCATTAGTATATAATTGAGGTCTTGGTAAGTTCATTAGGTCTTAACCAAGTTTATCCCAAGCTTAGAGCACATTTTGGCTCTTATTGACTTTAAGGCACATTTTGTGTTTCCTTTTGTTTAAATTTGTTTACTAATGTTTCTAAGACTCTTTTTAGTCTTAATACACCATATTTAAGTGTTTAAACAATATATTAAGGTTTGGGGTATTTCATCAGCAGGTATTCTAAGTCTTGATCCCCCGGTTATCATGCAAGAACGATTAGCCAGAGGTGCATCACTTATTACACCCTTGCACACCGATGGAAAATTCATTGTCAGTAAGCTGCTAGGATGTGAAGGCGATATTGAAGAAATAGTATGTTTATCAAACACAAAATTTTACATCATTTTTAAGGTTTACTCCAAGGTAGAAAGTTTTATCTCCTCGAATATCAGAGTAGATTTAGGTTGGATAAAGAAGGCTTGGCATCCTAGTGATCAAATGATAACAAGGAGCACCAGAGTTGCCATAAGAGGCATTCCCCTTCTAGCATGGTCAGAGGCCACAATTCACTGCATTACCAGACATCTGGGGTCAGTAGTCACGATAGAGAATGATATGCAAAAGATGCCTAGACACCCGGAAGTATACGTACATCTAGAGACTCACAAAATGGCAATAATCAATGAAGAAGTTGCTGTTGACATTGAAGGAATTTTTTGTTCAGTGGGTATCATCGAATTTTGGTCGGAGGAGATTGGATTACACCGGCAGGAGGAGGACTTGGAACCGCCAAGTCAGATGGTGGCGGATACAACTAGGCAGGACGGTAAAATTTTGAAAGTTCAGGAGCCGTTACACAGGCAAGTTCAAACGATACAAATTCCATGTGCCTTGTCCTTTTCTGATAACCGCATTAATGGAGTAAAGGAAAAAGGAAACTTCCTAGATTTTTTGGAATATATAACGGGAAATTATGATAATGGCATTTATATTATGGGGAACAGATTTCCGTTACATCACATTCCAGTCCATATTTTAATCCGGAGGCAGTTAAGATCCCTCAACTTTTTTGAAGTTAATACCTGCATTTATGACCTCAAAATCCGTGAACCAAATTCTTCTTTGGACCACATCCGTTCTCCCTTTCTGTATATATCCAATTTTGGAGAAAAAGTACTAACTGTTAATACTCTTTCAACGCCTTATCCCCCCTCCAGTATTTCAATTTTAAAAAATTCTACCTCTGACTATATATATTCATCAGTGAATGCGGCGGCTGACCAACCCAGTCCAACCATTATTCTTTCCGCTCAGCCTGAATTTGAACAGTCAGTCAGCCTTCTTGACTCTCCTTTGACCGACATACAAGGCACATTTATCCCAGAAACTTTAAACCCACTACCAGCAGAGGTCATTTTTCAAACTTCTCATAATTCTCTCCCAGTCTCCTCTCCACCAATAAATTTGGAAGTTTTTCTCTCCTCGAGCCTCACTAATTCTAGCTCCACAACTCATTACCACCCCTCCAGCCCTACCACTCCTTTTCCATCCTCTTCAAGCCCAATCCTAGCCGAAGCCAAAAAGTGTTTGGACTTTGGTAAATCTCTTAATTGTCACTATCCTAGTCTAGAAACGTCCATTCAAAATTTTGTCCATATTTTGAGACGAAGCAAGAGGGTTGAGAACAAGATCAACAGTCAACCAAATGGCAAATCTAATATCATTTCAAAACATCAGAGGCAACAACAGAAAAGAGAAGTGGGCAATGCTACGACGAGAAGTAAAGGAGGCCGGGTCAAACATAATGGCGGTTCTAGAAACCCACCGGTTGCAGCCACTAGATAGGTGGCACTATATTTTGGGACAAGGAAAAAATGCAAACACGATAGAAGTTCCCGCATCCAGTCAATCTGGAGGCCTAGTAGTCATGTGGAATCCCAGTGTTGTAAACATCCAAAATTCTTGCCAGAAAGAACGATGGATAGCGATCGAAGTATCATGGCCTACTAATTCCTTTGTGGGTTGTGTAGTTTTTGTATACGTGTTATACCCAAAATTTTGACCCCCTGGGTTAGGGTCTACGGGGTGCTGGTGTTGTGAGAGGCATTTTAATCAAGTAGTGAGGGATTCCGGCTCGATCGGCGCGTTCCATGGCATGGGGAACAGCTTCGTCATTTTCAGGGGCGTTTTGGTAATCTTTAAAGGCTCCTGAGACCTCCTATAAGCTTTCTCTCTCCAAAGGATGCCCAAATCAGCTTTAAACGCTTTGATATTTTAACCCATGATAGAGGATGACATTCTAAGCATAATGGCGTTGGAATTTTGATTTTTCGAGTTTCCAATAATTTTCTAGCAATTTCTGACTGAATCTGACAAGAAATTCAATTTAAAAATATTCCAACATTTAAAAAAATTCGGTTCCACCTCAGAAAATTCATAATATCCATCCTTGACATGTGGTTAAAATTTCACAGCAAAATTCCTTTGGGAAGTCTTTTAATTTAAATACCAAAAAATCTTACTTTTACTAGATTTTCTTTATCTTTAAGAAAGTCTATATAAGGGGATAGGTTTTTGGATAAAATGAGAACCTCATATGCTCAAGAACCATAGAGAGTCAGAAAACACAGCCTCCTCTCTCTCTCTCTCACGTTTTCCAACACCCGGCCACCCAAATCATACCGAAAATCCCCCGAAATCACCATCAAAACACGTTTTCCAATCCCCAAAGCACCAATAGTCATCAAAACCCCACAAACACCACCAAAACGTGAAGAACAGCAAGAACAACCAACAACCAGAAGCTTGGTTCAAAATTCTTTCGGGTATGCCATCAACGAAGCACTCGACGAATCCCGGTGTGAAGAATCATCTTGAATTCGAAGGTAAAACAGGCTACAACTCTGCTTTTCTAATTCCCCACGACCTTATTAACTCTCTGTCAAATTTTGGGTTCAAACTAACCTTCGTACGCCTCTGTATTGCTGTTTGTTTAAGCTTCTGTTCAATAACTTGTTTACCAAGTTTCGTGCGTAATTCGAATTCAAATTGAGAACTTTCAATCACCAACGTCTTGTACATCTTTCAGGCTACACACCCATAAAATTTGAGCCAAAAACACCTTCGGGAACAGCCTCAACGCCGCCGTCCGAGGGCGGTCCGCACCCACGGACGTCGTGTCCGGGGTCCCAGACTCCCTGTCCGTAAGCCCGGACGCCCACGGACGGCGGCGGGATTTTTTAAATTTTAAAAATTTAGGTTTTCTAATAATGTCCGGGCCCACGGACAGCCTGTCCGTGGCCCCGGACTTTACAATTTCCTGTTTTCTGTTTAATTCGACTTTTACTTTTATATAGGTTAACTGGGGTCCGTGGTTTCGGACATTAGGTCCGTGGCTACGGACGGAAACAAAATTTGACCTAATTCTGCCTCCGGAACCCTAGTTTAGGTAATTTTAATTTCTGCTTTAATTTTCTGTCAAAAAATGCTAAAAAACACAAAAAAAACAGAAGCTCGCGCACTTAGGTTAAAACGACTCGTAATAAGCCGTAAATAAACCAAGTAGAGGAAAAACGACCTAGGAAGGGTAATGAAAGTAATTGAACCCTAATTAAGTCGAATATCAAGCCCCCGAACCTGAACTCTCCTTTCCTAATTTGATCTAGGTTAAAATTAGGTGGCGACTCATAATAGGTTCCAGTGAGCTAGCTTAGGTTTTAATAGTTATTGTTATATGACATGGTTATTAATCTTAGGCTATAAGCGGACCTAAAACCCGATTAGATCCCAATCAACTTGATCCACATAGGATAGGGTTTAAAATCGAGGCTCACAGACTGGCGACTCCGCTGGGGACAAACTTCTTAATTTTAACTTGTTTAATTTTAAGAAAGAGGGCTTAACTTGAAAGATGTTTATTTATGGCTTTTATTACATTGTTTATTTACTTTTGTGCGCAATTTGAATTTAAGTACCTTTGCATCATGTGAGAGCGAGGGTCCACATAAACCAATTTCACCCCGGGACCCGTTTGAGGGTCCCCTGTCAGGGACTCACACCTTTTAGGTGATGTGAATAAGTGGGGGAAAAGAGGAGGGTGTCGTCTAACCACACCCCCTTAATACCTGGGCTTTAGCCCCAAGCATTTTCCTGGTAGTACCCTTACCTAGCCCATTGTTTGGTCAGTCAAAGACCCGACCGTAGACGCACACTTTCAGGTGATGTGAAAAAAAGTGGGGAAGCCCAAAGAGAATAGCGTGCAAGCCCTATTCCTTTGTGGTGACCTGGGCCCGCGCCCCAAGCACCTCTCCGGATCGATCCTTACCCGAATTGGATAAGCGACAGGTGAGGACATGTTGAATTTATGTGGGCCTTGTTTGCTTGTATGATTGGCCCACTACCCAGCGTAGAAACTGATAGGAATTTCTCCTACATCAACCTAGCCCAACCCGAATTTACGGCCTTATTGTTTGTAGCCCAAAGGCCTTGTTTGGTTTGAATGAATTGATTGTTCGGGCTCAGGCCCAAAAGTTTAGACTTAGGTGATTTCCCACTTTCAGCCCAATTTGAATTATCAACTTAGTTCTAGGCCCGTGAAAAACAAATCCACCTAAAGCAATCCGTGAAAATCCATCGGGCCTCTTCATTTCCACTCGGGCTTAGGCCCAAAATTCTAGATTTAGGTGTCATCTTTTAGGCCTAATCAGAGTTGCTCGACCCACACAAGTATGAAGTTAGAACACCATCTTACCAAGTATTCCTTCCCGGCCTAGAACTTCAGTCCAATCCTCTTTTATTTTCTGACGGCATTTTGAAAACAGGTAAACTGTCATCACAAGCATGGAGGGAAAAGGAAGGTCAGTTACACCAGAGGATAGAATGGCAGAGATAGAGCTTAGGCTAAAAGCCATGGAGGAAGCCGTAGAAGAGTTGAGAAACAAGATTAACTCTCGGGATACGGACTTTCATAGAGCCGCTAATGCAAGAGAGAATGGCCAAGCTGAACTAGAAGCCATGATGACTGCCAGGGAGCGGAGACATGGTGCTGTCAGGGATGCCATGGAATCTAACTATATTGCTGTAATTGAAGAATTGAAGGCAAAGGTTCTCTCCCTGGAGGCCAAACGTCAAGCTCAGGACGAACTAGCGGGCAGGCTTCTTAACTCTCTTCATGATCGTACAGAAGCTGGCCCCATCTGGGCCCAGGGTTCACAGGGAAATGTCGAGGAACTTGTTGCAAAATTCCAGAAAGCTAGTAGGCAGCCGGAAGTGGTCAACCAGGCAGCAACTTGCATTCAAGGTTGCACCCGAAAACGGACTAGACAGCATGAAGAAGGCGCCAGTGGGTGGTTAGGAGGACCAAGTTGGGATGTTAGAGCAGTAGAGTCACCACAGCAGAACTCTGATCTGAGACAATTTACTAATATCGGCCAGACACTAAGTCAAGCGCTTGAGGAACTTCGAAGGAGAAGTCTGCTACAACCAAAGGCCCCGAAGGTAGGACTTGCTCGATTGGGGAAGGATCCGAACCAATTCTGTCGCTACCATCAACTTCCCGGTCATGACACTGACCATTGCAGGGCCTTGCAGCATAAGATCCAAGACTTTATTGACCAGGGATTTCAGTTCTCGAAGCGCGAGAACATTTTCGGAAGTTCCATGCCAGAACATCGCTAGGAGTTATCTTTATTTTGTTTTCCCTGTTTGTTCCCTTAGTCATTCGGTATAGCTTCCTTTTTCCTTAATTAGCTTAGTTGGTCGTTGCCTTTCTTTTGAAATAGTCTAAACAATAAGGGATTTTGTTGTCGCACTTGTCTGCTATTAATAAGAGAAATGTTCGTTTTGCTTTCATAGAAAGTCTGAATTGGTATTTATACATTCATTCTCGCATCTTTCGAAAAAAAGCATGTTGTCTCATGGAACTCACCTGCAAGTGTTATAAGGTAGAACCTTTGTTTTCACCAATTCCTCTGTGCAAAGCCACCACTCCGCATACGGGCACCACTTTCATCATATACATCCCATATGTCTCACCACTCCACTTTCTCAACACTCCACCAAATACGTGAAGCCAAAAATTTGTCCTCACAAAATCACCCATCACCTCTCAATGGAAAATTTCACCGTACACTGAAAGCATCCCACTGCCATGTTGTACTTTCATCACTACATCACTCCACCAAAACAACAAGACTTCATCGCCATGTACCACCACACATATAGCCACCTCCAACAAATAACCTGGGTATTCAAAAGGCTTATCAAAAGACCCCAAAACAATACTGGGGGCAATCTGAGTTAAGGGTCGATAACGTTTCTTTCATTAGTTTAAAGCGCGCGAACAAGTCTCTGAGTGAACATTTCGCGAGGGTGCCTTGAGTGGTAAAACCATGAGTGAAAGAGCATGTCATTTTTACATGGCTCCAGAGAGATCACATTCAAAGGTAAGGTAAACGGCATGACTCCAACCGAAGGAGATAATTTGTAAATTTACGCTTAAACCTATGAAAAGTAACAAAGAACGGATACACAACTATTAGGGATGACGAAGCACCTAGACACAGCACCACACAACCAAAAGCTTATGAACCCTGACATTACGCCCTAGGCACCCCCGCTGAGCTTTTCGTACATGACCTCTTTTACAACACTACAAGCTCCACAAATAAGCCAGCCAATGATGAATAACCAACCCGGTGACCAAAGGAAGCAAGGAGCCCGACTTCCGAACAACAACTTCACAAGTCCAGAGAAGCAAATTTGCTACCAGCATAACGAAATGATCCGCAAATGGTCCCAAAGTGACACAGGATCCAAATGAGCTGACGTCAAAAACAGCTCTCAAAGTTCAAAGCCGGGAAACACAAGAACCCCGAAGGAAAGGAGATTCTAAGAAAGGCAAACCTGAAAAGCCTCAAAGAAACCCAGAATCGGAAAAAGAAAGAAGATGCAAGGAACAATCCAAAAGTTCCAAGCCCCAAGTTCATAAGCGAAGTCATCACGAAGTAGCCAAACGACTTCAAGGCAAAGAAGACAAGTCCGAGAGACGGTGCAAGTTGCAGATTTGGTCACCCTTATAGCTCCACATATCTTAAACATTCCTCCATTGTCCTGTTATCATTCATCACACCCCATAGCCACGTTATAAGCTTAAAAGACTTCCGACTTAGTAGTTGTGTATCCAATCGAGTGAAAGTAACAGGTTGAATACGTAAATCTAACAAATGTCAAATTCAATGGTTGAGAAGTTGTGACCGTAAGTGAGAAACGAGTGCAAACACCAAACACGTCGAGTGTAGGTTAGGAAGCACCACATCAAAACATAAGCCTTGACCCTGTAAGGACGAGACTTGTTCGCACGTTTAGCCAAAGAAAATACTGGGGGCAATCGATCGTTCCGGTCGATCGCCATGAACTCTAACTCAGATTGCCTTAAGAAAGAATACTGGGGGCAATTGTTGGTTCCAACAATTGCAACAACGACACCGATTGAGGCCCAAAAGTCCAGAACCCAAAGGTTCAAACCATCCAAACATCCCACAGGCCCGTCCTAAGCCCTTCCTCTACATCAAAATCCCACAGGCCCGTCCTAAGCCCTTCCTCCACATCAAAATCCCACAGGCCCGTCCTAAGCCCTACCTTCACACCCAAACATCCGTAGGCCCATCTTGAGCCCTACCATCTCCAGATTTGACATAAACCCTAATCCTTCTACATCCATTTAGACCCATCATACATTTTACTCACTTTCACCTAGAACCATCCTTAGGCTCGTCATAAGACCTAGATCCATCCTTTAGGCTCGTAGTAAGACCTAGTCGCATTCCCTTAGGCTCGTATTAAGACCTAGTTGCATCCCTTTAGGCTCGTCATAAGACCTAGATCCAACCCTTAGGCTCGTCATAAGACCTAGATCCAACCCTTAGGCTCGTCATAAGACCTAGTTGCATTCCCTTAGGCTCGTAGTAAGACCTAGCGTTACCCTTTAGCTTACCCGCTCTTATCAAACACATTGCATTCATCACATTCATATAGGCTCGTCATAAGACCTAGTTGCATTATCCAGGCGCGTCACAAGACCTGGCGACAGAAAAGTTGGCGAGGTGATGGCAATAAATCCTCCTTTTGCGATGTCAACTTATTTTCGGGATCAACGAATGGTGGGCAAAGGCAATAAGTCCCCAAGGTTTTTACCAGGAGTTATCCCTGCACATCGGCTTGGGGGGCGATGGCAATAAGTCCACATTGGGTCCAGCCAGGAGCATTGGCACGGGTTTCGGTCCCCAGAAGCATCCGAGCATCATCAGCATTATCATCATCATCATCATCATCATCAACATCATCAGCATCATTAGCATCATCAACATTTCAGCATTCTTGCATTTGCATACCACCCAGTTATCATCATTATAGGTAGTCAACGCCTTAGAATCGCTTGACATTATCTCATTTCCACATTTTAGGTTGTCAACGCCTTAGAATCGCTTGACATTACTTCATTTCACTTTACTTATAGGTAGTCAACGCCTTAGAATAGCTTGACATCATCTCATTCGTCACAGGCAGTCAACACCTTAGAATAGTTTGACATCATATCATCATTATAGGTAGTCAACGCCTTAGAATTGCTTGACATTACTTCATTTTACTTATAGGTAGTCAACGCCTTAGAATCGCTTGGCATCGCATCATTTCATGTATTATAGGTAGTCAACGCCTTAGAACCGCTTGACATTATTCCGTTTTCGTCACCTAGGTAGTCAGCGCCTTAGAATAGCTTGACTCATTTTCACTTATAGGTAGTCAGCACCTTAGAATAGCTCGACAGCGTTTTTGTTGCTTAGGTAGTCAGTGCCTCCGAATAGCTGCACGCAATCAACGCGGTTTCGCACAACATGGAGAATATCGTGAAGTCCAAAATTTTGGGGCATCACTCAAGCATCAACCAGACTTTTCACATCCACTACAAAGTCTAGTTGACGGGGGGCAATCTGTTATACCCAAAATTTTGACCCCCTAGGTTAGGGTCTACGGGGTGCTGGTGTTGTGAGAGGCATTTTAATCAAGTAGTGAGGGATTCCGGCTCGATCGGCGTGTTCCATGGCATGGGGAACAACTTCGTCATTTTCAGGGGCGTTTTGGTAATCTTTAAAGGCTCATGAGACCTCCTATAAGCTTTCTCTCTCCTCCAAAGGATGCCCAAATCAGCTTGAAACGCTTTGATATTTTAACCCATGATAGAGGATGACATTCTAAGCATAATGGCGTTGGAATTTTGATTTTTCGAGTTTTGATAAGTGCAAAACATATAGACTTATTAGGGTTTAATCACCTTATTAATTGTAGCATTTTTAGTAATGTTTCTCACTTATCTAGGGTTTTTCCTATAATTATGATGTTATATTAACTGATGTATTTTATGTGTTAAAATGTAGGAAAAATACCTAATACACACATATATTTATAGGGATTAAAACAAGGTCACGCGTAAGGCAGGTGCAGTGGTGTGTCCGCCCCTACAACCGCCTAGGGTTAGGCGGACAACACACATGCAACCGCCCTAGGAACCGCCTGGTTCAAGGCGGACAAGAGAGGAGTACATATTTTGCATGGAACCGCCTTGGCAACCGCCTGGTTCAAGGCGGACATAATAAGAACCGCCCATGCAACCGCATGCATATAGGCGGACGTGAGTAACCACCATGCAACCGCCTAAAGAACATGCGGACGTGAAACATGCATGCAGGCGGACGTGTGTAAAAATCCAGATCTGAAACGGGTTATCTTCTTCGCCGACTCGCTCTGCAACTTGATTCCGCCATATCCTTTAGCAGTCGGCGCCTACCTTAAATCACGCACGCGTTGCAGCTCTGTCCCCTGCAATCAATGAGCTACAATCAATGAGGAGCTGCAATCAATGGGCAATGAACGTGCTTCAACTCTGCCTCTTCTCCTTCCTCTATAAATACCACGCTCCACTCATCTTCTCCAGTGTCCTTCCAGAGGCTCCGTCCGTGGTTCCTCCTGGAGTTCCAATTCACACCATCATTCCATCTTCGTACCACTACACTTTCACTCACTCGTTCATTTCACTTCTAATCTCCCGCTTCTCCATTTGTTTTCTTTTCATCTCATTATTCTCACCTCTAGTCTCACGTATTTAAATAGAAGATCAAACTATTTAATATGTTAGGCTAGTTTACATATACTCTGGGAATAATTACTATGTTTCTGTATTAATTATGCAATATGTTTTACTGGTTTTAATTTTAATGAAGTTTGTTATGCTTAAAGGTTTTCTCGCATCTTTTTAATAAATGTCATGAGTTTCTTAAATTGCTTTACTAAGTCTATTTTGATCAGACCGGTGATAAATAGACCGGTTAATTAAGCCGTAAATTTGGAGAAAGCTTATTATGATTTAATAAGTTAGTATTTTCAGATGCAAGAGTAAAATCCTCATACTCCTCTGCCGTCCACCAGTGGGTGCTTGAGTTTTCATCGGACCTTGCACAACTGGAACGAGTTCTTATGAGTCTATGACTTAGTCCTTAAGAATAAAAACAGGATCTTGCCAAACAATTATAATTAAACCAGTAGACCTAGCATGAAAGAGCAGATATTATATTAACGTGAACCAGAGTCCCGTTTAGTTTATCTGTTAGCTTAGTTTATTTAATCTTTCCTTTTTATTTATAAAACAAGTCAATTAATCCCCCCCTTTTGTGACACGCTTAGGTACTATTATATGCACATTAGTCCCACGGTTCGACATCCGGTCGCTTACATTTTACTATACTACCACGACCGGGATTTGTTTGCAGGCCGACGTTTATTTTGAGTTTTTAATTTCTTTTCTTTTATTTTTACACCAGTTTAACCACTCACTTTACAACGTCTGCAAAATGGCGCCATTGCCGGGGACTAGATTTATTCTAGTTCTTAAGCCCCGGATTATTCACCTGTTTAATTATAAATATTCTGTTCTTTTTATTCTGTTAATATTATGTCTATAATATTTTGTTTATTGTTAATATTAATTATCTACTATATTTTGTTAATATTAATTATCTAATAATCTGTTAATATTAATTGGACACCTGACTTTGGACATCTGACTACGGACATCTAACTTCTGACATCTAATTACTAACTCTTATATTATTGTCATTTAAATTCCATTGTCCTTCAAATTTCCAGTATACTAACTACTAACTTATAATTTCTGTCATTTAATTTTCTGTCATTAATTTCCATTGTCCCTAACATTTAATTTCCATTGTCCCTAACATTTAATTTCCATTGTCCCTAACATTTAATTTTATGTCATCTAACTACTAACTTATGATTTTATGTCATATTATTACTAACTTATAATTTTTATGATATTATAATTTTGTTGTTGTTTAAATAAGGATAAAATCAAAAAAAAAAAGACGAACAGGGGGGTGTCCGCCTCCAATCCGCCTCAACAGGCGCGGACAACACCCATGATCCGCTCCGCCCTGTCCGCCTCTATACAAGCGGACGTCCAAGCGGACGTTCCTTAACTCTAAAAAAAAAACGCTGCGTTTTCGGTTCCATTATCTGTTCTTCCCCAGACTCAATTTCTCCATTTCAACCCGACAAAGAGAAGAACAAGCAGCAGACGCGAGCTCCCCTCCTCTTCAGATTGCCATTTTTATTTTTGTTATCTTTATTTTTATATTTCTCTGTTGTTTACTAACATTTTGTAGACTAATACTGTTTTAAACGTATCAAACTTTTGTTACATACAGGAAGGTAACAGTTTGGTTTACTCTATGTTTTTGTTTTATGCAATGAATTATTATCTATGTTTTTCATATTAATATTTTCTTTTGATGCCATTTGAGTTCTGCTGGCTATATATGATTTTCTTTTCAGAATAAATTCTATATCCAACATATAGCTGAACTCGCCTATGGGAGCAACCTCAGTTGCTCTAGGAATTTCGATATCTTCGGTTGAACACTTGTGCAAACTTAAGTGTGAGGAACGTCTCACCCCTACCAAAGCTTAAGTGTGAGGAAGGATACCTTCCTCAATCTACGATACAAGGGGAGTTTCCGTTCTTCCTTTATTATATTCTTGTTCAACCTATATTAATTTAATCCTTTATGAGTCTGTCATATTTTGAAAGGTCCTTTTCTTGAATTTAATTCTGAACAAGGAGGACATTGCTCCTCTTAAGTGTGAGGAAGGAGAGAGACCTTTCCCTGAAAATATGACAGTTGTTCGATAATGCCACACTCACTTTTTGCTACTCTAAACTGCCTAAATTAAAAAAATTGATAAAAATGAGATAAAATAATTGTAGAAGTGTCTGAAATTATGTCAGGTGACAACTGAAAGATAGTTTTATTTTAAGAAGTTTGTATAAAATTATTTTCCTTCAAAATACTCTATTTTTACTCAAAATATGATAGATCTGCTAACTGTAAAAACCAATTTATGTTAGCTTGGGATTATGGAAATATGTGGAAAGTCAAGGAAAGAAAAGGATAAAGAAAGGTACTCCACTACTGTTTATGAATTTTTCTAACCAAAAACAGGCCTCGTCTATCCGGTTATTAAGTTCTTTGGGGTGCTTTAACACCTATCTACCTAAGGTCTCGTGACCTGGGATAGAAGACCCAACACCGCTACAAGGATAGAGAGAAAAGTCTGGGGTACAGAAAAATAATGCAATTAAAAAAAAAATTTGTGTGTTTTTGTATATACAATCTTCGCATTCAAAAAAAAAGATGTAAATAATAAATTGCAATTTATATTTATAAACATGAGTACGTGGTGTTGAAAGGTATTGCAGAATAAGGCATTACTTCACACCCCTTGTCATCCAGGGTTAGAGAATTGAAATTGGTTGGAAATCCCAGGTTAATCTATCTTGTTTTCTGCAGTCTAGTTTTTCTATGCTTTTATTAAATTATTCTTCTTCACTGTTTATAAAAACCTACTTCTAAGAGCAGAATTACTCTTTCAATTGTCACTTTGTCTAAATTCCCTTCTACACTTATTTAATCTTGTTTTATTATTTTGGCTTAGAGATAATTATATTCCTTATTTGCTTGAGGACAAGCAAAAGTCAAGTGTGAGGAAGTTTGATAAGTGCAAAACATATAGACTTATTAGGGTTTAATCACCTTATTAATTGTAGCATTTTTAGTAATGTTTCTCACTTATCTAAGGTTTTTCCTATAATTATGATGTTATATTAACTGATGTATTTTATGTGTTAAAATGTAGGAAAAATACCTAATACACACATATATTTATAGGGATTAAAACAAGGTCACGCGTAAGGCAGGTGTAGTGGTGTGTCCGCCCCTGCAACCGCCTAGGGTTAGGCGGACAACACACATGCAACCGCCCTAGGAACCGCCTGGTTCAAGGCGGACAAGAGAGGAGTACATATTTTGCATGGAACCGCCTTGGCAACCGCCTGGTTCAAGGCGGACATAATAAGAACCGCCCATGCAACCGCATGCATATAGGCGGACGTGAGTAACCATGCACCATGCAACCGCCTAAAGAACATGCGGACGTGAAACATGCATGTGCAGGCGGACGTGTGTAAAAATCCAGATCTGAAACGGGTTATCTTCTTCGCCGACTCGCTCTGCAACTTGATTCCGCCATATCCTTTAGCAGTCGGCGCCTACCTTAAATCACGCACGCGTTGCAGCTCTGTCCCCTGCAATCAATGAGCTACAATCAATGAGGAGCTGCAATCAATGGGCAATGAACGTGCTTCAACTCTGCCTCTTCTCCTTCCTCTATAAATACCACGCTCCACTCATCTTCTCTACTAGAATGGAACAGTATTGTAAAATATCTCCACATGCTTTCATTTACTGTAAACAAGTGTATATATACTAGTACAGAGTAGTAATGCGGACTGGACTCTGACTACATAAGACGGCCCAATACATAACATGTGGCCCACTATCTAATATGCCCCCGCGAGACCAAACTACTAACTGACAAGGGGAAGTTTGGCTCAGAGGTTGTGAAAATGAGAAGTAGAAGTGGGTTTGGTTAAAATGTCTGCAATCTGGTCGCGAGTGGCAAGGTGAGACATTTCTAGGGTTCCATTTTGTATCTTCTCTCGAACGAAAAAATAGTCCAAAGATACATGCTTGATGCGGCTGTGAATAGAGGGATTAGATGCGAGGTAGGTCGCGCCTAGATTATCACAGTAGAGCTGAGTGGGGCTGGTGAGGGAAATGGCCAATTCGGAGAGAAGAATCTGGATCCAAGTGGCTTCGGCAGCAGCATTCGCAGCAGATTTGTATTCTGCCTCTGTCGAGGAGCGCGCCACCGTCCGTTGTTTGCGGCTACTCCACGAGACTAAGTGCCGGCCAAAGAAGACGAGAAAGGCGGAGGTGGAGTGGCGGTCCACCGGTGATCCTCCCCAATCTGCGTCAGAAAACACATGCAAGGAACCCAAGGGTGATTTTGGGAAGAAAAGCCCCAATCTTTGAGTCCCCACAAGGTATCTTAAAATTCTTTTAACGGCACACCAATGAACTTGTTTCGGATTATGCATATATTGACATATCCTGTTAACGGCAAAAGATAAATCGGGGCGGGTTAGAGCTAAGTATTGTAAGCTCCCAACAATACTGCGGTAGTAGGTGGGATTTTCATATGGTGGTGAATCGAGAGTATCAAGATCTGTTGTAGTTGACAGTGGGGTAGGGCAAGATTTAGCATTTAACATGTCAACCTTAGTGAGAAGATCATGTATGTACTTCTGTTGAGATAGAAGCAGTCCCTTAGGTTTGCGAGTAACAGAAACTCCCAGGAAATAGTGTAGTTCCCCAGTAGCAGAAACGGGAAAGTGAGAGGAAAGATTGTGTGTAAAGGCTTCAATGAGAGACTGGGAGGAGGCAGTGAAAAGAATATCGTCCACATAAATTAGGACGTACATGATTTCCTGTCCTCTTTTGTAAACGAAGAGAGAGGAGTCAGAGAGAGTAGAGGAAAAGCCAATCTGTAGGAGATAAGAACTTAGTTTAGAAAACCAAGCTCTAGGAGATTGTTTCAGGCCATATAAGGACTTCTTGAGTCGACAGACATGATTAGGATATCGAGAGTCAACAAATCCTTGAGGTTGTTTAATGTAAACCTTCTCATCAAGTTCCCCATGTAAAAAAGCATTCTGAATGTCTGCTTGGTATAAGGGCCACTGTAGGGAGACATCAATAGATATAACAATTCGAATAGTGGAAGTTTTAACCACTGGGCTGTATGTCTCGGTGTAATCTTGGCCATAGGATTGATTAAACCCTTAAGCCACTAATCTGGCCTTCCTCCTCTGTATAGATCCATTGGAGTTCCTTTTTGTCTTTAGGATCCACTTAGTGCCAAGCACATTCATGGATGAATGATAGGGAACTAATTCCCAAGTTCCTGTTTGAAGCAAAGCATTGTATTCCTTCTGTATAGCATCTTTCCATTCTGTATACTGCTGTGCTTGCTTGAATGTTGGCTCCTCTGGGATGTCACCTGACTGAATGACCATGTTATGAATTTTAGGCCAGACAATGGTGCCATCTATATATGTTTTTGGCTGGAATGTGTTTGTTTTGGATCGTGTTACCATCTGGTGTGTGTTTTGAGGTGGTGGGCAGGGGGTAGAGTTGGGGTTAGAGGAACTGGTGGTAGGAGAGGGTAAGGAAGAGTCTGGTGTATTTGTAGGTGGGGAAGGGGGAGAGGTAGATGTAACTGTGATTTCAGTGGGTGGAATGGGTTCTGATGGATTGATTTGTGGAGGTTTGTCATTTTTGTAAGTGTTATTGAGGGAAACAGATGAATTCAGTTGTGTTTGCTGATCTGTGATTCTAGCCTCATGGCTTAAGAGATGACCATAGATCTGGTGAGGAGTAAGGGTGGTGGTTTGAGTCATCGGGTAAGTGACAATGGAATCATAATCAAAGGGTAAACCCTTCAATAGAAAGGTCTTAAAATCCCGATCTGAGAGCACATCACCTGCTGCAGCAAGGGAGGAAACTAATACTTGTGCCCGATTGAAATAATTTGTTATAGTTTCAGTTCCCTTTTTCTTAATACTTGCCAATTGCCAATAGACTTGACCTATATTAGCAGTAGATTGAGCAGCAAAAATGTCACCAAGAGTACTCCACATACTAGCCGATGATGGACATCTAGATGTGTGAGCAATCAGAGATTCACTAAGAGAGGAGAGTATCACACTCATTACAAGTTGATCTTGTATTTTCCATGTTGCATATTCCTTATCCGATTTACCATCTATTTCTGCAGGAGGGCAAGGGAGACTACCATCAACATATTTATATAGATCGGTACCTCTCAGAAAGGTCTGGAGGAGATTTTGCCATGTTGGGAAGTTGTCGGAGCGGAGCTTAACCAGGTGTGAAGCGGCCGCCAAAATAGAATAAGATGGTGTCGAGGTGTGAACAACGACAGATGCAGTGTTTGGAGCGGAAGAAATGCCGGATCCAGGATCAGGCGTGATCTCGCCGGTGGGAGACATCGGATCGGATGGGGTGATGAACCCTATACGACTCGTGATACCATACTAGAATGGAACAGTATTGTAAAATATCTCCACATGCTTTCATTTACTGTAAACAAGTGTATATATACTAGTACAGAGTAGTAATGCGGACTGGACTCTGACTACATAAGACGGCTCAATACATAACATGTGGCCCACTATCTAATATTCTCCAGTGTCCTTCCAGAGGCTCCGTCCGTGGTTCCTCCTGGAGTTCCAATTCACACCATCATTCCATCTTCGTACCACTACACTTTCACTCACTCGTTCATTTCACTTCTAATCTCTCGCTTCTCCATTTGTTTTCTTTTCATCTCATTATTCTCACCTCTAGTCTCACGTATTTAAATAGAAGATCAAACTATTTAATATGTTAGGCTAGTTTACATATACTCTGGGAATAATTACTATGTTTCTGTATTAATTATGCAATATGTTTTACTGGTTTTAATTTTAATGAAGTTTGTTACGCTTAAAGGTTTTCTCGCATCTTTTTAATAAATGTCATGAGTTTCTTAAATTGCTTTACTAAGTCTATTTTGATCAGACCGGTGATAAATAGACCGGTTAATTAAGCCGTAAATTTGGAGAAAGCTTATTATGATTTAATAAGTTAGTATTTTCAGATGCAAGAGTAAAATCCTCATACTCCTCTGCCGTCCACCAGTGGGTGCTTGAGTTTTCATCGGACCTTGCACAACTGGAACGAGTTCTTATGAGTCTATGACTTAGTCCTTAAGAATAAAAACAGGATCTTGCCAAACAATTATAATTAAACCAGTAGACCTAGCATGAAAGAGCAGATATTATATTAACGTGAACCAGAGTCCCGTTTAGTTTATCTGTTAGCTTAGTTTATTTAATCTTTCCTTTTTATTTATAAAACAGTCAATTAATCCCCTCCTTTTGTGACACGCTTAGGTACTATTATATGCACATTAGTCCCGCGGTTCGACATCCGGTCGCTTACATTTTACTATACTACCACGACCGGGATTTGTTTGCAGCCCGACGTTTATTTTGAGTTTTTAATTTCTTTTCTTTTATTTTTACACCAGTTTAACCATCACTTTACAACGTCTGCAAGTTTCCAATAATTTTCTAGCAATTTCTGATTGAATCTGACAAAATTCAATTTAAAAATATTCCAACATTTAAAAAAATTCGGTTCCACCAGAAATTCATAATATCCATCCTTGACATGTGGTTAAAATTTCACAGCAAAATTCCTTTGGGAAGTCTTAATTTAAATACCAAAAATCTTACTTTACTAGATTTTCTTTCTTTAAGAAAGTCTATATAAGGGGATAGGTTTTTGGATAAAATGAGAACCTCATATGCTCAAGAACCCTAGAGAGTCAGAAAACACAGCCTCCTCTCTCTCTCTCACGTTTTCCAACACCCGGCCACCCAAATCATACCGAAAATCCCCCGAAATCACCATCAAAACACGTTTTCCAATCCCCAAAGCACCAATAGTCATCAAAACACCACCAAAACGTGAAGAACAGCAAGAACAACCAACAACCAGAAGCTTGGTTCGAAATTCTTTCGGGTCTGCCATCAACGAAGCACTCGACGAATCCCGGTGTGAAGAATCATCTTGAATTCGAAGGTAAAACAGGTTACAACTCTACTTTTCTAATTCCCCACGACCTTATTAACTCTCTGTCAAATTTTGGGTTCAAACTAACCTTCGTACGCCTCTGTATTGCTGTTTGTTTAAGCTTCTGTCCAATAACTTGTTTACCAAGTTTCGTGCTTAATTCGAATTCAAATTGAGAACTTTCAATCACTAACGTCTTGTACATCTTTCAGGCTACACACCCATAAAATTTGAGCCAAAAACACCTTCGGGAACAGCCTCAACGCCGCCGTCCGAGGGCGGTCCGCACCCACGGACGTCGTGTCCGGGGTCCCGGACTCCCTGTCCGTAAGCCCGGACGCCCACGGACGGCGGCGGGATTTTTTAAATTTTAAAAATTTAGGTTTTCTAATAATGTCCGGGCTCACGGACAGCCTGTCCGTGGCCCCGGACTTTACAATTTCCTGTTTTCTGTTTAATTCGACTTTTACTTTTATATAGGTTAACTGGGGTCCGTGGTTTCGGACATTAGGTCCGTGGCTACGGACGGAAACAAAATTTGACCTAATTCTGGCCTCCGGAACCCTAGTTTAGGTAATTTTAATTTCCGCTTTAATTTTCTGTCAAAAAATGCTAAATGCTAAAAAAAACAGAAGTTCGCGCACTTAGGTTAAACGACTCGTAATAAGCCGTAAATAAACCAAGTAGAGGAAAAACGACCTAGGAAGGGTAATGAAAGTAATTGAACCCTAATTAAGTCGAATATCAAGCCCCCGAACCCGAACTCTCCTTTCCTAATTTGATCTAGGTTAAAATTAGCTGGCGACTCATAATAGGTTCCAGTGAGCTAGCTTAGGTTTTAATAATTATTGTTATATGACATGGTTATTAATCTTAGGCTATAAGCGGACCTAAAACCCGATTAGATCCCAATCAACTTGATCCACATAGGATAGGGTTTAAAATCGAGGCTCACAATACGCACCAACCCAGCCCAAGGCTTGAAGACAGATATACACATAATTATTGAGTCACAATTTCAATAGGCCAGTTCTATTGGCAGGCGATTTTAATGAAGTTTTTTGGGATAGTGATCGAAAACGTGGTAATGACTCCCTCAAAACAAGAGGCATGAAGGACTTGGGTTATTTGGAATAAGCGTAACAAGCTTCTCTTTGAAGATACCCTCCTCTCATGGCCAGATGCAGCTGGGATGGTCAAGCAAAGGTGTTTGGAATGGTGCCGCCATGAGAGTCTTCCTCCAGACCATGTTATCTTATTTGCTAGAAATTTGCTTACTATTTTATTTATAAAGTAGTATAATTTTCTTGTTTTCTATCTTATCTTTTTATTTTGACGAGAAAGGCTATATGCCAAAGTATTGCCTTTGTAACTGGGGTTCCCAGCACTTATCAGAAAAACTTTCTCAAAAAGAACAGCCTCTCAATGAGTATACACATAACTCATTAGAGATCTCACTCAAACCCTAAATTGAATAACTATAAGAAAACTCTCTCTGTAAGGTCCTCTTTGATAATAATGCTCTAAAAATCCTTGATCTGATCTTAACCTCTTATATGCTATATATAATCGTTTCAGAGCAATATCTAAGATTTTTATCTTTAAAGATAAAATATTCTATAAGTATAAATTCCTAAAAGACGGTTTAGATAAAACTAAGTAGTCTAAAGATAAAACTCTAGATTTACTAGATAAAATTTATGATCAACAAGACATCTCTCTTAGTCAGGTCAAGACTCAGTCTTCTGTGTCAGTCAGAGTTTGATCAATCAAAACCTCAAACATTAACAAGTTCCAATTGATATCAAATGTTTGAGGTCGAACTAACTGTCTAAATAAAACAAAAAAGAAAAAGTATTCCAAGACAATTACAAATATATCTCAAGTGACAAAAAGACACCCATAAACTAATAGAGTATAAAGTTATGGCTCTATTTGATGTCAGTTGGGGGGAGTTGTCAACTGTCAAAATAGATAAGGTAGACGAAAAAAAAAGTACCCAATTAATAGCTACAAGTTATCAGGTGGTTTCAGCTACCAACTACCAAAATTAATAAAAGAAAAAAACATTTACAAAAACTAACAACGGACAGCCGTCAACTGTTAAAAACAAATAGCATAAAGAAGAAACAATAAGAAAACTGCCAATTGCGGTAATCAAACGGAACAAGTCTTGTAGAAAATAGTTTATTTTGTCATATGCTAGTCGACACACGACAACATAGATAGAGGTGCTGCACACCACTTGCTGTCAAGTGGTGGTTGGAGGAAACGTCACCTTCTAATTCTCTCTTTCTAGTGGTATAATTGCTATGACTAAAATGTATTTGGCTACCAATATGCTGAATCGGACCATTCATGTTTTCAACTCTTTGAAGATATTTCAGCTGATTCATCTAACTTTTGATATCATAGAGTAGGTGCAGTAGTAGACGTAGTGTTCTCTTCTTATTTCTACTGTGATTCTGTCCTCCCAGTTGTACGGAAAGGCAAGACCGGCGGTACCGATACCCTTATCCACAATCCACATATGCAATGCAAGCAGTGAAGCGGCGATAGAGAAAGATTCGCTGGCCAATATCGTTGTCTGTTTTGGAATCCCAGTTATTCTACTTGAAACGCAATCGATAACTACTTTAGGATTTATTCTTCTATGATCCGGATTACGTAATTAATGTTCGACGGATACAGCACGGCTTTGTACTAACGCCTTAAAGAATGATATTCATGGTGTCCACTAATCGACATGATGAGGCACGGCCCGGTCCAACACTCACGCTCAACACGGGATAAAAGGACCATATAGAAGTACCAACCGGTGATTGCTCTCCGAGTCCGACCATATGCTCGTTCTCTTGTACTGGGTATAGAAGATACCGAAGTTTACAATACATATATACTATAAAATAGGTTAGTAAACTAAATGCTGAGATAAATAAGCTAACTCTATAATCTCTTCACTTTAAAGTTGTGCTGAACTAAAAGTACAAGAATAGGTCAAGCGTTAACAATTTGCAAAATACAATTAATAAAGAGATAATATGAAGCTGAGTATTCTTTTATCATCCTCCTAGAAGTAGGGATTAGGGGTCCTACTTGAGAGGTTTATTGAACAAGACCCTAAATTTTTGGGCCTCTTTTTGGGGTTTTTTTTTTGAAAAAAATTTATTTTTGTTTAAAAATTTGTACAATCAAATAAATAATAGTAGGTTGATTGACTTATTACTTCTTTATTCTATTAACTATTATGAACGATTTTTTTTTCTACTTCTCCTCTCGCTTGCTGTCTGGTCTGGTCTACTCCTCTGCTTCTCCTCTCGACTGCCACCCCTGGGTTTTCGTTTTGTCAATCGCCTCTCCTACTTTGCTCCAGTTTCAATTGAAAAAAAATGCCTATTGCTGCTGTCTCACATAACATAAAGCATACTCCACTGCCAGTGAATCACTTTTCACATTCACGTGAGTAGTGGTGACGTGCTATTAGGTAAGTGGTAATGATAATTATAAACATCATTTATTCATCTTCATCATTTCATATATACATATATACTAAATTTGTATTATGATATTTCATATTTGTTGGCTTATCTGTTGCTTATGTTAGCGTATACATACCAAATCTACAACGTTTGATTAACAAATCTCATGTTCTATTGTTACAACTTCTTAATTCCTTATAGCCAATATTGTTGTCATACACTGAGATTAATTTACTATGTCATCTAGGATTAGATCATATGCTTCTGGATATGAAAAACGCAAGAAAAAAGAAATTTGAGGAGTTATGTTCGTAACTACCCTAAAACCACCCTAGTTCTAAGGTCGAAACACGCCGCTCACTTATTACCTAAGATACATAAGACTGCTACAACGAAACCCAATACTGAAACAACTAACTCTATTTTTTACACAAACAAGAGTTTACAAAGTTGTTCGTACAATCTTTTAAGGTGAAAGCTAACAAAACATACATAAGCTCCAAAGCTCCAAAATTTGTACGGACCACAAGGTGGACAAACAAGTAAAAGCTCCAAATACAAAGGAAAAGGCGAAAGCAGAATTCTCCAGCCAAAATGCTAACAACCTGCAAATCAGAGGATAGTAGGGGTGAGCAAACCACAACTCCACAGGTGATAAAATTTCATCAGCCTGAGCATGCTCAAAACACTTTTATAGAACATAGCTTACACATATGCATATGTTTCGTAAATCAATATCAGAATCAGTATAGAAAACCCTTCAAAACATTCAAAGTCAGATACAAGCTGAGCAGAACAGAAGTCCCAAAAGACAATCAACAACGGAAGATATGTATCACTAATCGGAAGAAGAAAACAAAACAAAAGTGGAATTTCATAATAAAGCTCGTTAGCAAATAGATCGTAACTCTTGCGGAACAGAAGTTCATGAACCATGATTATTGAACACGGAATGCAAAGCAAAGCAGAAGCCACACTTTCAGAATGAGACAAAGCACAAAGCAGGGTCTCATGTTAAAAGCTGCTAAAGCTCACAACAGAATAGAAACCAATGTCAAGACACACTTAGCAGAACTGATCCACAAATCAAAGCGTTCACAAAACAGAGTATCACAAATCAGGGTACTCACAAAACAGAGTAGTTCACAATCAGAACGGTTCACAAACAGAGTGGGACACTAGCTTAGAGCACACACAAAAATGGTCAAAAACCAATGGATCATAAGATCCTCGACAAAGCAGAAAGGGTCAAAGACCCATGGATCGAAAGATCCTCGACAACGGAGAAATGATCCGAAGACCAATGGACCCGTCGGTCCCATAACAGTAATAGAATGACGTCTACGTAGCATGCAACTAGATAGTCTGACCCAGTCATCCACGACTCAGAAAGTAAAGTAATTAGGTCCCAAAACAAAAGCTTTACTTACAAAACATAATGTGTTGTAAAACACAAACACCATAGCATAGTTTATCTTTACGTAATGAAACCGAAGTCATTGTAGAACAGAAGTCCTATGCCAAGACTATCAAAAACACGGAGAACCAAGCGGAAATAGAAAATAAATCATACTCTCAAGCAATTCAAAGACTATAAACAAAACGGAATACTGTCGGAACGGAAAGGCTTGTAAATGCACATTAAAACATGTCAAAATAGCTTATACACACTTAGGGGATCACAACTTCCCAAATGAAATACAAAACGAAATCAAACAAACATTTTAGTCAAATTTATAGAAGTGTCCGGACATGTGTCCGAACCTACAAGTCTAGACGCATGCCGTGACACAGATCAGAGGTGTCTGGACATGTGTCTGAACTTACAAGTCCAGATGCATTGTGACTCAAAACAAATACGTCCGGACACGCGCTGAGTTTGAAAACCTGAGGGCATCTGAACTTGTGTTCGAGCTTACAAGTTCAAACACAAGTTGAACCGTAAAATCAGACAACGTCCTCGCACTCCGTCCGGACATACAAGTTTGAACGGAAGTCCGGACAAGGTAGAAACCGTCAAAATCAGAGGCGTCCGCACATGCTATCTGAACGTACATGCTCAATGCATGTTTGGACACCGTAACAACTGCAATTTCGAAAGCAAAATCAGATGAACTCCAAAGCCTCAAGCTCACGATAATTAACATATCATTTCCATATCAAAGTAGGAAAATTTAACACATAACCATGGATTTTAACAGAGCAAAAACACAAATCATACTTAGGTCGGACACATATTCAAATCAGAGAGTTCATCAACAAAGTCATAAACAAATCCCTAGAATTCCCAATGGGTGAACACACCCATACTGAATTCATATAACACCTACCTCGAATTGAAGAACCACATAACTCTACAGACCTAGACTGCACTCTCTCCTCGAATCCCCACACAAACCTCCACGAATAACTGATTGAAACCAAAAGTCGGAACCAAAATAAGAAACAATGGGAAATGAATCGAAGAACAAAACGAAACTAACCCCATAATCTCAAACCTGAAATTTGACAGACCAACGGACCGGAAGTCCACAAGAAGAACCACACAAACGATTGAGTCATTTAAAGCAGAAGAAAAGGAAGAAGAGTAGAGACAGAGAGAGAGAGAAATTAGAACGGGAGTTAATAATGAAGAGGATGAAATGAACAAGAATTAGGAAATCCTTTCCTAACTTACTAAATCCCACTTGCAAGATTACTCTTTTACACCTCCTCCTCTCTTAAGTTAACCTAACCAGCCACAATGACATACACTCACTAACATAAGATAGAATATTACATAACACCCCCTTTGCAAACCAGAAACATAATAAAATAAAAATAAAATAAAATAAAAAACTGGGGCACAAAAATGTCCATCTCAAAGAAGAGCTCTTGATAAATTTATTATGCATGGTAGGAAAAAGAATGATGTCAAACATGATATTATTGATGAAGTAGTGCCGTTAGATGATAAAAATATTTTTGGTGTTGATGGGGAATTGGAGCCTATTGCCAATGATGTCAAGAAAGATAATATTGATTTGATCAAGTCAGAAAATGATGATAATAAGGATACCAAAGGTACTAAATATTGTTGATGACATAAAACTAGAGTCATTAGAAACTTTTTTGGTAGATATATATATATGATCCAAGTATAGGAGATTCTCTTGATTTTAAAATGATTGATGATTTAGTGGCTAAGGGTCCCAAAAGAGATTTGTCAATTGTGAAAGGTCCTAAAGATAAGTTTTCCTAACGATTTCTTTGAGCTTTTATACTAGAGTTTTACCAAATAGGGAAAATAGTGATAGAGATTGGCTTGTGTACTCGAAAGAGCTTGACAAATTGTTTTTTTTTTTGCTGTAAATTATTTAAAAAAAGGACTTGGAAAAGGTCAACTAGCAAGTGAGGGCTTTAGATATTGGGCACATAATAGCACAATGATCAAAGAACATGAGACAAGTGTGGAACATCTAAAAAAATATGGCATCTTGGTATGAGTTTCATTTAAGGCTCATGGCTCATCAACCAATTGATAAAATAGCCCAAGCATAGTTGGAGAAAGAAAGGGATCAATGAAAACAAATGTTGTTTAGAATAATTTCAATTGTGCGATTTCATGGTAAGCATAATCTTGCTTTTTGTGGTAAGAAAGAAAAGTTGTATGAAAATAATAGTGGAAATTTCTTAGGCTTTATTGAGATGTTAGGAGAGTTTGATCTTGTTGTTCAGGAGCATGTTAAGCGCATTACAAGTGATGATCTTCATGTTCATTTATTTAGGTCATAACATCCAAAATGGGTGGATACTTTTGCTTGCTTATACAATAAAACCAGAGATCATTAAAAAAATAATGCGAGCAAAGTATTTCTCCGTGCTTCTTGATGGTACTCTTGATTCCAGTCATTAAGAGTAAATTGCATTGATTATTTGATATGTTGATACTTCGTCTAGTGTTATTCATATTAAGGAGTCCTTTTTAGGAGTATTTAAATATGAATGACACTAGTGGTCATAGGCTTTTTGATGCTTTGCTAGCTAAAATGAAGTCTCTTGATCTCGAAATAAACAATATTTGAGGGCAAGGTTATGAAAGTGAATAAACTATGAAAGGAAAGCATTTGGAATCATACAACAAATGTACACAATTTTTGCATGTTCTATAAAGAGATGACATATTTTGAAAGACAACGTAAAAGGGTTAACGCTAAAATCATTGTCATCTACTCGTTGGGAAAGTCTAGTTGATAGCGTGAAGCTATAAGATTTCAACGGGTGGAAATACATGAAGCCTTACTTTAAGTTGTAGAATCTGCCAATGACTCTAAAATAAGAAGTGAGGGTAAATCGTTAGCAACAAATGAGCTTGGTGATTATGAGTTTATAATTGCAATATTTGGTATGATATATTGCCTGTAGTAAATTTGGCTAGCAAGCATTTGCAATCAAGGTATGCTTATTGATGTAGCTATTGAGGGAGTGAAAGGTTTAATTTCATTCTTTGAGAAGTATAAAGATACTAATTATTCTATTGATGTGAACATTGCTAAAGAAATTGCTCTTGAAATGAATGTTGATCATGTGTTTCTTATGAGGCGTGAGATTCGTAGAAAAAACACTTTGATGAGAATTGAAATTATATACCTGTACTACCGTCTAAGGAATCATTTTTAGTAAATTATTTCTTATACATTGTTGATCAAGCAATCGTTTTCCTTAACAAAAGGTTTGAACAATACAAAGAATATGAAAACATTTTTGGTTTTTTATTTACACCAGAGAAGCTACATTCTTTGGATGATATGAGCCTAAGTTCTTGTTTTACTCATCTTGAAAATGCTCTTATAACTTTTGGGAAATCTGATGTTGATGGACATGATTTGATTGTGGAGCTTAAGCTGATTAGAGAATTATATCATGATGAAAAAATGGGACCTATTGATATTTTGAAGCATTTGAAACGGTTAGGTTCTTTTCCTAACGCAACCACTGCCTACAAAACTTTGTTGACTATTCTGGTTGCTGTTGCATCAGCATAGAAATTTTTTTCAAAATTTGAAGTTTTTGAAGTCATTTTTTCGTTCAACAATGTCTCAAAGAAAGACTTAACGGGTTGGCGATGTTAGCGATTGAGAATGATATATTGGAGCAGTTAACATATGAAGACCATGTTGATGATTTTGCTGCAAATAATGCTAGAAGAATAACTATTTTTAAGTGATTGCTCGATAATGAGTACACTTCTCATATTTTGTATGTATTGTCGTTTTTAACTTTTTATCTCATTACATAACTTAATATAAAATTACATTGTGACACAGCTAAATTAATTTTTTTATATTGTATTTAAAGTTTAATTTATATAGGGCCTCATTTACATACTCAGCACCGAGCCCCGGGTATTACCAAGCCGCCCCTGGTAGGGATGTCAATGGATCGGGTGAAGCATCACCCGTGTCCGTCACTCAGATATATCATCGTCTATCTATCCATCACCCGTTTATTCTTTATCCGTCATCCGTCCATCTATCATCCGCAGGTGATTCGGGTGGACCGGGGATAATCGGGTGAACTTTTTTCTATATCATAAACAATAATTTTTTGGTATGGTAATGAATATAAATTTTTTTGTATTGCTTAAGATAATTTTTCCTTGTATTTTAGGAAAATTCACTCTAACATAATAAAAATATTCCATCAATATCAATAAGAAAATAAACATACCGTGTATCGTTTTGTGCGTTATATAAGAAAGAAAATAAAAATTGACCATAAATTATAAGTCTGCAATAACTTTTTTTAGTTTGTTTTTTTAATTCTTTAAGGTCGTTTTGTTACTTGAAATAAAACAAGGTGTAACTTTAAACGGATGGCGGGCCAAGTGATAAACGAATGATGAATCGGGTAACTGATGAAAAAACTTCATCCATCATCCGACCCGACCCGGCACCCGATCATCCGTCACCCGATCCTTCATTCGTTTATTTTGCATTTTTATTCATTTATTTAAATTAGGTGGATCGGGTTAGCGGGTATCCATTTCAAATTTCCATCCCTACTCGCAAGTTGTACGCTCTAGGGAAGAGATGCAACTTGGGCACAAAGAGTTTGAATCTGGGGCGTAGCAGAGGTTTGTTGGAATGTTGACGAGTTGATTGTCCGTAAAGACAAAGGAAACACGAAGATGAATTTGTTGAACATGATGCCGAATGAAATGATATGCTAGAGCAGTGTGCTTCATTTGAGAGTGGAAAACAGGAGTGGCACTGAGGTTCATTGCTCTGAGATTGTTACAATATATAATGGGGTAGTAGTGGATGTATGACAAAGTTTGTTGAATAAGGAGGATATCCATAGCACCTCACCTGTGGTGTCTGCTAATGCTTTGCATTCAGCTTCAGTTGAGGAGCGAGCAACATAACGTTGTTTCCGAGAGCTTCATAAGATGGGTGGGGTTCCAAGATATAGTCATCCTTGTTACCGCTCAATCAGCATCAGAATAAGCATGGAAGGTAGGAGGATGGGAGTTGAAAATAAAGATGCCATAGTGGATAGTGCTGACCTGATAGAGCAGCATTCATTTGAGTGCCGACCGGTGAGTAGTGCAGGGGGGCTTGCATGAATTGAGCAAGTTTATTTATGTTTTAGGCAAAGTCAGGACGTGTGAGGCTTAGATATTGAAGACTGCCTACCAATGTGCTATACTCGGTTGGAGAGGAAAGGGGATCACCACTCCGTTTCAAGAGAGTGACAATTCAAGGCATTGTAGTTGTGGCTGGGTGAAATATCCCAATTTTGAAGAGGATGATCTAATTTGCTAAATTAAGCCCTAAAGAGCTTTAAAACACCTTAAATGCTATCCATAGCATAAGTACATTCTAGGGCCAGAAATGATCTCTAAACTTAGTCTTGTCTTATTCTTGTTCAATTATCTTAAAAGTATCTTCCTAAAGAATAGTTGGACATCATTTAGGCATGTAGAGAGAGATCTTAGCTTTTCTATCCTCTAAAGCAATCTTTTGGAAGTATTACACTAGAATGCTCCAATGGTATTAAGACAACTAAGTTAGGAGGTGATGCAAATTCTAGTAAGTGATAGTAAGCACACAAGGAGGTGACTTGACTGCAAGGTAGTAAGCAAGTAAGACGTTATAAGTACGAGGTAGCAAGCAAGTAGGACGTTATAAGCACGATGTGGCAAGCTAGTAAGCAGGTAGAATGTTACGAGCACGAGCTAGCAAGCTAGTAAGCAGGTAGGACGTTACAAGCACGAGGTGTCAAGTTAGGCTTATGCGTCAAGAAGATTGGTTGCCAAAGACTTAGTCCTATATGAATTCTACACCAACCAAGCAATTATGAGGTGTCACTCCCTTATAAGTGGCAGCATTGGCTAGAGATTAACCATTCATTTCTTTCTTCCATCTTAAGTAACTAATGCTTCTAAGTTAGATTTGATGGTCCAATGAGATTAATGCCAACAAAAGAGACAAGGGCTGCCGCCCACCCTTATCCTTAATCAACCTTGAGTTGTCACCAATGTATTATGCCACAACTAGATCTAATAAGGAGAGAACAAGTGAAGGCAGCCAGCTGCCTGAGGATGCCGTCCACCCTTATCCTTCTCGGCCTCTTGAGTTGTCATTAACATGTTAGACATTGGAGCCAATAAGGTACTAGCAAGTGGAGAGGAAGATGACATCAGCCTAGGAACTTACTTTATTAGGAAGAAAAGCCAGCCAACACTTCTCCCCTCTATATTAGCTCTCGGAACCTTCCTTCCTAAACCACTCATCCACTTCCAAAAACTCCTTGTAATCAGTAAGAAGAGAAAAGAGTAAAGAAGATAGCAAGGAAGGAAAGAAACCCACCTAGAGAGGAAAATCTGGCCAAGAAAGAAAGGAAGAATGAGAGACCCATAATTTTCCTACTCTTAAGGTAAAATTGTTCCTATGTTGTTCTTCATCCTTTCCTAGAGAATCCGTGGCTGAAAATCATAAGGGAAGGACAAGGAAGCTTACTCCAATCATGTGTTTCTTTTAGGTGTTCCAAAAGTGTCCTAAGGTGCCCTAGCTTTTAACAAAGGTTTCTAAGGTCTTTGGGAGAGTATTCTTCATGTTTTATAAGATAAATTCAAGGTATATCATCCTTTATCAACTATATGATTTCGTTAGCTTTTAGGAGCCTAAATATAGTAAGTGGAAAATAAGCTTTTAAGGAAGAAATGGTGTTTTAAGACCGATTCTATAGCCGAATTCATGGGAGATGTTCTAGTTGTTTTAACAGTAGAATATAAGCTAAATTAAACATGGAACTAATCTGGTCAAGTGGTTTATTAAATAGGACAAAGGGTTATGGGTTGTTTGGAATGCTTAATCTTTGTTTTAAAGTGAAAATCATGGTTGTAGAACTAACCTAGTTGTTAGGGCCGAAGAGGTTGTTATTAAATGAGTTATCAAGATAATAAAGCTAATTTAGTTGTTTGTGTATTAATATGGACAAGATTGTGGCTTACTTTGTTATGTTGGATGATCTTTACTTTGAGCTCTTATTATACTTGTTGAGTTGTTTTGGTGTGCCCTATGATATCTTATGTATAGACTGCCTATGGATGACCTACTAATTAATAAGGTGAAAATGGAATGTAATTATGAACTTGGAAGTGGAAATGATATGGCTATATTGATGGAATTGGAACATTGGAAGTGGAAATGATATGGCTATATGGATGGAATAGGAACATTGGAAGTAGTTACCTTATTATGATTACTTAGCTCATGGTATGCCACGGGCTCCATGGGACACTTCATGGTTTCCTATGCTATAGTTTAAAGGTACTATAGGGGATGTGCACATCTTTAAGGGCTTGGAGTGCTGATGGGAAAGGTTAATTGGATAGCCTATATGATCAGAGTTTATCCCTAGACTTGGTTGGATGGAAATGGAAATATGATGGTAAAGAAAGAAAAATGAATTAGTTAATGTTCAACTTGGTGTATATGGATATCTGGATATTTTATTGCCTTTACTTGTGTTGTTGATAGTTTTATGACTATATACATATATGCTTTCTTTGATATGTTACTTTCCATAATAACTTTGATTTTACTCAGCGTTTACTGAATTTCTGGCATTGTGCCCTATGAGCGGGGAATAAGATCCCATGTGTTGATTGTGATAAATGGCATCATTTGCAGATTTCATTGATGTGCACCACTGAGGATCTCGTAAGGCTCGAGTGATCATAGAAGGTTCAATGGGTGTGGGTGTTAAATGGTATTGAAGATTGAGTTTGTTGATTAGTTTTATAATGTTGTTTTTGGAGCGGCTAATGATGCCGTGGTCAGGCTGGGGTGGTGTTGGAGGCATAGAGGATGAAATAGGCGAGGGAGAAAGTGAAAGAGGGTGTGGTCGTTAGGAGAGGAGGTAGATTATGACGTGTTTGTAGGGGCTAGGGGTATTGAGGTAGCTGATTGCGGAAGAGGGATAAAGGTGGTGGGATGATAGAGGAAGGGGGTGGATTTGTGTGTTGTTGGATACTCAGTAGAGAAATGGAGCATGTGAGAGGAGCTTATGAGGGAGAAGGAGATGAAGTAGGTTGGCTGGTTATTTCTTGATAAGGAAATTCATGCTCCATGAACTGGACATGTCGTGATGTGTAAACGTGGCCCGTTTTGGGATTGAGATATAGGTAAGCATGCTGGTCACTGGAGTACCCTATAAAAATACACATTGCAGACTTGAAGCAAGTGATAAGCCGTAGACTTATCATATTTTATAAGCTAGATTTCTAGTAATATTAGTTAAAATAAGATTAGAATAGGTAGTATTTACATTATTTTGTATGAAAAGCCATTTTATATGATCAGACTTATGCTTTGAGTGTTTTCCATGCAAAGGACAAAGTTCTGCATCAAAAACTAAGCCTTGCCGGATGAGGAGCTGGGTTCCTCTTGCACAGCATATGTGCGCAGCGGAAAAGAGTCTTGCCGGGCATGGTGTCGGGTGTTCGGTAGCCGGCACAAGCAAAAGACGCGCATATTTGCCAAAAGATAGCGGTTATTTACCGTTAACCAAATACCCAGTGCCGGGTATAATGCCAGACATCCCTGTCCGGCACAAGTGACTTTTCGCGCCCTGGCGGTTTCGACCGTTACTCGAAAGCACATGTTTAATTCATATGTCGGATGACTTTTATCCGGCATGGGATCCGGCACCTACAGAATTTTCAAGTCTATAAAAGGCCGTGAGTCTGCACTTGAAGAACATAACTTTGTCATCGTTTTACATTCCAAACCACTCAAAATCCCGACGAACTGCTGTCAAGGAAGTGCTGCAATTCCAACCAGCAAGAAAAGACATTATCAAGTTCGAGGGAATTCTTATCAAGTTGTACTCTCGTTCCTCCTTGTATCTTCTCTCAATGGTCTGGTTGGTTTAGTAGATTCTTTGATTGCTGTGGTTAGGATGATTATCCTTGTAAACACTCTTGATCATTAATGAAATTTACAAGTTTCTTAACCGGAATTCTAATCTTCATACAAGTAGGATGAGGGTCTTCCCCTGTTCTCTTATTTCTAAGTTCTATTTAAGGTTTGTAAAACAAGAGTAGGATAGATTAGAGTTTTGGTAATCTTAAATTTTGTTGTTCTGAAAAGTGGGCAACAAAGACTTAAGGTTTAGGATTGTTCTCTTGATTCTCCATTGTTCTATTTGTATTTGCGGCATTAATTATGCACGATGCGAATAAGGATGTTGAGTTCTTGTTGTCATACTTAAAACTGGAAATGGTATTTACGAAATGAAGATGTCGGACGTAGTGCCGGATGGAAGATGTCCGGCACATTCAAAGTCCTTGAATGTGCCGGGAGTCTGAGGTCCGGCATGACATCCGGCATATTCATTTTGTGCGAAAAAAATCCTTTTTGAGACTTGCCACATTTGTCCCTTGTTCATATGAGTCCTTACACTGGTAATTGACCCTAATCAAGGTTAGTTCGTTGTGAATAATTAGTTTAATTAGTTTTAGTTAGGATTAGAAATACTTTCACACTTTTTCCCCCTTTTATTTAGTAAGAATTAGTAATTACCAAGGCTAGGACTGATTTTCTATACAAGTCCCTAGGGTTCGATATTCTTGGTCTTAATATGCTTCCTTGCTACTTTGACCGGGATTTTTGCTACCCGTATTAAGTTGTAGGATTATTTATTCTTTTTGTTATTTTATTCTTTCATTCTTTTATGTATATAATTTTACCCAACAATTATTTAGTTAGCAAAATGGCGCCGTTGCCGGGGACTTAGAATTAGTCCAAGTCCTAAAATTGGTTGCCTATTCTTTATTCGTTGATTTTTTGTATTAATTTCTGATTGGTTGAATATGCCGTGCGCAATGCCGAGCAAGATAAACCCGGCACATTCGGAGGAAGTCCGCGCCGGGTATTATACTTCCGGCAATATATCCAGCATATTCTTTATTCTGCATTTTAGTTTCGTCAACTATGTAAATCTGATGAGTTTCAGTTTTCGATCCTGTTTAGTGAAATATGCCGTGTATAATGTCGGGTATTACGATCCAGCATATTCGGAAAGAGTTCGATGCCGGACACTATCTTCCGGCACTCTACCCGGCATTTTCAATTTAGCATTCTATTCTCCGTTATTGGTTTCATTCCTCCTATAATGATCTCATCCTTTGTCACACTTTGTATTCAGGATGTCTAAAAATATCTGGATGGCTAAGTTGCAAAGTGGGGAGTCAAGGCCTTTTCATTTTCTGCATATCTATGTAGTGAATGAACTGAACCCCCGTACAGGGGTAGAGATTTTTATTACGAGGAAGAAGTTGAGACCAGCCCTCGCCTATCACCGCCTTAGAACCACAGCGCGCATGAGGGTTCTGCCCGTGGATGAACTTAGGAGAAGATTCCCTCATATGGGTATCTTCACCAATAGGGTTCACCGAGGGGACCCCTCATATGCGATCTTCACTAGTAGAGTGAGGCGTACTAGGTTTAGGGTTATCTTTTAGTTATATTTTAGTATCTTTTATATGTTTTATTTTAGTTTCTTTTATATGTTTTTATGTAATGACAATGTTATTTTCTTTTTAAATAAAAGTATATATTAGTGATTACATATTCTTTTCATGTTACATTAAAATAGTTCCTTTTGTCATCTCTTAGGTACTTGCCTTCCTTATAGTGAATGCTTCTTCGGTCACACAATCTTTCTGACGAAGTAACAAACTACGATCCTGAGATCGAAAGAACACTTCTTTGGGCCTTAAGACAAAGGAAGAACCAACCGTACATACAAGGAGATCCAAGTACCTCGAGCGAGATGGCAACAGTACGCAACATCAATAGGCCCTCTAACCAAGGCCAAAAGCCGGTCATCAATCTCCCTCATCTTCCTCAAGCCGATTATGATGAATGGCAGAAGTTGAAGCCATATCATCAAATCCGTTGTGTCAAGGAGTTGGGAATGTTTGATGGTTCCAACCCCGATGAAGCATTGCTCCACGTGACAAAATTCCTACAGCATGTCAATAGTCTTACCGCTACTGACACGGTTCTGCAATATTGCTAACTAAATAATTGTAGGGTAAAATTATATACATAAAAGAATGAAAGAATAAAATAACAAAAAGAATAAATAATCCTACAACTCAATACAGGTAGCAAAAATCCCGGTCAAAGTAGCAAGGAAGCATATTAAGACCAAGAATATCAAACCCTAGGGACTTGTATAGAAAATCAGTCATAGCCTTGGTATTAACTAATTCTAACTAAATAAAAGGGGGAAAAAGTGTGAAAGTATTTCTAATCCTAACTAAAACTAATTAAACTAATTATTCACAACGAACCAACCTTGATTAGGGTCAATTACCAGTGTAAGGACTCATATGATCAAGGGTCAAATGTGGTAAGTCTCGAAAAGGATTTTTTTTCTCGCAAAATGAATATGTCGGATGTCATGCCACTAGTGGAAAAAATGTTTTTAACCACGGTTATTTTGCCTATATACCACGGTTAGGAACCGTGGTTTATGCTCGCGTCGTATATTCACAAATTGAGATAAACGACGGTTCATAACCGTGGTTTAAAGTGAGCGAAAAAACCACGGTTTGTCGAAACCGTCGTTTAAGACCCCTTCTCCCGCGAACATTCACTGACTTTATACCACGGTTATGAGTCTGAACCGTGGTATATAGTGCATTATAAATGACGGTTTTACTTAAAACTGTGGTATAAAGTCTATAGAAATCAACAATAAACCACGGTTATATGTAGAACCGTGGTTTATAGTCTGCGATTTTTTTCCCAGTTCGCCGGCGCTTTAGCGCCGCCGCCTTCGATGTAATTTCTCAAAAGAGAGCGCAAACAGAAGAGAATGAACAGGCCAGAACATGTATGTAACTTGTTTGTGTATTAGGGTTGCTAAATAATGAGTGAAGTTACATTATGTTCCTTGTTCGTCGGTAGGTTGCAAAATTACCGTGAAAGTGAATGAGAGAGGGCGAAGCGCCGGTTAGGGTTGCACAAAATTACCGTGAAAAACAAGAGGCATAGAGCATGTCATTGTTCGCTAGTGTGGGTTACAAAAATTACCGTGAAAAACAAGAGGCGCAGAGCATGTCATTGTTCGCCGGCGATCTACAAAAATTACAGAGGCGCAGAGCATGTCCTTGTTCGCCGGTTAGGTTTGCAAAAATTACAGAGGCGCAACATGTGTTCCTTGTTTTCCAGTATGACGAAGAGCATGCATGTTTGCTGGTGGGTTGAAAAAATTACAGAGGCGCAGAAGAAGAAGAAGAAGGAGAAGAGTTGCAGAGCATCCTTGTTCGACGGTGTAGGTTGTAAAAGAGTGAGGAGAAAATATATATAATAAGAGAAAGAGAAAGAGCCGCATTAATTTTCGGCAAAAATTTGAATTCCCGCTTAGACTATATACCACGGTTCTAACAAGGAACCGTCATTTAAAGCTTTTTGACCACGACTAAAAACGACGGTTTTGACAAAACCGTGGTATATAGAAACCCTATATACGACGGTTCTCCAAGAACCGTGGTATATTCACTCCAACCGTGGTATATAACTAACCTATATACGACGGTTCTGGAAAAACCGTGGTATATGTGCTCTGGTATGCACCTTAAACGACGGTTTCTTTTAAAACCGTGGTTTATAAACTTTAAACCACGGTTTTCCATTTAACCGTGGTTTAAACGCCGTCATTAAAAACATTTTTTCTACTAGTGTGCCGGACCTCAGACTCCCGGAACATTCAAGGACTTTGAACGTGCCGGACATACTCCATCCGGCACTACGTCCGCCATCTTCATTTTGTAAATACCATTTCCAGTTTCAAGTATGACAACAAGAAATTAACATCCTTATTCGCATCGTACATAATTAATGTCGCGAATACAAATAGAACAATGGAGAATCAAGAGAACAATTCTAAACCTTAAGTCTTTGTTGCCCACTTTTCAGAACAACAAAATTTAAGATTACCGAAACTCTAATCTATCCTACTCTTGTTTTACAAACCTTAAATAGAACTTAGAAATAAGAGAACAAGGGAAGACCCTCATCCTACTTGTATGAAGATTAGAATTCTGGTTATAAAACTTGTAAATTCCATTAATGATCAAGAGTGTTTACAAGGATAATCATCCTAACCAAAGTAATCAAAGAATCTACTAAACCAACCAGACCATTGATAGAAGATACAAGGAGGAATGAGAGTACAACTTGATGAGAATTCCCTTGAACTCGATAATGTCTTCTTCTTGCAGGTTGGAATTGCAGCACTTCCTTGACAGCAGTTCGTCGTGATTTTGAGTGGTTTGGAATGTAAAATGATGACAAAGTTATGTTCTTCAAGTGTAGACTCACGACCTTTTATAGACTTGAAAATTCTTCAGGTGCCGGATCCCATACCGGGTAAAAGTCATCCGACATATGAATTAAACACGTGCTTTCCAGTAACGGTCGAAACCGCCAGGGCGCGAAAAGTCACTTATGCCGGACAGGGATGTCCAGCACCATACCCGGCACTGGGTATTTGGTTAACGGTAAATAACCGCTATCTTTTGGTGAATAGGCGCGTCTTTTTCTTGTGCCGACTACAGAACACCCGACACCATGCTCAGCAAGACTCTTTTCCGCTGCGCGCATATGTCGTGCAGGAGGAACCCGGCTCCTCATTCGGCAAGGCTTAGTTTTTGATGCAGATTTTTGTCCCTTGCATGGAAAACACTCAAAGCATAAGTCTGATCATATAAAATGGCTTTTCATACAAAATAATGTAAATACTACCTATTCTAATCTTATTTTAACTAATATTACTACAAATCTAGCTTATAAAATATGATAAGTCTACAGCTTATCAAGGCCCTACACTTACCTTTTGCTAGTCCTCGAGCAAAATTAAATTAGGAAAGAGTAACTACTTGTGCACAAAACAGATAATCATAATAATGACAATTAGAGTTCTTTCTCAACTACCCGACTCTGATTCATAAGCATCAGTTAATCTTTCTTATTCCATCAAAAATATACAAGTGGGTATAAGATAAAACATTCAATCCCAAAAACGGATCAGAGACTCATGGGTTATTTTGCATAAAGGGATTTTGCATCTCTCCTTTTTTCGGTTTCCAACATTCAGCTCTATTTCTCAAGAGTTTCTGAACGTGGCCAAGACTCTCATCAATGGTTTTTATGGTTCAGCTCTATTTTTCAAGGGTTTTTGAATCTAACCATGATTTTTTTGCATTAAAGAACGGGGAATTTAGGAGAAAAATAAAAGGAAAAAACTCTTATTTTATTACTTTTATTCTGAGGCAATCTTACAACCTCATAATGCTTCATCTTTTTTTTGTAAGAAGATTTTTCTTTTTTTTTCTTGAAGCATTTTTTCTCTTTTTTTTCCCTTTTTCATACATCACCCCTATCTAAGATATTCACCCATAAGAATTGAACTATTTTGAAAAGGAAGGAAAAATATTACCCAAAAGTAGATCAAGGACAAAAATAGAAGTAAGGTCATATACTCATGTTAACAAAAAGAATCACGAAGTGAGAATTGATATCTAAAGGTCATTAGAAAGCTTACTTCCTGAGAGAACAAATATTTAGCCTTCCCTAATGTCAACTTAATCAAAGACATGCAAAAAGCTGAGTAGATCGAAGGTTAATAAACTTAAAAAACTTATTATATTGGATAAACTAGACATGCTATATGTATATAAATGTTTTTTTAAAGGGGGGTCCCCCTGCCCTACACTAGGCAGGAACAGTGTCCCCAGTGTTCAAAAAGAAGTAAAGAAATAAATAAACAAAGAAATAATAATAAAGAAAGAAAAACTCCCCTGGAATGTAGATTCGTGAAATGGAAAGGCCCTACACTTGGCCTTTGGCCAGAGCTTGCTGGTGTGTAGAGCAACGACGCCACACACGGGTAGTGGTTACATTCAACAAGTTTATGGTTAATATAAGGCTTAAGTCAGGGAAAACATAAACATCCTAAACTTTTTAGTTCATGATAATCTGGTTAAGTGTTAAGGAGTTTTGAAGTAGGAGATGCATAAGCAAGTATTGGAGTTGGGAGTTGATTAATAAGGTAAACAGTGGTGGCCATTGCGTATGTCCAATAAGTTAGAGGTAACTCGGAGAGATGAAGGCAAGAACGACTAGTCTCAATAACGTGTCAATTATGATGTTCAGAGATGCCACTGTGTTCGGGCGTGTGTGGTGATGTGGTGTGATGACTCATGCCATGGGATGTTAAAAATGGGCGTAAACTAATATATATATACCACTGTTGTTGTATAATATTTTTATTTTTCTGATGAAAAAATTTTTCAAGCAACGATTTAAATTTGGGGAAGATAGATTAGAGATCGGAATTGTGGTGCATTGGATAAAGCTATAAATAACGTGAGTAGCGATCAACAAAAAGAAAGTAGTAACGTAAATCATCAATAGATATAATCGGTGACGTCCATACATTAGAGAAAATAATTTTGAGAGGATATGTAGATTGTAATGTAGATTCGTAAAATGGAAGATTGTGACTCTTATTAACTTGGCATGATTCAGATTAGGAAATTTTATTTGTACCAGAAAAATAATGGTTATTAATATAATGAAATATGGAGATGGAGGGGTGCCCCAGCTTGTGATGCCAAGAGGCTGAAAAAGACACATGAGCATGATGAACTGGGGGAAGGCATTTGTTAGTGGTAGAAACCATTACTGCAGGCGCCTTTATTTTTTTTTTGATAATTATAGGCACATGGCCTAGGGTGTCACAAGGGCAAATCAAACAACACCGACTCAACTCTTACATAACCTTTCTAGTCCCTACCTTACACAGACATTACGCGGGACATCTTACTAAAGTCAAGAGATCTTGTCCTAGGGACCTTCCTTGACCTCTTCTTACAACCTTTCTCTTGCATCTCTGACGATATGGCGGACATGCTCGTCTTGGGACCGTCTTACATGCCATCCATTCCTCTTCCAGGCTGGGTAATCGGAGAGTAAACTCCTTTCCCCCACCATCGTCCTTCACGACGCACCTTCCTTGACCTCTTCTTACAACCTTTCCCTTGCATCTCTGACGATATGACGGACATGCTCGTCATGGGACCAGCCTACACGCCACTCCATTCCTCTTCCAGGCTGGGTAATCGGAGAGTAAACTCCTTTCCCCCCACCACCGTCCTTCACAACAATTCATTCCTCCACTAGGTTGGGTAATCGGAGAGAAAACTTCATTCCTCCACTCCTCCAGAATGAGTAATAAGAGTGAAATACCCCGTAATTAAAAATAGTGATTAATTAGGCTAATAAGTAATTTAGAGGCTTAATTAAGTATAAATAATCATAAGGGAACAAATCCCGAAGAAAACGGATCCTTAAAACGGTTTAAAAACATTACCGAACCTTAAAGCACGTTTTTCGAGGTAACCGGGAAAACGTGTCTTTAAGCGGGTCAAATAGACTCGTAACAATTTTAGTCAACTAAATAATCATTAATAAATATTAGTGAGACTTTAGAACCAATAAAATCAAGAAAACGAGAAATTGTAAAAACTGTCAAAAACGGGAAGTTGTGGGGTAGAAATATAAATAACCCAAACTAGTGTGTCCAATATTGCAAAAAGAATTTCAAAACCCATGTGGGTCTGTGTGTGGTCCGATTTTTAGGCCTCACCCTCACACTCTCTCATTTTTCTTTATTGTGTCTAATACACTAGAGGACAAAACCATAAAGAGAGCAAAAAGCAAATATTTTCCTCTCTCTCTCCTACTCCCTCCTAGTCTCACGTGAACACACCCCTCTCACCCTCTCTTTTCTTTCTTCCCCTACCTCATGCGATTTCCATGGCAGCTTGAGAGAACCCCCACAAACTCCTACTTCTCTCCTTTGTAACTCTCTCCAAACTCTTCCAAAAATTATAAAAATACCACCATTGTAATCCTCTCCTCAAGAGCAACATTCCTATCTTTCCAAAATTCGAAAACACCCATTTTCGATTTTATGGGTATACCCCATTTGGAGCTTCAACACCACCATTAGAAGGCCCTCTTTCTCCTTGTTCTTCTAAGGTAAAAATATTTTGAAAACTCCATCTTTTTCTAGCTCTTGTGGGCAAAACGAAAATCTAGACTAAACCCTTGTTTGGTCTCTTGTGTTCTAGCCGATTTTGGCTTGTTGAAGGAGTTGGAAACCTTGTTCTTGAACCACTCCAAGCTTCATTTGAACCCTTGTAAGGTAATATAAATTCTAAACCCTAAAATGTACATTTAAGCTTGATTGATGGTTAAGGTTAGTTCTAGTATTAGAATGGTGTATTAAAATGTGTATATCAATGGGTTGTAGTGTTAGAGGAATTGAGATTACAAAACCGGTAGAGAGAGAAGGAAGGGAGAAGCAGGAAGAAGAAGAGAAACAAGGTAAATTACATTCCCTTATGTAGCCTTGTGTATACATGTATGTAACAGATTTTTAGGAAGCTAAAATGGGTATTGTAATTAGTAGTGTGGTAATGGTGTAATGTGTAAGAGAACATTAGTATTTTGAACCTTTGAAAACAATTTAAAAACTGTTACAAACAGATTGGGATTTAGTTGTTGAGTGCAGGAAAATTTTGTAGTGTTTTAGTATTGAGTTTGGTATATGAGAGCTTGTATGGTTTTGGTTGTTGAAACAGGTGAGACGTTGATAATAATGTGAGCAAAACAATGTGGTGAGAGTGTAAAAATATAGGGGAGGTTATGTCAAAATTTATCTAGAATTAGAACACTTAGTGAATATTTAACTAGGTGAATGATGTAAGTTGTAACAGATTTTGAGATAGATAAATAGAGGGAAGATGGGGAGAGATAGTTAATGTAGTTGTAGTGTATTAGAGGTGTTAGCAATGACATTAGAAGAGGGAGTTGTAGATGGGGAGAGTTAGGCTAAAATCTGTAGCAAAACACAACTAGGAAACAACTAGTGAAAGTGGTGTAAGAAACTTGGAAAATTATGTGAGTGAATGAGTATAGAATTGTGTAATGAGTTAGGAAATGAATTAGCATGATTTAGGGTGTTTAAATTGTACAAAAACATGTTAGGATGTATGTAGGAAGATTGGGGAAGCAATGGGTGGAATTGGGAAAGAAAAATAAAAACTGTAACAAGGTTCTGGAACCGTCCGACCCAGACGGTGAGTCGGACGTGGGTCGGACGGGGCTTAAGAAACGAAAACCAGACTTTCTGGAATGGTCCGACTCAGAGCCGTGAGTCGGACGTGGGTCGGACATGGCTTAAAAACTTTCTGTAATGGTCCGACCCAGAGCCGTGAGTCGGACGTGGGTCGGACATGGCTTAAATAAACAAACGCAAACCTTCTGTAATGGTCCGACCCAGGGCCGTGGATCGGACGTGGGTCGGACGGGCAAAAAATATAAGGGTCGAAGTTTCTGACTTCGTCCGACCCAGACGGTGTGGGTCGGACGGAGGTTAGACTCGAGACCCAAAACCTTCTGGAATGGTCCGACCCAGAGGGTTTGGGTCGGACGGAATAGTGCTGGGTCGGACAGGGTAATTTTCTGGAACCGAATCTTACTGGAATGGTCCGACCCAGGGCTTGGGTCGGACGGTGGGTCGGACGGCCCAATCCTGACAAAAAAAAATATTTTAATTTAAATAATAATTGTATATATATATATATGTATACCCACACATATATGTATATGTACATGAATGTAAGCATGCCAACCTTAGGTAAGAAAATAAAAACTTAAGTAATGAAACATGGGTAAGTAATGTGTAAGTGTAAGAAGTATAAGGACATAGTGAGTATGAGTTTAAGTGGGTAGCATCCCGGATTGGTGAGTCAAGTAAATCCCGGAGGGGGACGGTGTAGTCCCCAGGGCCGGAGGTCCCGACGACTTAACTTGAGTATAAGTAAGTAAGTAAGAATGAGTAAGTAAAGTAAATGAAAGTAAGATTTGTAAGTAAGAAGAGTAAGTAATGAGTAAAAGAGTAAAGCATTCGATTAACCCGGATGCATAATTTGGCTAACCTTGTGAAGGTAAGTAAGTTGTGTGCTACTACATTGTTGCCTTGGATTATGTATGAATTGTATGAGCATGTAATTTGTATGAAAAGCATGTATGTATGAAATAAATAAATGGCATGTTTAGTGGACGTCAAATAGTCGGCGTGCCCTAGCTAGCACGCGGTATATGCGGATTCCATATGCAGCGTTTGCTAAGCCCCTTGGGGCACCATTTTTACTACACGCAGGTACTGGAGATTGATGAAGATGTGAAGACTCAATTCTATTTCTTTATCTTCTTTTTGGAATGTAAACAATGAATTTATGATGGGTGTACTGAGTAGTACATGGCTGTAGTTTTTGAATAGCCGGTGTACCATGGGGTACACCTTTTTGGATATTGGGAAAGGAGCACTGGTATAAATGAGTAGTCTTAGGAACTCATTCTTTTGGAATTTAGAAATGATGTAATCGAATGCAACTTTAATACTCGGTGATCCATTGATGTAAGTATTCGGTATATGGTATTTTGGTAAGTAATTTAGCAGCTCGGTACGTTATGTTCATCAGACCGTGTGCAAACGATAATATTTGGTATATTAAATACTAAGAAATTAACCTAGAATTCAATAGTTTAATATATCGTCAGGTTGCAAAAATCCCGGTCGAAATAGTATAGTAATTAAAGAAGCGACCGGGGTGTCAATCCACGGGACTCGATGAGTAAGTCTAGCCTTAGGTATTGGTTAACTCGAACGGGGGTTTTTGTTTTGGTTTTGGGTTGCAAATAAATAACAGGAAAGTAAATAGCAGATAAAGTAAAGTGATAGTTTTGGGAGTGTGAACGGTACTCTAGGTTCAGGGAGTTGTTTCACTAGCTAGGTTCTGCATATTCTACTGCTTAAGTGGAGACTTGGATCGGCTTGTAATTCTCAATTATCTATTCTGTATTAAGTCATAATTCCAGATAGCTCATCTAGACAGGGCATGTAGTTCTAGTCTAGACCTAGCAAGTATATCTAGATGGTTTAACGCTCAGAATTACTAGTCTGATTGGTTCAATCCGGACTAAAGCTCCTAGTGACTAAAGTAATCTATCCGATTGCAATTATCACAGGTAACAGGTTAATAGGACCGTCAATGCTAATCACCTTATCTGATCATAACATGATTCGAGGGCTTATAATAACTTAGCAACGTTTATTAAAAGCACTTAAAAGCATTAACCTGAACAATCCAAATTGTCTCAACAAGCAGCAAAATAATGCAGAGTTTAACTAATTACAACATCCCTTCCCCTAGAGTAAATCCTTTTAGCTAGACATAGCAATTATAATCATAAATGAAGAGAGTTAGAAGAAATCATCTGTTACGAAGATCTTCTTGCTCGCTCCGTCCTTTGTCCTTGCTCCGTGCTAGCTTGAAGGTTGATCTCGGTGATAATGGAGTGAATTGGGTGAAATGGGGCGAAAATGGAAAGTTTGGGCGAATTTGTGAGGTGTCCGGCTGTGTAGGGTCGGACAGAGCCGGACGTGAGATGTCCGGATCTGTCTGGGTCGGACGTGATCCGGACGTGGGTGGAATGAGCCTGTCCGGATCCGGACAAGGGTCGGACAAGGCTAAAATGTGCGAAATGAACGGGATATGAGCGGAGGTTGACGAAGGTGTTTGTGAGATGCAGATGAACTGTGATGAATCGTGAATGAGTTATGCAGGTTTATGGAGGGATAGAAGAATGAATGGAGATGAAGCGTATGGTGAGTGAGAGGATTAGAGAGGAGGAAGACTGTGAAGTCTGGTGCGGTTGGAATGAAGGAGAAGGGGGTTTATATAGGGTTAGAAGGGAAACACAAATTAGTGGAGTTTGGTATAGTTGGTGAGAAAATTTGGTTGAGCTTGGAGTCTTCTCATTAATGCGCCGCTCCCGTTTATTCGCCGCCTGTCTGTTCGATAATTAGCCGAAAGGCTAATTATCGGTGCGTGGATTTTTATTTTTCAATTCTGTGTGACGTCCGGATCGTGTCCGGATTGTGTCCGGATCCGGACGTGACACAGAATTCTAGATCTAAACGCGAACTCTCGAATCTGGAATTTTAGTCATGTCCGGCTTGCGTCCGGCCCAATCAGATCCGGACAAGAGATGTCCGGCTTTGTGTCCGGCCAAACTGATCCGGACAAGACCAATTTTTGTCTCTTCTCCTGATTTGTTCCCCGTTTGTTGTGTTGTAATCCTTATGATGTATAATCTTTATTTCCTGGGTTTTTCCTGCATTTAACATATATAACACATCAATTCTTATCAAAGCATCAATTTTAGGAAAAACACATAATAAGTGGGAAACATTGCCTGAATTGTTACAAATTATAAGGTATTTAAACCCTAAAAAGCCTATATGTTTCACACTTATCAACTTCCTCACACTTAAGCTTTTGCTTGTCCTCAAGCAAAATAGGAATAAGAATATCTCTAAAACCTTCAAATAATCTCAAATTTTAAACAAGTGCAGGGCGAAATCAAACCAAGTGATAAATGAAAGAATAATCTCGCTCTCTGAGGTAGGTTTTCACAAACAGTGAAGCAGGAACAATTTTTGTAAAAGCATAGAGAAACTAGATTGTAGAAAACAAGTTAACTTAGCTTGGGACTTTCCACCATTTTCATTTCTCTAACCTTTGGATGACAAGAGGTGTGAAGTAATGCCTTATTCCGCAATACCTTTCAACACCACGTACTCATGATCAAAAACAAAAATTAAACTGCAATGAATTCTTTTCTTTCACATGCAAAAATATTCTTCTTCCAAGAATTATATACAAAACAAACGAAATATTGTGAATTGCAGAGTTTATTCCGTAACCCAGACTTTTCTCTCTATCCATGTAACGGTGTTGGGCCAACTATCCCAGATCACGAGACCTTAGGTAGATAGGTGATAAGGCACCCTTAAGACTTAATAACCGGATAGACGAGGCCTGCTATTGTTAGGAAAAAAATTTTGATCAGTGGAGTACCTTGCCTTACCCTTTTTCATTCCAAACATTCACTTCATTTCCAAAATCCCAAGCTAAAATAATCTGGTTTCCACAATTAGCCAATCTACCAGATTTTTAGTGAAAGAGAGTATTTTTAAAACTATTTTTATACAAACCTCATCAAACAAAAAGATTCCTACGGTTTTCACTTTGGTTTAACACACTCGTTGTGCACAGGCATTAGAGAAGCAAAAAGCAAGTGTGGCATTAAAGCACAATTAGCATGTTTTCAGGGAAAGGTCTCTCCTTCCTCACACTTAAGATGAGCAATGTCCTCATTGGTCAAAGATGAAAAACAGAGAAAAGAGCTTTCAAAACATGCTATACTCATAAAATGCATATGCAAATTAACCCTCAACGCAACAAAGTGGAACATCAAATAAGTGAAATTATGAACTGAGACTCCCCTGGTGTTATGGATTGAGGAAGATGTTCTTCCTCACACTTGAAGTTTGGCAGGGGTCGAGAGATTCCTCATGAGTCACAGACAGTATGTTGTGTGCAGATTAAAGTTGCTAATTTTCACTGGTAAGTACAACCACAGAATAAGTGCATTAACTCGAACTACAGAGAATATTGAATCGAATGAATCATATTTAGAGAAAGAATACTCCCCATAGTTTAAGCTTAGCAGACATTCGCAAGTAGTGTGGTTCCATTTCCTGTACTTATAGCCTTTGTTTCGCAGTAGAGATGACATGTAAAGTAATCATTTTAGAACGCTGCACTGCTCAGAGAAACAATAAATTTAGCAATTTAGAATTTAAAACACTGCATAACATAAATTACCACTTCACCTGCATCCCATGTTTCCGTTAGTTAACAAAAAAGTAAAAATAAGTCAAAGAAAAAAGAAACGTACAGAAAAAAAAATCAACAAAAGAAAAGAAAGCAGTAAAAATAGAGTGGCTGTCACTGAGGCGGTGGTGGTGGTGGTGGTGGCTGTGTGGTCTCGCTCCCAACTGGGCAACGAGCATCTGCATGAGCTGGTAGTTCTGGGCCTGCTGAGTGGATGCATCTGCCATGTACCTAGCAGCCTCTCTGTGTAAAGCATCACTGCGCTCTAAACGCTCAGCGATGGAGATCTGCTCTGCCTGGAGGGTGCCCTGTGTCTGGCGGATCTCATCTATATGTCCCTCCATGCGCACCTGGCGCTGCTGGACCTCCCCAACCTGCTGCTGTACAGAACCGAACTGCTGCTCCATACCCCCGAATCTCTGCTCCATCCTCTGCTGCTGCTGGAGAATGGAGTCCATCATGGTCTGTATCTCTGGGGGAACACTCATCACAGGGACTGTGGGGGGCGCCGGTAGCAGTGGCAGGTGTGGAGCTGGAGCTCGCAGATGTACCCGTAGATCCTAGGCCCGAGCTGCCCTTCACCCAGCTGCCGTCGTCAAGGCGCATGAAGCCCCATCTCCTAAAGGTCGTAAGGGAGATGGGTGTCTCACCCTCCCTCACATCTATATCAGTGAAGATCTCCTCGGGGAGGGTAGAGACAAGAAGATGATAGATAGTAATAGGGAAGATGGGGGTAATCTTCTTCTTCTTCGTCCACAGATAAGTGACGACCTTATGCAGCTGCCTAAACATGATGAAAGGGAGGGAGAGCTGATGGGCTGGCTGATGTGGTGAGGCTAGGAGGTAGTCTAGGAGGACACAATCCTCGTCAGAAGCATCATTCCCAGCCTGAGGCCGGATCTGATGACTGAGGATCTCAGCTAGGGTCCTCTGCTGAAGGGATGGGAGAATGGCATATGGTAATACAGTCTTGTTCTCCTCACCTCGTCGGCGAGTAGTACTCCCGACCTCTAGTAACCACCTAGACTTACTCTGCCTAAGTGCATCCTCCGAAAAATCTACATGCCTATCATGGTCGTCTGGGAGGAATAATAGAGCAGAAAAGGTCTCAGGGGTTACCTCCACCTCATAGTGCTGTACGTATGAAGTAATGCTGTGTGTCGTGTCTGACGCCACAGCATTGGCGTAGAATTCGCGGACCAGCTCTGGGGAGAAAACACCCACGCCCATGCGCAGGATACTGCTGGCGCCAATACCCTCGAATATGGCAGAAAGCCCGGTCTCAGCTACTGCCTCGTCTGTAATGCGTCTCTCTATGACGAAGGCGCCACCCCTGTCGTACCAAGCCCTGGTGGTAGCGGATCTGAAACCATCCTCTCGGAGTGGTGACTCGACCGTCTGACTCGTCGTCAGGCGTGGGTTCCTCGAAGAGGAACCTCTACAAGCAGGACCACCTCTAGTGCGAGCCATCTATCAGATAAAACACAGCAGTAAGTAAACAGAAGTAACGTCACACCAAAAACCCGAAACCAATCGAGCAGCATGTTCTATTTGAACATATCATTTCACACAGTTTATTTACAGAACAAGGCATTAAAATAGCCAAACATTGCACCTATATACATTAAACAAGATCACAATCTCCTAGAAAACAATTGCACTCAAGATTGGAAATTTTACACATGTCCGGCCTACGTCCGGGTCTCCTTAGCCGGACGCAGTCCGGACGCGACTTGAACCCTAAAAAATTCGCCGCGACTCAGAGCAGTTTTCGAAATCTTCCTCAAGATGCACAATTTCAACAGAAACACAATAATCTTGCAGCAAAAACTTCCACAATGCCATAATTCACACAAATTAAAATCTAAAACACCATAAACTACCTAATGAACTCGTTTTGACAGAGATTCAACCGAAAACTGAAATGAAATTGAAGAACCTGTTAAAAATTGGGGTTTTCGATTCGAAAACGGGAGAGGAAGTGGGCGACTGGTGGTGCGGTGGTGCGTCCTTGGTGGTCGCCGGCGTTGCTGCTAGCGTCGGAACTGGGCGGCGCCGGTGAAGGGTGGTGGTGGTGGCGTTAATGGCGAAAATGAAAGGAGTTTTGGGGGGGTTGGGTTGTTTCTGGGTTCGAACGGGGCTGAAGGTAGAAGAAGGAGAGAAAAGAGAAGAAAAGAGAAATTTTAAAAACCGGCGCGCGTTTTAGTCGTGTCCGGGTTCTGTCCGGATCCGGACAGCTAGGGTTTTCTTTGTGACCGGATTTGTGTCCGGCTAAGTTGAGCCGGACACGTTAAAACTCTCTTGTTTTTTTTTATATTAAATTAAATTAAAAACAACACTCTAAAATGCCTTAATCAAATAAATTAAAAATTAACACAAAGAATAAAAAAAAAACAAATCACACGACATGCAGAAATTAAATAGCAAGAGTGTTTAGGGATTCCCTGATCCCTGGTGAACTTTGCCATGATCCTTCCTCACACTTGAGTTCCGTTTAGCATTAGAGTGAAGTACCTAAAAGATTAAATCTGCAAAAACCAGAAGAACTCAAGTGGAACCAGGTAAAACCATCAGTTTAAAATAAGAGTCATGTCTTTCAATTTGCACAACAGTGATTAATACTCTGCTAAATAAAAACAAAAGAGGAAATTAACTAAACCAAAGAAGAAATACAAACCGGTGGGTTGCCTCCCACCAAGCTGCTCGGAGTTAAAGTCTCTGGCTAGACTTTTCAGATAAGGTCAAGAAGGGCCGCCATAACAGCTAGCAATAGCTTTCTTCAGTTTGAAGTACCATTGCTGGCGCGGCTTTTTGGATGCTTTGGGAGGCGGTGCTGCAACACAAATAGCAGAGATAGAATTTATAGAATTGGAGCTTTCAATCAAGGATATACCTGGTGCTGGAGGCTGAGAAAAGGTATCGCCTAGGTACTTCTTTAGTCGAGCACCATTTACTTTGAATACTTCTCCTGTCTTATTCTCTAGCTCATAAGCACCATAAGTAGTGATCCCCACCACTTTGAATGGACCTGCCCAATGTGATTTCAACTTACCAGGAAAGAGGCGCAGCCTGGAATTATAGAGCAACACTAGATCCCCTACTTTGAATTCTCTCTTATGAATCATCTGATCATGGATTCTCTTTGTGCGCTCCTTATAAATTCGGGAACTGTCATAGGCTTGCTCTCTGAGTTCCTCAAGTTCAGATAGTTGAAATTCCTTTTCTCTCCAGCAGTGTGCATATCAAAATTCAGGCCTTTCAATGCCCAGTAAGCTTTGTGCTCTAATTCGCTGGAAGATGGCAAGCTTTTCCATACACAAGTTTAAAAGGAGACATACCTATAGGGGTCTTGAAAGCAGTCCGGTATGCCCACAAAGCATCATCTAGTTTAACTGACCAATCTTTCCTTGATGCACTTACCGTCTTCTGTAAGATCCATTTCAGCTCACGATTGGTCACTTCTGCAAGACCATTAGTTTGGGGGTGATAAGGTAGCGCCACCTTGTGAGTCACCCCATATTTAGTCATTAAGGAGTCGAATGCTCGGTTACAGAAGTGGGAGCCACCATCACTGATAATTGCCTTGGGCACCCCGAATCTGGTGAATATGTGTTTCTTCAGGAATTTCACCACTGTTTTGGAATCAGCATTGTGGCATGGAATAGCTTCTACCCACTTGGAGACATAATCTACAGCTACCAGGATGTATTGATTTCCATGAGATGAAGGAAAAGGGCCTGTGAAATCAATCCCCCAAACATCAAAAAGTTCTACCTCAAGAATACCTTTCTGAGGCATCTCATGCTTTCTGGAGATGTTTCCCATCCTCTGACATGGGTCACAGTGGGAACAGAAATGGTGGACATCTTTATGAAGAGTAGGCCAGTAAAATCCACACTCCAATATCTTTGCAGCTGTTCTTGTATACCCATGATGGCCACCTGCCTCTTTAGCATGACAGAATTCGATGACACTCTGGATCTCCTTATCTGGAAGGCATCGCCTCATCAAACCATCAGCACAGATCCTAAACAGATATGGATCCTCCCAGATATAATGGCGGGTTTCTGACAAGAATTTCTTCCTCTGATTATAGCTGTAGTCATGAGGAATTAAACCAGTAGCAAGATAATTAACTAAATCAGCATACCATGGTTCATCTACCTTTCCAATCTTGAACACCGTCTCATCAGGGAAGAATTCGTTGATCGGGATTCCATCATCAGGGATATCAAGTCTAGACAGGTGATCAGCAACTCCATTCAGCTTCCCCTTTTTATCCACAACTTCTAAATTGAATTCTTGGAGAAGTAGGATCCACCTCAGAAGTCTTGGTTTCGATTCATTTTTCTGAAAAAGGTACTTGAGGGCTGAATGATCGGTGTGGACTATCACCTTGCTACCAAGCAGATATGGTCGAAACTTGTCCAGAGCAAACACCACAGCTAGCAACTCTTTCTCTGTAGTAGTATAATTTTTCTGTGCATCAATTAAGGTCTTGCTAGCATAAGTGATTACCCTCAACATCTTATCTTTCTTCTGACATAATGCGGCGCCAACAGCATAGTCACTCGCATCCGTCATGATCTCAAATGGTTCAGACCAATCCGGTGGGACCACAATAGGTGCTGAACAGAGCTTCTCTTTGATAGTCTGAAATGCTGTCAAACACTCCTCTGTAAACTGAAACTTGATGTCCTTCTGAAGCAAGTCTGACAGGGGTTTAGCAATTTTTGAAAAGTCCTGTATAAACCTCCTGTAAAACCCTGCATGACCAAGAAAAGATCTTACATCTTTAACTGAATTTGGTGGGGGCAGTTTTTCTATTACCTCGATTTGGCCTTGTCCACCTGGAGACCTTCTTTTGACACCTTATGCCCAAGCACAATTCCTTCTTGTACCATGAAGTGGCACTTCTCCCAATTCAGCACAAGGTTAGTGTCCTCACAGCGAGCCAAAATCTGGTCTAATTGCTCCAGACAACATCAAAGCTTTGTCCATAGACAGAGAAGTCGTCCATGAACACTTCAATACTTTTCTCAATAAATTCATTAAAAATAGCCATCATACATCTCTGAAATGTGGCTGGAGCATTGCAGAGACCAAAGGGCATCCTCCTGTAAGCAAAAGTACCATAAGGACAGGTGAAGGTAGTCTTCTCCTGATCTTCTGGTGCAATGGGAATCTGGAAATAACCGCTGTACCCATCAAGGAAGCAGTAGAACTCTTTCCCTGCTAACCGCTCCAACATTTGATCAATAAATGGTAGTGGGAAATGGTCCTTCCTTGTGGCCTCATTCAAGCGCCGGTAATCGATGCACATCCTCCAACCTGTGGTTTGCCTCTGGGGTACCAATTCACCTTTCTCATTTGGCACTGCAACTATCCCCCCTTTCTTTGGAACAACCTGGACTGGAGATACCCACTGGCTGTCAGAAATAGGGTAGATAATACCTGCATCAAGAAGCTTTAGTACCTCGGCCTTGACCACCTCCTTTAGATTTGGATTCAACCTTCTCTGAGGCTGTCTCACTGCCTTGTAATTCTCCTCCATATGAATCCGGTGTGTGCAGAAACCTGGATTAATCCCCTTGATGTCAGCAACTGTCCATCCCATGGCACTCTTATGTTTCTTTAGCACCTCCAGAAGTCTAGATTCCTGCAAAATAGACAAAGATGCAGAGATAATAACAGGCAGGGTGTTACCCTCTGCCAAGAAAACATATTTGAGATGGGAGGGAGAGATTTAAGTTCCAAGGTAGGAGGCTTCTCTATTGAAGGTATGGGTCTTTGGATGGATCGTTCCAACTTTTCCACAGGAGGAGGAGGAACGAAAGTATGATTTCCCGTGATTCAGCTGCTGGACGACCGAGGCCATCTCAAGACTGTCTTTGTCATCCTCAATGGATCGACTTATTACCTGTTCTAAAGTATCAGAAAACTTAAACAAAGAATCAGTACTCCTATAGGTGTAGTCATCATCAAGATCATAAGAATTATCAATAAATCAGCAGAGAAAACAGCTTGAGAAGAAGTGTTTTTCCGCATATCTTATTTATATCAAAGCTTAATTCTTCATCATGGAATTTCAAGGTAATCTTCCCCTTGTCAACATCAATAACAGTCTTTGCAGTTCTGAGGAAGGTCTACCTAGAATCAGAGGTACCTCAACATCTTCATCCATGTCAAGGATCACAAAATCAGCGGGGAAGAAAAACTTACCCACACTAACAACTACATTTTCAACCATACCTCTGGGTGTGATCGATGATCTATCAGCCAACTGGAGTCTGAAATGAATGGGAACGAGCTCACCTGCATGAAGCTTTTTAAACATGGTGTATGGCATCAGGTTGATGCTCGCTCCTAGATCGCAGAGACCGTATCCGCAATCCATGTCTCCAATTGAACAGGGGATGATGGGCTGACCAGGATCACCACGCTTTGGAGGCAGCATCTGTCGGAGAGCTGCTGAACAAGTTTCGGTCAGCTGGATGGTGTCCTTCTCTTTATATTTCCTCTTATTCGAAATCAGATCCTTTACAAATTTAGCATAATTCGGCATTGCTTAATCGCATCAATAAGAGGGATATTAATAGTCAGCTTTCTAAAAACATCTAAAAATCTTCCAAATTGTTCATCGAGCTCTCGCTCTTTGAGTCGGTTTGGAAATGGAAGTTCCTTTGCAGATATTTTCCCCTTTTTATTTTTAACACAGTAGAAAAGAGGAAGAAGGAATAGGAGCCTGGGTCTCCTCAGAAACTACCTCAGGAGGGGCGGGATGCCCTGATGGTGCACCGGCGGTGTTAGAAAGAGGCTCGGTCTCTTCATCAGTACGGCTTCCTGCCACTTGGTCTTTTAAATTCCTCCCACTTCTCAGGGTAACTGCTGCTGCTTCAGAATCCTCGCAGTCTTCGTCTGAGACCGACACTGCCTTCAACTGCTCTTTTGGATTGGTTTCTGGTTGGGAAGGCAATGATCCAGAAGGTCTCTGCTGCATGAGGAATTGAGTCAACTGACTCATTGTTCCTTGCATCTCCACCATGGCGTTCTCTAGTTTCTGGTTGATTACCGTTTGCTGTTCTTGAGAAGCCATCAGCTTATCCACCATCTCCTTTAATTTGCATTGTTTGAGCTCAAAGATGGTTGCTGAGCTTGAGGTTGCTGTGGCCGGAATTGATTATATTGAGGCCTTGAAAAACCGGGTGGTCCCCCCTGATTCGTCCTCTGAGGCTGCAATTGATGTGAATTAAGTGCATTGTTAGGATTTCCATACCTCAGATTTTGGTGCTGATTCTGCACCCAGGGTTGCCTGTTGTTGAACTGGCCTATTACATTGGCCTCCTCGGTTTGCCTCATCTCGGCTACTTGTGGGCAGTCCTCATAGTCGTGTGCATCCCCACATTGAGAGCAGCAAGCTTCGTTTGTAGAGATTTTCTTGGCGGATTGCCTGGTGGTTGGCCCCATGGTGAGCTGTTCGAGCATCTTCGCCATGCTTCCCATCGTGGTCCTCATCTGTGCTTGCTCAGCGGCTAGCTGTTCCATCATTGGGTCTGGAGCTCGGGAAGAACTCTGACCTATTGAAAATACTCGTCCTCCACTGCTGCTCCATTGACGAAGCTCCTCACAGTAGGACTCCATAGCTGCCATGAACTCCTCCCCACTTTTTGCTAGCAGGTTTCCTCCTATGCCGGATCTTATCTCGCCTCTGTGTTCGTCTTTCAACCCCTGGAAGAATCCCTGAGCTAGTGAAGTGATGTCCTGACCATGATGAGGGCACTGTCGGAGTAGCTCCTTGAATCGGTCCCACGCCTCACAGACTGTCTCATTACCCTTCTGTTTGAATGCCATCAGGTCGGCAATCATTTGTCGTGTCCGGGAGATGGGAATGTACTTCTCGTAGAATTTGTCCATCATCTGCTCCCAGGTGGTAATGATGCCTGGCGGTAGTCTGTGGAACCATTTCGAGGCTTCTCCTGACAAGCTGTGCTGGAACAGGCTCAATCTGGCGTACTCCTCCAATCCTTGAGATAAACCAAGAGAGTCCAAGTGTACAAGAAAGCGATGTACATGGTCCAATGTATCTGATGGGTCTGCACCTGAAAAAGTACCTGCAGGGTGATTTCTAACCGCATTGGATTGGTGAGAAGGTTTTACCTTTTGCCAATCGGCTATGAGTTCTGCAGTTAGATTGGGTAGAACCACTGGCCCTCGTCTTGGTGTGGCTGGTGGTCTGTTTATCCTTCCCATTGTGTACTGAGTCACTGCACCTCCTCCAATTTGGTCATGATTTGCCGCCATGTTGAAGTCAAGCTGCCTTCTTGCTCAGAGCTTGGAGGTAGACTCTTTCGATTTCAGGATCGAAGTTTGTGTCTGGGGGACCAGTTGAGCGCGTTCTGCGCATCCACTAGGCTTATAATCAGCCCGAGAAAAGGAACAAAATGAGTGAGTTTTAAAGTAATGAAAATGGCACACAAAAAAATTAAAATATATTACAAAACAAATGATTATAAACAGTGTGTTGTGATAGAGTAACAAATTAACCAAGGCTAGGGACTAGACAAAAGTCAAGTCCCCGGCAACGGCGCCATTTTGCAAACGATAATTTGGTATATTAAATACTAAGAAATTATCCTAGAATTCAATAGTTTAATATATCGTCAGGTTGCAAAAATCCCGGTCGAAATAGTATAGTAATTAAAGAAGCGACCGGGGTGTCAATCCACGGGACTCGATGAGTAAGTCTAGCCTTAGGTATTGGTTAACTCGAAAGGGGGTTTTTGTTTTGGTTTTGGGTTGCAAATAAATAACAGGAAAGTAAATAGCAGATAAAGTAAAGTGATAGTTTTGGGAGTGTGAACGGTACTCTAGGTTCAGGGAGTTGTTTCACTAGCTAGGTTCTGCATATTCTACTGCTTAAGTGGAGACTTGGATCGGCTTGTAATTCTCAATTATCTATTCTGTATTAAGTCATAATTCCAGATAGCTCATCTAGACAGGGCATGTAGTTCTAGTCTAGACCTAGCAAGTATATCTAGATGGTTTAATCGCTCAGAATTACTAGTCTGGTTGGTTCAATCCGGACTAAAGCTCCTAGTGACTAAAGTAATCTATCCGATTGCAATTATCACAGGTAACAGGTTAATAGGACCGTCAATGCTAATCACCTTGTCTGATCATAACATGATTCGAGGGCTTATAATAACTTAGCAACGTTTATTAAAAGCACTTAAAAGCATTAACCTGAACAATCCAAATTGTCTCAACAAGCAGCAAAATAATGCAGAGTTTAACTAATTACAACATCCCTTCCCCTAGAGTAAATCCTTTTAGCTAGACATAGCAATTATAATCATAAATGAGAGAGTTAGAAGAAATCATCTGTTACGAAGATCTTCTTGCTCGCTCCGTCCTTTGTCCTTGCTCCGTGCTAGCTTGAAGGTTGATCTCGGTGATAATGGAGTGAATTGGGTGAAATGGGGCGAAAATGGAAAGTTTGGGCGAATTTGTGAGGTGTCCGGCTGTGTAGGGTCGGACACATAGCGGACGTGAGATGTCCGGATCTGTCTGGGTCGGACGTGATCCGGACGTGGGTGGAATGAGCCTGTCCGGATCCGGACAAGGGTCGGACAAGGCTAAAATGTCGCGAAACTGAAACTGGATATGAGCGGAGGTTGACGAAGGTGTTTGTGAGATAGCAGATGAACTGTGATTGAATCGTGAATGAGTTTGCAGGTTTATGGAGGGATAGAAGAATGAATGGAGATGAAGCGTATGGTGAGTGAGAGGATTAGAGAGGAGGAACTGTGAAGTCTGGTGCGAGTTGGAATGAAGGTAGAAGGGGGTTTATATAGGGTTAGAAGGGAAACACAAATTAGTGGGTTTGGTATAGTTGGTGAGAAAATTTTGGTTGAGCTTGGAGTCTTCTTCATTAATGCGCCGCTCCCGTTTATCGCCGCCTGTCTGTTCGATAATTAGCCGAAAGGCTAATTATCGGTGCGTGGATTTTTATTTTTCAATTCTGTGTGACGTCCGGATCGTGTCCGGATTGTGTCCGGATCCGGACGTGACACAGAATTCTAGATCTAAACGCGAACTCTCGAATTGGAATTTTAGTCATGTCCGGCTTGCGTCCGGCCCAATCAGATCCGGACAAGAGATGTCCGGCTTTGTGTCCGGCCAAACTGATCCGGACAAGACCAATTTTTGTCTCTTCTCCTGATTTGTTCCCCTTTGTTGTGTTGTAATCCTTATGATGTATAATCTTTATTTCCTGGGTTTTTCCTGCATTTAACATATACACATCAATTCTTATCAAAGCATCAATTTTAGGAAAAACACATAATAAGTGGGAAACATTGCCTGAATTGTTACAAATTATAAGGTATTTAAACCCTAAAAAGCCTATATGTTTCACACTTATCACCGTGACTGTAAGTATTAGTAGCCTAGCTAGCCGTATGGGCGGTTAGCGGCATTGTTTCACCCGCCGTGGTAGGTATGTAACAATTCCGCTGCGAACTCGTAGGATTAATAGGACGATTAGACGGTAAGCATAGGATTAGCGGTTGGGGTGTTTCAAAAAGTGGTATCAGAGCGTAGTAACGCTCTGATGTCCTTAGTACCGAGCATAGGGGATTACCGAGTTAGGATTCCAACCGTCTTAAGACGGATACTTAGAAACCTAACTAGGAACTACCGTTGTTAACAACGGATACCCTTAACGTTCTTATGAACGATACCTTGCTTAAATTCCAAGACCTTTGAGTCGTATCTTGCAAAGCCTAACGTAACTGTTAAATATTCAGATGTCAGGCAGAGGTCCAGGTCGCCCCAGAGGAGGGGGCAATGACGGACCCGGCGTGCAGACGATAGCTGAGATCGTCGCCGCCACGGTAGCGTAGATGCTACCTCAAGTAATCCAGGCTGTACAACAATCCCAACAAAACCAACAAACTCAAACGGGGCCAATCCCTCCCCCACCACCCAGAGAAGCGAACTGGGTAAAAGCTGTAGCGGAGCTCCTCCCTCCCTGCTTTAGGGGCGAGAGTGATCCGGCTAAGCTCGAGGCCTACATCTCCGAGATGGAGACGGCTTTCGAAACCCTCGAAGCTCCTGCTGGAGTTCGAGTTAGAGTTGCTGCTTACTACTTAAAGGATGCTGCAATGGATTGGTGGAAGCTGGTCAAGCACGAGCATGTCAGCGACCCCACATTCGATTGGGATTCCTTCGCCTCACTCCTCCGTTCAAAATACTACCCCGAGCACGTAAAAACGAAGAAAAGGCTAGAGCTAGACGCCTTGAAGATGACAGACAAGATGTCTGTGGATGAGTACTACCGCACCTTCACCTCCATTCTCCGTCTCCTCCCTGACCTAGGATACACCGGCCAGGTGTTGGTCGATCGCTTCTATGGCGGTCTGAGCCATCGCCTTCGGTATGGCATGGGCTACACCAGATTTACCTCCCTTCAGGTAAATAACGGTTAACCCTTAGTATCATTTCAATTCCTTAAATTCCTTGAGTTCTTTGAATCTTTTCCCTTATCCTTTCCTTAAATGAGAATCCCGGCTAATACCTGAAATTTCAGGAGTGTTATCACGCGGCTTCTCGCGTTGAGATCACTTGCCAACTAAGGGATGAAGAGACCGCGTTGAAGCGCAAAGCTAATAACAAAAATACCAGCACTGAGGAGCAGAACCAGGGGAAGAGCTGGAAAAAGAAAAAGGGGAATTTCTTTCAGCAATCCCACAAGAAATCCCAGGGTGAGAGCAGTGCCCATGCTGAGCAGGGCAAACCAGCTGAGCTTCTTCAGCTTGGTTATTCTGCACCGGTGGCAGCTAAGCCACTGAGATCACACCCACCAAAGGGTAACTTCCTAATCCAATTTGTATTCGTATAAGTATCGTATCTAGTATATCCGCGCACACATGTGCTAACCCTCTAACCTCAGGTTCTAGCTCCGGTGCCGCCAAAACCTTCTCCGACGGCCGCACCTATGTGTGCAGAAAGTGCAACCAGGACCATCCTGGTAAAGACTGCTTTGGGAGAGACATTAAGTGCTACAACTGTCAGAAGCTGGGGCACACAGCGAATAGATGCCCAGAGAGCACCAAGCCGAAGGGAAACTTTCAGAGCTACAAGCAGAGAGAGGGCAAGGAGGTGGCATCTGGCGATGCACCGGCCCAGCAGGCACCTCAGGGACAGGGATCCCGGGGCCCTCAGAGGGGCGCACCTCAGAGGCAGCCTGTTCTCCATGTCATTGACCGCGATGGGCCCGGTTCAAAATCTGGCCAAGGTAATCATCTGAACCTTTAATCCTTGAAATAGCATGCCTAGTAGTAGAGTAATTGTATGAGTGAATGCATGAGTAAATAAATGAAGTGTATGCTAAGCATGAAATGAAGTAGTTGGACTAGTACTCACCGTAGATGAAATTTGTAACCATAGGAAGCTTTAGTATCTGTTACCCGATACCGGTAACCTCGAATCAAGAAGAGATCGACATCACCAACCACGACTACACCAACAAACAGTGTCAGGTCATCCGACCAGGTATGATCTTATTAAAGGGATACCTGACACCCGAAGCGCAAATCTCAATCATCCGACGATGCAACGAGCTAGGAACGGGTCAAGGTGGATTTTACACACCCGAATTCCCCGGTGGAGCGAAGATGAAGCTGAAGATGATGTGCTTGGGAAAGGACTGGAATCCTTATACCAAGACATACCAGGAGACACGAACACAAGACGGAGCGACACCACCGACAATACCACTAGAGTTTCAGACCCTCATCACACAAGCAGTAGAACATGCACAACAATGTGAACCTGAACCGATCCCCACACTTGAAGCGGATCTCTGTATCGTCAACTTCTACGAGAAAGAAGGACGACTTGGGTTACACCAAGACAAGGACGAGACAGCGGAATCTCTTGAAGAAGGAGTGCCCGTAGTGTCTTGGTCCATTGGTGATGACGCCGTATTCCTGTATAGCGAGCAGAAGCGTGCGGACCTCGCACAGAAACTGGTATTGAGATCAGGAGATGTCCTAATCATGGGTGGAAACTCTAGGATGCTGTATCACGGGATCAACAAGATCAAGTTGAATACGGCACCGCCGGCAATAATCAATGCCACACATGAAACCAGGACGCCTGAACCTTACCTTTAGAAAGTATTAAATTCCTAGTATCATGTAATCTATTAGTAACGTGTATTAGAGACACGGTATGTATGATGGTTGGTTTATCAATAAAGAGCAGTGTTGATTTAATTCCACTTGTGTCCACCATCAATACTTATCCAATTGTGAATCCAATAGGTTGTGGACTCGGTACCAAAGGTAACCTGAGCATCCTCACCGAAGCACAAGCCGGCAAGAGCGGCACCATTCTAACGGGAACCTTCCCAATAAATGGCATTGATGCCAATGTGTTATTCGACTCCGGCGCCTCTCACACTTTCGTGTCACCATCCTTTGTGAAGAGGTTGAAGCTAGATGCGGATGAGCTACCGAACTTCATGGTTACTCTCCCATCGAAGGAGCGAGTAAAGTGCACCAAATACTATCAATCAGCCACAATCCAAATCAAAGGCGAGTCGTTTCCCATTTCCTTCATCGAATTCAATGGATTGGGATTCGACGTAATCATTGGGATGAATTGGTTGGAGCGGCACAAGGGTAGGATCCTCTGCGCCGAGCATCGTTTGCTGCTCAAGAGTCCTTCTGGGGTTATAGTATCTTACCGCTAGAGACCGAGAGAGCCTTCGACCACACTTATATCTGCCATGGCTATGTACCGGGAGCTCAGAAAGGGCCAAGAGGTGTATCTTTGTTATGTACAAGACCTGGAGCGAGATCCAGAGTTTAGTGATGAAGTACCCATTGTATCCGAGTATCCCGATGTATTCCCCAAGGAGCTACCCGGCATGCCACCACCGAGAGCAGTGGAATTCGAAATTGATCTATTGCCAGGTACCGGTCCCATTGCCAGGGCACCGTACCGCATGGCACCTGTAGAGATGACCGAATTGAAAGAACAGTTGAGAGACCTTCTAGACAAAGGATTTATACGCCCGAGCGTATCACCCTGGGGAGCACCGGTCCTCTTCGTGAAGAAGAAGGACGGTAACCTCCGACTATGCATTGACTACCGCGAGCTGAATGCGGTCACAGTCAAGAATAAATACCCACTACCACGCATCGACGACCTATTCGACCAGTTGAAAGGAGCCTCAGTCTTCTCCAAGATCGACCTCTGGTCAGGGTATCATCAGATTGCAATCAAAGAGCAAGACATTGAGAAAACGGCATTCCGTACCAGATATGGCCACTACGAATTCACAGTGATGCCATTCGGTTTGTCAAATGCACCAGCAAAATTCATGGACCTCATGAATCGACTATTCAGTGAGCAGTTGGACACTTCAGTGGTTGTCTTCATCGACGACATCCTTGTATATTCCAAATCAGCAGAGGAACATGAAATCCACTTGAGGAAAGTGCTAGAGACACTGCGCGAGAACCAGCTGTATGCGAAGTTCTCCAAATGCGAGTTTTGGCTTGATCAGGTATCATTCCTTGGACATGTCATCTCGAGCGCAGGTATCTCGGTTGACCCTTCTAAGGTAGAAGCTGTACGATCATGGCCTAGACCCAAGACTGTTACCGACATTAGGAGCTTTCTTGGTCTAGCCGGTTACTACCGGAGATTTGTAAGGGACTTCTCGAAAGTCGCCAAGCCCATGACTGCATTGATGAAGAAAGATGCACCGTTTGTATGGATAGACGAGTGCGAGTTATCATTTCAGAAACTGAAAGACTCATTGACCTCAGCGCCCGTCCTTACTCTTCCAGAGGGCACAGAGGGATTTGAGGTATACTGTGATGCATCAGGCAAAGGAATGGGATGCGTACTCATGCAGCATGGCAAGGTTGTTGCTTATGCCTCCCGCCAGCTGAAGAAACATGAGGAGAATTACCCGACTCACGACTTAGAGTTAGGAGCCATTGTCTTCGCCTTGAAGATATGGCGACACTATCTCTATGGGGTAAGCATCACCATCTACTCCGACCATAAGAGCTTACAGTATGTATTCACTCAGAAAGAACTTAACTTGAGACAGAGAAGGTGGATGGAGTTTCTCTCAGACTACGACATCAATCTGCAGTACAAGGAAGGGAAGGCAAACATTGTAGCCGACGCCCTGAGCCGTCGAGCACACTCGCTCCATTCGCTACTCGCTTCTTCTAGCTTGGTTGACGAGGTGCGAGACGCTCAGTTGAGCGACCCTTACCTAACCGAAATCAGACACAAGATCGAGAATGGTACATTTGAGAAGAAAAAGTATGATTTTAAGCTACATGAAGATGGTTTGATTCGGTTAAATGGCAGGCTATGCGTCCCCCGAAGCAATGCTGAGCTAAGGGATCGCATCCTGCGAGAGTCACATAGTTCTACATTATCAGTCCGGGAGCCTCCAAGATGTACAAAGACATGAAGAGGTACTTCTGGTGGTCTGGAATGAAGTCAGATGTGACAGAATCGTATTGAGATGCTTGACATGCCAGAAGGTAAATTTGAACACCGTAACCAGGCGGAATGGTACAATCGATGCCAATTCCGGAGTGGAAATTTCATGATATCTCCATGGATTTTGTTGTAGGACTCCCACCTGCTAGGGGAGGACTCAACATGATCTGGGTTGTAGTAGATCGCCTTACCAAGGTTGCCAGACTCATACCGATGAAGGACACCTGGAAGGTAGTAAAGCTAGCAGAGCTTTTTGATAAGGAGATTATCAGACACCACGGAGTCCCTAAGACCATAGTATCTGACCGCGACACCAGGTTTCTTTCGAGATACTGGAGAGCCACAAGGGAAGCGTTGGGTACAGAACTGAAGTTGAGTACCGCCTTCCATCCTCAGACCGACGGTCAGACAGAAAGGACCATCCAGACACTGGAGGACATGCTTCGGGCATGTGCCTTGGATTTTCAGGGGAGTTGGTTAGATAAGCTTCACCTTATCGAGTTCTCGTATAATAATAGTTATCACGCCTCGATTAAGATGTCGCCTTTCCAAGCTCTATACGGTAGACCTTGCCGTACACCCTTGTGTTGGGATGAGTCAAGTGAAGCGGTCATAATAGGACCGGAGTACCTTGAGCAAGTACAAGCCGAAGTGCAACAATCCGAGCTAACATGAAGGCAGCCCAAGATAGACAGAAATCCTATGCGGATGTGAGACGACGCGACCTTGAGTTCGCCGTGGGCGACCAAGTGTTCTTGTGAGTTTCACCTATGAAGGGTGTCTTCAGATTTGGTCAGAAGGGCAAGCTAAGCCCAAAGTTTGTAGGGCCGTACACTATCACCGAAAGAGTTGGTTCAGTAGCCTACAGGTTGGCACTACCTGAGGACTTGGGACGTGTCCATGATGTATTTCATGTGTCACAACTCAAGAAGTATATGACTGATCCTTCTCATGTGTTGGAGCCCGAGCACTTATCCATTGAGCCAAACATGAGATATGTCGAAACCCCAGTGAGAATCCTTGATAGGAAGACCAGAGACACTCGCCATAAGTCTATACGAATGGTGAAGGTCCTATGGTCAAACCACGATGTCGAAGAAGCAACATGGGAGTTGGAAGACGCCAAGAAGGCTAAATACCCGCAGTTATTCATAGACTAGAGAGTCTAGTATTTAGTATACGGGTACGGGTCGTACCCCTTTTAAGGGGGGTAGAACCCTTTTGCTCTAGCATTGCTTCGGGGTAAGCATTGCATTTTGTATGGCACATGTAGTGCAAGTGAATTTAGTATGGATGTGTATGTATGTGTAATGTGTAATGAATAATGTGTATGTGCAATGTATGGTGTATTGGTGTAATGTGTATTGTGGATGGTAATGGTGTATTGTGTATTGTGGTATGGTATGAATGGAAATGATGCATTGTGTATGTGAATTGCGTATGATGTTGAAATGTGTATGCTTGCAGTGTGAAAGAAGTAAACACCTCATAGGTGTAGGAATATACATTATGACAATTGGTTTGCATAATGAGTAGAATTATAAAACTATTAACCTTGAGCAACTTTGAGGGCAAAGTTTCTTAAGGGGGGTAGATTGAAATACCCCGTAATTAAAAATAGTGATTAATTAGGCTAATAAGTAATTTAGAGGCTTTTAAGTATAAATAATCATAAGGGAACAAATCCCGAAGAAAACGGATCCTTAAAACGGTTTAAAACATTACCGAACCTTAAAGCACGTTTTTCGAGGTAACCGGGAAAACGTGTCTTTAAGCGGGTCAAATAGACTCGTAACAATTTTAGTCAACTAAATAATCATTAATAAATATTAGTGAGACTTTAGAACCAATAAAATCAAGAAAACGAAAAATTGTAAAAACTGTCAAAACGGGAAGTTGTGGGGTAGAAATAAAATAACCCAAACTAGTGTGTCCAATATTGCAAAAAGAATTTCAAAACCCATGTGGGTCTGTGTGTGTCCGATTTTTAGGCCTCACCCTCACACTCTCTCATTTTTCTTTATTGTCTAATACACTAGAGGACAAAAACCATAAAGAGAGCAAAAAGCAAATATTTCCTCTCTCTCTCTCCTACTCCCTCCTAGTCTCACGTGAACACACCCTCACCCTCTCTTTTCTTTCTTCCCCTACCTCATGCGATTTCCATGGCTTGAAGAACCCCCACAAACTCCTACTCTCTCCTTGAACTCTCTCCAAATCTCCAAAAATTATAAAAATAACATTGTAATCCTCAAGAGCAACATTCCTATCTTCCAAAATTCGAAAACACCCATTTTCGATTTATGGGTATACCCATTTGGAGCTCAACACCACATTAGAAGGCCCTTTCTCCTGTTCTAGGTAAAAATATTGAAAACTCCATCTTTTTCTAGCTCTTGTGGGCAAAACGAAAATCTAGACTAACCCTTGTTTGGTCTTGTGTTCTAGCCGATTTTGGCTTGTTGAAGGAGTTGGAAACCTTGTTCTTGAACCACTCCAAGCTTCATTTAAACCCTTGTAAGGTAATATAAATTCTAAACCCTAAAATGTACATTTAAGCTTGATTGATGGTTAAGGTTAGTTCTAGTATTAGAATGGTGATTAAAATGTGATATCAATGGGTTGTAGTGTTAGAGGAATTGAGATTACAAAACCGTAAGAGAGAAGGAAGGAGAAGCAGAAGAAGAAGAGAACAAGGTAAATTACATCTTATGTAGCCTTGTGTATAATGTATGTACAGATTTTTAGAAGCTAAAATGGTATTGTAATTAGTAGTGTGGTAATGTGTAATGTGTAAGAGAACATTAGTTTTTGAACCTTTGAAAACAATTTAAAAACTGTTACAAACAGATTGGGATTTAGTTGTGAGTGCAGGAAATTTTGTAGTGTTTTAGTATTGAGTTTGGTATATGAGAGCTTGTATGGTTTTGGTTGTGAAACAGGTGAGACGTTGATAATAATGTGAGCAAAACAATGTGGTGAGAGTGTAAAAATATAGGGGAGGTTATGTCAAAATTTATCTAGAATTAGAACACTTAGTGAATATTTAACTAGGTGAATGATGTAAGTTGTAACAGATTTTGAGATAGATAATAGAGGGAAGATGGGGAGAGATAGTTAATGTAGTTGTAGTGTATTAGAGGTTTAGCAATGACATTAGAAGAGGGAGTTGTAGATGGGAGAGTTAGGCTAAAATCTGTAGCAAACACAACTAGGAAACAACTAGTGAAAGTGGTGTAAGAAACTTGGAAAATTATGTGAGTGATGAGATAGAATTGTGTAATGAGGGAAATGAATTAGCATGATTTAGGGTGTTTAAATTGTACAAAAAACATGTTAGGATGTATGTAGGAAGATTGGGGAAGCATGGGTGGAATTGGGAAAGAAAAATAAAAACTGTAACAAGGTTCTGGAACCGTCCGACCCAGAGGTGAGTCGGACGTGGGTCGGACGGGGCTTAAGAAACGAAAACCAGACTTTCTGGAATGGTCCGACCCAGAGCCGTGAGTCGGACGTGGGTCGGACATGGCTTAAAACTTTCTGTAATGGTCCGACCCAGAGCCGTGAGTCGGACGTGGGTCGGACATGGCTTAAATAAACAAACACAAACCTTCTGTAATGGTCCGACCCAGGCCGTGGATCGACGTGGGTCGGACGGGCAAAAAATATAAGGGTCGAAGTTTGACTTCGTCCGACCCAGACGGTGAGTCGACGTGGGTCGGACGGAGCTTAGACTCGAGACCCAAAACCTTCTGGAATGGTCCGACCCAGAGGGTTTGGGTCGGACGGAATAGTGCTGGGTCGGACAGGGTAATTTTCTGGAACCGAATCTTACTTGAATGGTCCGACCAGGGCTTGGGTCGGACGGTGGGTCGACGGCCCAATCCTGACAAAAAAATATATTTTAATTTTTAAATAATTAATTCATTTGTTACGGATCCTATCTATTAGTCTGTATTATTATATATATATATATGGTACCCACACATATGATATGTCATGAATGTAAGCATGCCAACCTTAGGTAAGAAAAAAAAACTTAAGTATTGAAACATGGGTGTAAGTAATGTGTAAGTGTAAGAATATAAGGACATAGTGAGTATGAGTTAAGTAATGATAGTTAGATTAATCATTTAATTGTATTATATATAGGACTTGATTTGTGACACCGGAAGGACGTTTGGAAGTACGTACACGGTGAACGGTATGGATTCCTCATGCCCCGTATGCTATCTTGGTTACTCTGATTTGTGTGTTGTGTGCTAATTGATCACCAATAAGATAAATGCACGAATCGGAGTAAGTTAAATGCATACTTGTGAATATGTAGTGTTGTATGATGTTGTATATCTTCTTTAATTCTTAGTTTGTATAATTCATGTAATGTTTGGATGAATATGAATGTGTGTATGTATGTTGCATTGTACTGTGACCGTTAGTTATTGTGTTTGGACTTCTAACTTATTCCTAACAAGCTAACCAATCTACTTAAAATTGGTAATTAAATTGGAATGAGTAGAAGTCCGATATAGTTTCGGCCACGCGTGAGGATGCGGAGTCACGAGGGTTGGCTCCAATTCCTGACTCTTAAAACTGGTCCGCGGCCCAAATCCCTTAAGGGGTAGCACCCGGATTGGTGAGTCAGTAAACCCGGATGTGGGACGGTGTAGTCCCCAGGCCGAGGTCCCGACGACTAACTTGAGTATAAGTAAGTAAGTAAGAATGAGTAAGTAAAGTAAATGAAAGTAAGTATTTGTAAGTAAGAAGAGTAAGTAATGAGTAAAAGAGTAAAGCATTCCGATTAACCCGGATGCATATTTGGCTAACCTTGTGAAGGTAATAAGTTGTGTGCTACTACATTGTTGCCTTGGATTATGTAATGAATTGTATGAGCATGAATTTGTATGAAAAGCATGTATGTATGAAATAAATAAATGACATGTTTAGTGGACGTCAAATAGTCAGCGTGCCCTAGCTAGCACGCGGTATATGCGGATTCCATATGCAGCGTTTGCTGAGCCCCTTGGGGCACCATTTTTACTACACGCAAGTACTCGAGATTGATGAAGATGTGAAGACTCAATTCTATTTCTTTATCTTCTTTTTGGAATGTAAACAATGAATTTATGATGGGTGTACTGAGTAGTACATGACTGTAGTTTTTGAATAGCCGGTGTACCATGGGGTACACCTTTTTGGATATTGGGAAAGGAGCACTGGTATAGATGAGTAGTCTTAGGAACTCATTCTTTTGGAATTTAGAAATGATGTAATCGAATGCAACTTTAATACTCGATGATCCATTGATGTAAGTATTCGGTATATGGTATTTTGGTAAGTAATTTAGCAGCTCGGTACGTTATGTTCATCAGACCGTGACTGTAATTATTAGTAGCCTAGCTAGCCGTATGGGCGGTTAGCGGCATTGTTTCACCCGCCATGGTAGGTATGTAACAATTCCGCTGCGAACTCGTAGGATTAATAGGACGATTAGACGGTAAGCATAGGATTAGCGGTTGGGGTGTTACAAAGAGAGTAAACTCCTTTCCCCCACCAAAGTGGGTGGTAAGAGGATTCGAACTCAGGACCTTCCGTCCCCTACTTCAGTCCTCTACCACTCGGATGTAAATCACTTGAGCTACCGACAAAATTTGTAGCGATAATAGTGAAATTGGTAGCCAAATAGAATGGGCTACCGCTTTTGTTCATTTGCTACCGGAGTTTGGCGGTGGGTAAACCCTTGGTGGCGAAATTGATTTCCGCTACCGTTTTCTAGTTGGTAGCAATTTTGCTGCCACACCGTCACTGCTCTTTCCTCTGGTAGCAATTTTGTCACTGCCCTTTTTTCTAGTAGCAGTTTTACTACCGATCATGTGTGGTAGCTTTACTTAGTTTGCTACCAATAAATTTAGTAGCATAAATTCTTTTTAGATACCAACTTTAGTGGTTGCATTTAAAAAAATCACTACCAAGTGTGGTAGTATTATATTGACATGTGTGGTTCTCTAATGCGTACAGCCGACCTGACCATTCTTGGGGCTTGTGGCACACATCAAGGATCAAACCCGCGACGTATGGCTATATCATCTTTGATGACCTTTTAATTCAAACTAATGTGCTTTAAATGTGCACTAATCAAGGGATCGAACCTGCGGTGTACGGGTATAAACAGACCTCATACCAATGACATAATTAATTCAAACTAATGTGCTAAAATGTGCACACATCAAGAATCGATCCTGCGACGTGTGGGCTAGATAGATATTACCTTAACCATTGGGCCATGATAGTTATTCACAACATATATACATACTACATGTATATATTGAATGTTTGATACTCTAAATATAAATGAATTTTTTTGCCGAGATATGATCGTAGATTTGATATGTAAAAATTAATAAAATAGATGTTGGTCTGACTAAGTCCATTGATTTTTAATTTACATGATATTACAACATTAACTTTGTACGGCCAAAATAATAAAAATAAAAGTATATATATGTTGGCTTACAATTGTATAAAATTAAAAAATAAACATATATATATATATATCATTTACTAAATTTTAAACATTTATAAATTTTATATATATAGTTTGTATTTATTTTACAAATTTTATCTAAGACGTCAACTAATTTAAATTGTTATTATTTATTGTATTTTTATATTTTATTAATTTATGTGCTTTTTGTAAATTAAAATAATTATATAGTAAAATGTATAAAAACTGCGCAAAATTTATATACATATATATCATTTACTAATTTAAATTATTTTGGCAGCTAATTTATACTATTAATTTTGTAAATGTTAACCAACATATGTACTAGTTTAAATTATTATTACATGTACTCTATTTTATAATTTATTAATAAATGTGATACTATGAAAATTACAAATATTATAAGTATACAAAATATTTTATATTACATATATCATATGATAAATAAATTTTTGTAGTTGTATGTATTTTAATTAATTTTCACGAATTAGAAAATTTTTGTTTACTTAAAGTTCTTTTTAAAATTTCGATAGCTAAAAGGTAAGAAGTTAATTACTAAAGGTACCATATTGAAAAAAACTATAAAAAAAAATATTTATATAAGAAGATAATATATCCACTATGACAACAGCAATATAGGTTAGCATTCTGGAATATATCACATGTTTAAGTTATAAGACAATAATAATTTTATTAACGCTTAAGAATATTAGCTATCATTTTTTATATTCTAGCACAATATCAACTGAAATTTCATCAGCATTATTAGTCGGTAGCAATTTCAAAACTTAAGATAGTAGCAATGTAGCTACTTGTTAAAAATATTTTATATCATAGCCAAAATAGTAGCACAACAGCAACCGTAATAAAGTGTTAGTAGCAATTTCATAATTTCGCTTATCTACATGGTCGTAGCAACTTTTAAGATAGTAGCTAGTTAGGTATTGATTAGAATATTTTTGCTACTGCTGCTCAAATAGTAGCATAATAGCTACCATGATTGAATTAACATCAACCAAGTAGTAGCAATTCATTAATTTAGCTACCAATATTGGTAGAAAAATTACTTTTACTAAAACTACCGAAATGACAAATAAAATCGCTACTATTGACGGTAGCAATCTTGCAAGGCGGTAGACATTTAGCTACTGCCTAAAAGTTTAGCTACCACCACTACTACAAATTTGGTTTTCTACTACTCGTTATTGACAACTGTTAAATATTATAGTTGTCTTTAACATATTATAGATAGGGGTGGCAATTTTTACCCAACCCGATAACCCGACCCATATCCAACCCGAAAATAGCGGGTTTGGGTCACGATTATTGACCCATTTAATTATTGGGTCGGGTATGGGTTACCTATTAAATTTTTGGGGGGTATGGGTTCAAAGTCCTAACCCGTAGCCAACCCGACCGTTTATTTTATTTTATTAAAAATAATAATAAATAAATAATTAGATAAAAATATAAATATATTACTAAGTGCTACCTACTATTAGTATAATACAGATTATGTAGAATCTTTTTGATGAGAGGGTTGTTATTTGATAATACTATTTGTTGTATTTCTTTATAAGGAAAAAACGAGAGTATTCGTTATGGGATTGTCAAAATACAGTGTGCCTCTCTCTTCCACAGCTCCCACTGTGGTCCTATCTCTCCTGTACTCTGAAGATTTTTGCTATGTTTTGATTCTATATTCTGGAGGAGAAAATAGAATTATATTTGGCCAGGCGCGTACACATCACCTTCTTCTGTTAAGTGCTACTGAGCTCGACATGTATGTGGAAAAGAAAAAAGACGGAGGTTAGTGAAAACTCTGGAATATCTACCATATTGAATGTATGATTTCATTAATTTGAACTCCGTTTGAGCAATCATATAAAAATTTAATTCCAGGTCTTTTAAATTTTGAATAGCCAATTATGTTGGGTTAAATGGGTGGGTGGGGTGTGGGTTTAGTCATTTTATATGGTCGGGTATGGTTGATAATTTGAAACCCAATTATTATTGGGTCGGGTATGGGTCAATACAATTTTAATCGGGTCGGGTATGGGTGAGCTTCAACCCGACCCATTAACCCGAATTGCCGCCCCTAATTATAGATGAATACGCTGAAAAATAACTAGGTATGACAACTGTTAAAATATGTGTAGTCTTTACATAATTAAACACAACTGTTAAATTTCAGCAAGACATGACCGCGCGGAAGAGTTAATGAAAATTAGAAAAAAGACATAAATAGCCCCTAAATCTTTACTGTTTCTTCCAATATCCCAAGCTAAAAAAAAACCCAACCCTCGCTTGAATTCACACACTCTCGTCTCCCGTTCACAATACCAATTTTTTTTCAGCTCGTCCCCCTCCTGCGACCATACTCATCCCCTCTCACACAATGTGCAAACTCTCTCGAGAAATGCCATGGCGACCGTCTAGCGTCCTTGAGTTTTCCTCTGTACTGCCTACAACTGGTGAGTTTAAACCCTAATTTGAGTTTTTTTTTAATTTCACAACCCTAGCCTGCGATTTTTGGGTCGTATCTACCGCCTACAACTGGTGAATTTCGTTGTTGCGTTTATATCTACCGCCTAGTGAATTTTTCCGTCAGATTTCGTGTCAGTCCTGCAAAATGCATGATACTTCCTCCTATTTTTCTCCTTTTTATCTAGCTTTCCCGCTCCCTTTGATAGCTAGTCTTTGCTGAGAAGATGTAAACAATTTAGTCCATGGGTGTAAGCAGGGGCTGAGTATTAGAGGATTAACAACAAAACTGGATTTAGGAATGTATGACTCTGTAATGAATTTGTGAAAAATATCAATTTTTTTAATGCTTCAGATTGAGCTTAAACAAAGACTCGAGCCCTCAGTAGTAGCGTGGGGAAACAAGGGAGCGGGTCGAACGTGTGGGACATCTTTGGAACTTTATTATGGCCATCTAAAATCACCAGTACACACTCTCTATCGTGTTTCCTTTTGCCATCCTTGCTGCTATTGCGGTCTGCTACTGTCCGTTCATCATTGAAGTGAGCAATCTTAATAGTTTGGTAACATCTATACTCTAAGATGTCATTCTTACATTGTTATGATCAGCTTTTTCTCTTCTCTCACTTGTTTAATGGGTGAGCAACCTAGATAGTTATGGGTCATGAAGGGTGCAAGTGCCCCTCTTTTAATGCAGCCTGTGGTGCTCGTATGATTTCGGTTTTGGTGGCCAAATGTGACTTTTGTCAGTACAATAATTATTTAAACATTTTTGAGGTATTGTAGTGTTCTTCTGGAACATGTGGCTTCTTTAATCATCCAGATTGTGATGCCAAGTTGCTCCATCCAGATAATAAACTCTACTGATGAGATTATAATGATTGTTGCTTTTGGAGGGTCATTCACTTGCCCTTGCCACAGGTGCTATGTTTGTAGACAAAGGGATGATGCTGCCAATCAACATCTACAATTTTCAGTGAGTAAACGTAACCCAAGATCGTACAAAAAAAAAGGTCTTCCCAGGTAAAGTTTTTTCTAAGTATGTGCATTAACCCACTTAACCATTTTTAACCATCAAAGTGTAATTGGTTCTTCCTTTGTCCAGGTGGATAATTTTTTAAAGCACTGATGGGGTATGCACATATTGCCACAAGTTTGTTCTTCGTGTAATATCTTTGGATTCCTCATGAGTGTCGGTCATCAGTCAACTTTATGTTATCATCTAGCGTGATGCAAAATTGATGAGATGGATTGAAGAAACAAAACAACCATTACTCTAAAGGATATATGAAAAGTACATCAAACTAGCTTCTACACATGCACACTCGCAGACATATGCTCTAGAGACTATTACTTTGAGAAAAGTAGAAGGGTATAGGAAGGTACATATGGCCAACTGTCTACTATGATTTAATATATCTAGCTTGATTCATACTGATACATCTGGTTTTAAAAAATATTTTTATACCTGACAGCTTACAAGATCTTGGCGTGAAATTGATATATCTAATGACTATCTTCATTTGACATAGCAAATTTGTGCACTATAAATAGCTCTTAATTGGTGTAGAACACTTAATGTTGTAGTGGAGTGGCTTTTAATCAATATAGGCCTCTTCTTTCACGTGAGTTTCTCTGGAGAGGCTTATATTGTGTTGTGGTTTGAAGTGGGTTCCTGGTCTGTTTCTTGTTTAGGATAGTCTCTTATATTTTAATTTGTGTAGCAGCACTAGTAATCTTTTTATCTGTTGTAATTTTAGGCTATTCGATAGCTTCTGAAAAGCATATTGGAGGTGGCAATGTTGAATAAACAAAGACCGTCTGAGAGCCAAATGTTTAGTATGCCTGCGAAGTGGAGGATATTATTAAAATAATGTCTACTCTACCGTGCATTTAAATTGTAAGTTGTGAATTAATCACTAATTTCTCATATTGGAAGACAAGCTTATCAGTGCTCAATTCTATTAGTGTAATGCTTCTTCAAGCACTCAATGAATGCTAAACAAATCCTATAGCTTTTGAAATAGATATACTATATATAACTATCTTTGATTGTTGATGTGTTTCAACCCTTGCAGAAGGCTAGAAGCTAGATATTAAATTTTGTCTTTTAGTTTGAGTTGTGAGTACATTTAGATTGTTTTTCCTATCTTTCAACTAAGTGTCTTGATAATGTTGAACTATGATATAATTAACATGGGTCTTGTCTTGTTCCAGAGAGCTATTATTGGCTTGGTTTGTTCTTTTGTGGATGATAGAGAATGGAAATGAACAACATAACGGACAACTTACATATGTGAGCATTTATGTAGTCATTTAATAGTCAGCTTAACAGTTTAAGTTGTTTATTCAAACTGAAGTGGATTATGATATATTGGCTCAGGATGGATTCAGTTAATCGTGCGGTTGTTGATGTCGAGGAAGAAGAAGAGGAAGAAAAAGAAGAAGAAGTTGGTTTGTCATTCTAAGACAAGTAGCTCTACATTGTATAAAGGACAAATGGCTTTACATTGTTTAACTTGCTACTGATACAAGTGATATGGTATGTATGAATATGGTGATGTTTTGTAGTAAAAGTGTGTTTGAATAAGATTGTGTTGTGGTCTATATTATTTGTTGTAAATGTTTCAAAGAACTTCATTTAACAGTTATGAAAAGTATGAAAATTAAATAAAAAAGTCAAAGACAACTGTTTTTTAACAGTTGCAAAAACTAAGAAAATCCATAATAAAAATTCATCAAAGACAACTGTTTATACCAGTTGTCTTTGGTCTCAAAAATGGAAAATTAGTATGACCAATCACAACTGTTATTTAACAGTTGTCTAATACAGTTAGTATCTAAGACAACTGGTTCTGTTACAACTGTTAATAACAGTTGTCTATGACCTTTTTAACAGTTGTCTTAGGCATTTTTTGTAGTAGTGCACTGTCGTTGTGGTAGCACAAAAGCAACCACTTTGTTAATAACATCTAAAACCAATAGCATTTTTCCAATTTAGATACCAATATATGTGTAGTAGCAATTTAGCGGTAGCTAAAACGTCTTTTTCTTGTAGTGTTATTGTTTTCCCTATTTGTAGATCCGAGACGTAAAAGGAATTAGGCAAAAAGGTAATGAAGGAGTTAGTCTGTGATATTAATTGAGAAACTGATAAAAGGTGTTTGAGCATATGCGGGACAATAACGCATTAGGCAGAGTGGAATTGAAAGAGTGCCAGAATGTGTAATGTTTAAACCTATACCATCACCAACAAGGAGGGAATCTAGACCGGTATAAGGTTGATGAAGAGTGAGATTATTAAGATCATTGGTCATGTCATGGGTGGTGTCGAAATCAACAATGAAATCAGTGCGGTTGGATCCAGTTGTGGCGGCGTGGACCTACGGTTTTGGAAGAGAGTGAAGAGAGCCATGAAGAGAAAGGTGGACATGGGGGAAATCCTATTTGAACTTCCAACAGACGAAGAAAACATGACCTTAGGGGTGGCAGTTTCAACATGACCCGTTTGACCAACACGAACCCGACATGGAATTTATGGGTTTGAGTTTTAAAATTTGACACGATTAAATAAACGGGCTAACCTGGACATGACCCGTTTATTAACCGTGTCGGGTTTGGGTTTAGTATGTGTAACCCGCTAATCCGTTTAAGTAATTTATAGAATTACAAAAAATAATGTTAATTAGTTAAATTATTTTTTATATATAATTAAATGGGTTACACGAGTTATGTTTGAGTTTAGTTTATGTGGGTATGAGTTTCATATTTGGACACGATTAATTAATTAGGATAGGTCGGGTCAATCAGTTTAATAGTCGGGTTATGTTTAGGTTTTATATTTGGATATAATTAATTGAATAGGTTGGGGCAGAACAACCCATTTAATAAACGGGTCGAGTTTGGGTTTAGCCTAACACGACCCGTGAGCCCGTTTTGTCACCCCTACCTTGAATGTTGCAGTGTTGAAACTTCCCAAGGAGCTGTTTGGATCCAGTGGTAAAGGAGGAGGTATCATGTCATGACTTGGTTGGAGGGTAGACTATGCACGACTGGGCACCAAGTGCCGTGACCGGTTTAGTGGTACAGATGCGAAGATAAAAGGCAGTAAGGGAAAACTCATGAATAAGAAGCTTTTTCAAGAGATCGTCAAAGTGGATAGGAGTGTCGCGGTTGTTGAAACCTTCAATGACAGGGCAATATTCATCATCGAGTCCCCGGAGGATATAATCAGTGAAGTCTTCAGCAGGGTTGGGAGAACCCATCAAAGCAATAAGATCAGAGGTGGTTTTAAGGGAGTGCATGTAGGTAGTGATTGACTGGGTATCTTTTGAGGCATTACGAAGGTGATTTAAAGGTGTTTAAGATGGCTGCGAGATGGTTTTGCATAGGTATTTTAGAGGAGCTGCCAAAGAGCGGAGGAAGTGGTGATCTGTGAAACCAGAGAAGTGACTTCTTTAGTCATGTTTTTGAAAGGGGGTTGAGATATGAATATTCTTTCTGTTTTCTATCCCTAATTAGTTGTGCCATGTTTTGTATCCTAATGAGCTTCTTCAGTCATGTACATTAAACTGGAAAGACTTTGAGTGAATATATTAGGAGGTCTGATTAGCACTCAGATTACGGATAACTGTCTTGACATCTTAATATATTATCTCTCTTTGTAACCTTTAATTGCTTGCTTCTCTGATTAGAATTGTCTTGACATCTTAATATATTATCTCTTTTTGTGACCTTTAATTGCTTGCTTCTCGTTACAAAGGGAGAGTTTCCTAGCTAAGAACCTAAAAAGTGGGTGTTTTAGTAAAAGTAATACATAATTAATGGAAGATGGAGAAATATAATAATAATTTGGAAAATGTTTCCACTTTATTGTTATATTATCATTCTTGGGGCATGTGTTTTTGTTTTAAGGTTCACGCTCATCCCAACCATATTTTTTTCTCAACTATTATCATAAATGAAAATTACCAAAGGTTGTAAATGTATGTTCCTAGTTGAACTAGAACTGATCAAGAGTGACTGATTTCTAATGAGTACACTCTTTCAAAAAGATATAAAATGGGATCTCAATGAGAGCCTTAGCATTACAATGGATGTTTTCTTACTCTAGAAAGAATAAATATCACCAAATCAATTATCTAAATTAGAATTCAAAAGCTCCCGAAGGGTTGGGCAATAAAATTGTAGCTCTAGATTTGCTAGTAATATTTGGCAACTTCATTGGGTTCATAATACCTAAACTCCAAAGGCCTAAGGATCATAGTGGCCATGGACTCTAAAATACCTCTTTGTGGTGCCATCGAATATATCCCGGGAAAATTTCTTTCATAAGTATGGTTA